>JAUTXW010004455.1:30000-512500 GCA_030620095.1 Kuschelorhynchus macadamiae | reverse complement strand
CAGTATAAGGTCGATCATACGACGATGCCAAGCCTAGCCAGGAACACCAATGTTTATACCAATTTATATTACGGTGAATATGTTTAAACATGATGCAATAAAATTTTTCATACAAAGAATAGTAATGTATTTCCAGTATTAGTTTCTAAGCAGTATAAAGAAATTACTTTTATTGCAAAATAGTAAAATACAAACTAAAATACCCAAAGTCTCAGATCAGATTTCACCAGTAACAAGAGTTTTAGTTAGCTATGGCAAACCCGATCGACAACTCCACGTATTAGACCATCCCACTTTCATTGACAAGGGATCCTTATAGTAAAAAAGTATAACAGTCTACAGTAAACACTGTTACAGGGTCACGTAACCGGCGCCGGCGTGGCTTAAAAACCAATAGCGGTCGTGGAACTACAATAAATTTTAACATTAAAGAAATTAATTTGCTAAAAAATATTTTATTAGATACCAAGCTTTTCTTAGCGTCACTACTACATGTGTTTTAATCTATTATTGTGTATTTGTTGATATGGCTCAAATCTTCTAATTATATGTTGCCTTACTTCAAGAAGCAGCGTTCTAAAGGTGCGGTGACATTAGAAGAACATGAATTTGTATTTACTTTATCATGGACATTGCGAAACTAGGAGCTTTAGTTGACCTAACTATGGTGCGGCAATGCGAGTTTGTAAAAAAATGGCCGTTTAAGTTTGGCATTATCTTTTAATCACTAAGTAAAGAGCAAGATTTTCTTTTCCAGGAGCATGTGTAATAGAAGATACCTTATTCGCTTATTTTGGGTCTCATGACGTATTGACCAATCCGATTCAGTATAACAGAACGTTTATTTCGTCGGGATTCATGTGAGAATCTTCCGAAGCAAAATGATGCAAAAAAGACTCTGAAGTGATTTTTTTGCTGATTACAATAGTTTTTCCTGTCAGAGAATTAAAATAATTATTTAATATACCTATACTATACGAAAATAGTCGAATGGCGTCTCACGCTAAAAAAAACGTACTGCGATTTCCAAAATCACTAGATTTTGAATGAAATCTGGGGAAATAATAAAGTTTCGGATGATTTCGCGCCTTTTTTTAATTTTCACTTGAGTTGGGCCAATTTTTTATATAAGTGTTGTCAGGTAAGGGAATTCGAATAGTGATTCTTTGGGTATTAAAAGTAAAAATGTGTTCGTAAACATGTTCTAAACTGGTTAGAATTTAAGATTTAGGATATTGAAAATTAAAAATAACCTTTTATTTTTTAAATTTTAGCTATTAACATGGAAAAACAATATGACAATTGGCTATTCTATTCGTATCTAATAGCGCTCGCTTTTTTTTTACTTTCCTCGCAAGAGGAAAGTATTCTAGTTACAAAAAAACATGTTTGCTCAGTTCCGTCGGTTAGTCTGTATGTCCGTCCGCGACAAAGCTCAACAACTGCTTGTCCTATTTACTTCAAGTTTTGGTTAAAAATTAAAGGTCAAATGATGATGATGTGGTAACATTTTGGTAAAAATCCAATATGGCTGAACAAAATGGCAGTTTATTGAAATGTTAAAAAAATATTACTAAGAAACTGCTTATCCATTTTATCAAAATTTTGCAGAAAAATTAGGTTTGACATGACCATCAACTGCTAAGTTTTACTACAAATCCAAAATGGCGACCTAATAAAATATTGTGTGTCAATGCAGAAAACTAGTACATCGATTATGTTCAAATTTCTAAATTGAAATTTCTTGGTTTTAGGTCAGTTTGTGTTGAAATAAATTAGCTCACATTGTCTTTTTGAACATTTTTCTTAACGTTTCGACCTTTTTTTAGGCCTTTTTCAAAAGTCTACAAATTTCAGGAATTTTTAAATTTCAAATTTAACTTACATAAATGTCAAGAATCTTACCTTAAACGCAGCTCAATTTTAAAAATAAACAAAGATTCTTGATCAATCAATACCACAAAAAACCACAATTTACAATTGAAACCGAAGTGAACAATCGAATCAATTTTTTGGACCTAAGTTTACATCACATAGGAAATAAAATTAAAACAGAATGGTACACAAAACAAACTTGGTCCTCTCGATATTTAAATTTTACCTCTTGTCACCCAATATCTCAAAAAAAATCTGTAATTATTAGGTCTGGCAGATCGAGCCATTAAACTTTCTGAACCCGAATTCAGAGAAAAAGCCATTAGAAAAGCTAAAACAGCATTGCAACTAAACCAATACTCTTCATACTTAGTTAACAAATTATTCAAAAGCAGAATTTATAAATATTACAATTCTGTTGTCCGAAAACAAAAATACATTTCTTTGCCTTTCAAAAATGGTTTATCCCAACGATTTCAAAAAGTTTTTATAAAATATAACATTGCGACAAGCCACAAAGGATATAACTTGCTAGCAAAAAATTTGAGTAACTAAAAAACAAAAACGCTAATTAATAGAAAAAAGCAATACAGTTTATCAAATTCCTTGCAACAATTACAATGGTGTTTATATTGGACAAACAAGCCAATATTTAGAAATTAGACTAAAAGGTCACAAATTTCAAAAATAAAATACAACATTAACAAATCACGCAATATCCAAAAATCATATGTTCAAGTATGAACAGGCTAAAATATTAAAATCCGAACCTCAGTTGAACAAAATGGAATTTTTCAAGATGACTGGAATTCATAAAAACAAGGATGCCATAAACTACAAAAAAGATATTAACAACCTAAATAAAATATATATATATCCTTATTATAATTACTCACAGTTGTGACTTTAACACAGTAAACGACCCAGTAATTTTAAAATGTAAAATAAATGTTCTAGTGTTTGTCAGAATATGTATAATTTAGTGGTATTATTTATTTGAAAATTTTACGTTCTATGTATATATATATATATATATATATATATATATATATGTACATGAAACCATATAACACACTAAAGTCAGCCAGACTTTAAGTTCTGCATTAATCAAAGAAAGAAGTTATTTCAAAACTACTTTACTAGCTGTTACTAAACATACTGGAAGAAACAAACATTGCTGACATACTTAAAAGGGAAAGGACATAATAACTAAAATATAAATATCCATACTTTTAAATCGCCCCACCATCCATGTACTTATTATTTTGTGGTATAATGACCTACATTTTGTATATAAAATACATGCTATAACTTTATCTAGATGGGATTCCTGATATTTCTATATTTTTCGGGTTGTATATCCATTTCCACCACTCCTCAAAGCACTTAAGGAAGATAGATCAACACATATTTGCAAATTTTGAAGACACTGCGGGTTAAAAACATGGCGATCCTGACAAACTAGTTGTTGTATTTCGGGTTAAAAACATCGCGAACGTGACAGTCTTGCAGGAAGAAGATACAATTTTTGATATATGTAATTGTTTTTGTCCCAGGAGGTACCGACACGTCTTTATGAAGCCCCAGAGAAAGGTAAACAGAATTCGTGCATGGTACAATTCAAAAATTTCTCAAAAATCACCCTTAACACTTATAGAGCTGATTTTAATACCAATCTCTAGTTTCTTTGGATATTTACTTGATTCACTTCACTCATATGGTACAGGGGCCAAACATAAAAGCCATAGCGAAAGGTATGGACAGAACATTGGAATGTATTTTTAGATGGCTCTTCCTCGATTTTGACTATAAACCGAAGAGTTATTTTTGCGACGTGGTTTTTTTAATCTCTCGGGGGAAACTTCGGACCCCATAAACAAATTCCGCCCCTCGTTACCTTTCACGAAAAAAAATAGTGAAATATGAGAAAATTGAAAAGTCAGAGTTTCTTTTTAGTTTTTCTGCATTTCGATAGCTTTCTCGTAATTTGAGGTATAGGCATCCTATAATGATTTTATATCTCCTTTATATTTCCCATCGAACCCCTTTGACAAAGTAGTCAGTGTTTCGCCTCAAAAAAAAAACGTCTTCAAAGTTACCACACTTTTTCCCTTTTTTATTTTTTTTTAAGTGACATCCTATGCTCCGATATTGCCCGATAACGAACCTGTCCGAGATTTTTGAACGAGAAATCCGAAAAAAAATGCTCTACCTCGAATAATTAACCATAGCGTCCTGCATTTTGTCTAAAAGAATGTCCTTATCAAACGCTACTGTTGGTTTATTATAAGCCCCAACGAAATCGGTTTTTACCAAAAGAACGCTCATTTATTCTCTATGATCGATTCTATAGAAGCGTATTTCCGCAATGCTAAATTATGTATCTCCCAGTTTACTCTCTCTCAGATAAACCGAGGGTCATTTATAACATCCGTCAGAATATATAAACATTTGCCTATTCATTGATTAATTCAAATGTTTCTATTGTTTAAAGAGAATGTTAAGCCTCTTTTGAAAAATGAAGTGTTTTACTCATTATCAGAGTTTTTTAACTGTAACTTTGATAGAGTGGGACATTTTTTGATCAATCGTATTTTTTATCCCCTAAGTAGTTTTTCTTTTGTATACCTGTGTATAATATTTAACTTTTAGAATAGTTCTTTTTTAGGCTTTATTTTATATTATTTATTTATTATTTTATTTGTAGTTACCTAGTTTTTTTCATAGACAATTTCAATACTTGCTATGCAAGTCTAATAGAAATAAAGAGTTTATATTTGTACATTACAATATTGATGAGTGTAATACCCACTATTTACACTTTATCACAAGTGAAAAGAAGAATGTTTCAAATTAAACGAAATTAAAGTGTTCTCTCAGCATCCTCCCTGCCTCTGTGTGAATATCTCTGAGTGTGATATTTGGAGTTTAGATTGTTACTGTGACATTTATGAATCTGTTTCTGTGACCGTAATGAAACAATATTGTTTCCATAAGCAATTCTTGCTGCACTAATCATGTTTTTTTAACTCTATGCTCATTTTCATTTAAATACATCTTAGGCTCACACTTTAAACAATTTGTTTCAGTCTTACGGCAGTTTTAGAAAATAATATAATAAAATAAAAGGAAGTAGGAAAGCAAGTAATAACATATGTATTACAAGGAAAAAACAAAAATAAATCTATGTAGGGCATCATTGGAAATAATAACCCAATAAAAGAACCTATAAGATGTAGTTTGACTTTTAGGCTTATAGAATAGAATACAATGGATCAACTAGGATCTAATCAATGTCATGTCAACATGGTGTGTACATAGCCTAGTTCTAGAGTCATGTAGCCAGTTGTGTTGTTGCCCGCCAAGTTAACATTTATATTTTAATTCTAAACTGAAATAAACAATTAACAATCGTTTGCTAGTTTCATTGTCAATGTAATTCAAGTTCCTTGAATTATACAGAACCACCTATGTCTAAAATATTAAAAATCAAACGATTTTAATAATTTTTTTTTCTTGTAATGCTATAAGAATTTTAAATAATATTATTGGCTCCAATATACATCCTGTTAGCTTTGGGAATGTGAATGGCAACACAAATGCTAAATATTCTAAATTTTCATTTAGTGAAGTGTGTTATACAAAGAACAGGGACATTACACTGGGTTTAAAAAATAGTAGCAGCAAGGATTTGTATCAGTTAAAGGGAATTTACTTCATAAGGGCTTAGAAACAATTATTTATCAACTACCACAGCCATTAGTCAAATTGCTAGGTAAGTACCTTCAAAATGGTTCTGAAAACAAACAATATGTACATGCTTCATTTTTGTATTTGTAAAAGGCTTTTGACTGTGTTTCCCAAAACCTTATAACTTTGCCAGTCTGAGTATTATAATGATGGGGTCTTACTTGGGTGGTCACAAGCCATATGTGTCTTACAACAAGCAATCATCAGGAATGGCTAAAGTCCCACACAGTGTACCTCAAGGATCTATCCTTTTATGATATATGTTAATGATATATCCTGTTACATATCTAATATACTGATAACATACTGTTTGCTGATGATATAATCTCCCTTGCAACCACCTTAGATTGCTTAAAGAGTCTGGCTAACTTGGAAAGCAAAGAGGGGGGCAGACATTTAGAGGTACAGTTTTGGTTTCTATCCACAAGACTCAGTGTTAACAAAACAAAATTTAAGACACTGTATCTTACATTGGGGTACTTAAATCAGATATGTGAGCCTGTTGGGTTTCCTGGTGTCTACTTAAACTCGGGGCTAACCTGGGAGTCTCATGACAATCATTTAGCAGTCAAATTACATAAAAACATCTCAAAGATGTCTCTGAGAGTGTTCTTTATTAGCCTACTATGCATGTATCTTAATTATGCTCTCCTATATTGGGGACACATAGCACATTTCTATAGAGTGTTTGCTGCTCCAAGATGTGAGGTGAGAGTGCTATTTAATTTGAAATATCAAGAATGTTGCAGGCGTTTTTTTATTAAGTATGGCATGCTTACATTTCCAAGGACATATATTTTGGCATGTGTCATTTATGTGAGGGAAAGAGAGCAGCAGTATGAATGAAACTGTGATGTTCATTGTTAAAATACTAGAAACAGGACATATCTAGCATTGAGTTATAGAAGGATGGCTACGAAATCACATGAATATATTAGGTTATTACTCAGTTATTACCAACAAAACAATTTAGAATTAGAGTGAAACAATATCTGAAAGAGAAGGCCTTTTACACTACCAGTGAGCTTTTGTGAAGCAACCACAGTTCTCCTGTGTTCTTATCTAAATATTTATGAAATACTTTTTCGCTGACCTCTATGTTTTTCATTATGACTTTTTTATATTTGTTATATTTTATTAATTCCTACTTATGTGTTAGCTGACAAACTTTTTTAAAATATTATAGGTATGGTCACCTTTATGGTGGTTTAAATTACCTATTTTACCTCAGTAAAATCCTGCCTTGACAATCAAGATCTGTGATATGGACGACAATGTGTTAGAATATGAACACTTAATTTATAATTTTAAAAATTGTGACTAGGTATTGATGTCTGAATACCTGAATGTAGCTGTTTCTTATTCAATTTTAAACAACATCATTGATACTCTAGTTCCTAAAATACTCATTAAAAATAGATTTTGGTTCCCTGTTTGGTAACTTAATAAAATTGATAAGAATGTGGGTCTGGGCCCTGATGGAATTTCCCCAGTATTACTGAAAGAATGTGCCTTCCTTCTGTCTCATCCTGTGACGCTTATTTTCAGCCACTCACTATCAAGTGGAGTCTTTTCTCAATTATAGAAAACAAGCTTTGTTGTCCCAATATAAGAGAAAAGGTAGTAAGGAAAAGGTGAAGAACTACCGACCAATTTCTCATATATTGCATATTCCTAAAATATTTGCATCTATTGTCAGCAACTTTTTAACATATAATTTCAAAAATGTTACAAGCACTAAGAAACATGGGTTTATCGCTGCCCTGGAAAGTCTGTTATGCAAACTTCTCACCTATCAAAACTTAATCTCATATGCCATGGAGGGATGATATTCTGTAGATGCTGTATACACTGACTGTTTCACAGCATTTGATAAGGTCACAGTCTACTAATAAGTAAACTTATTTACTGCAGTATAGGTGCCAATCTGATAAGCTGCAGTTCTGTATGTATTTTTTTAGATCCATTCCCGGTTACTTCAGGAGTTCCTCAGGGCGCACACCTGGACCCCTTGCTATTGAATTTTGTTTATCAATGATGTTGAATGTTTTATTTACAGTGAGTTTCTTTTATATGTCGATGATATACAAATTTTTTAGCCAATAAAAACTGCTAGTGACACATGTCTGCTTCAGGATGACCTTACAAGATTTGAGAAGTGGTGCTCAGATAATAATATGTCTTTAAATATAAACAAGTGTAAATATATACAATTTAGTTACAGCATAATTTAAACTGAAAATGTCTATTTCTTAAACAATATATGTATTGATACCTTAAATATTGTGCGTTATTTGGGTGTCTATTTTGATAAGAAATTGACATTTACCATACTGAACATTGCTGTAATAAGGTATTAAAAATGTTAGGTTTCAATAAGAAGCACACTGTACACTTAAAAAATATTTTAAGTCTAAGAACTTTATATGTTCGTCTAGTCTGATGTCATCTTGAATAAAGCACTGTTGTTTGGAACCCTTATTATACAGTACTTATTAATAGGCTAGAAAGGGTCCAAAAAAAATTTTCTTTAGCACATAGGTTATAAGTCGGGAATACCAAAGAGAGATTTAATCTATAACGATATATTGTCAATGTGAAGCATGAATACAACGGAGGAGAGAAGGGAAAATGTACACATAATTTTTACATATAATTTGATATCAGAGCAGATTTCTTGTCTAGAACTGTTGGCACTTGTAAATTTTAAAGTACCTTCAAGGCCACTAAGTGCATCTCAAATATTTGCATTGAACCATTACAGAACTTTATATTGCCAAAAGCCTGGCATAAATAGAATGTTGCAAATGCAAATAACCTGTGTGATATATTTCACTCCTTATTGCCAAATAAGATTAAGTAAATAATAGTTTTTTCCTATATCCTTTTTTTGGGCAAGTGCATTGTTACTATTATTTAATATAAATGTATATTCTTTCTAGTTTAATTTCCAACTTATATTGTAAAGACTGAATGGGTAAGTCCCATAATAAAACATTATATAAATGTACTTTTTTTAATTGCTAATTAATAATAACTTCATATTAATATTACTCACTTTTATCAGTAATATCTGACTTATGGAAATGCTACTCTTGCATATACATACATAAATAAATATTTGAATTTGAGCTGAGTGGTTTTTAAGTGTTTCCTTAAGTTGTTTATACAACGGGGCACTGAAACTGACATTGTTGCTTGGAAATCTATCTTGTGTTTCAGCAATCATAGTGAGAAGGGTAGTCTCATGAGTTATATATAATTTTATTGTCATCTAGGGTCTCTCTTTGGGGCTTCATAGTCTGTTTGATCTGGAGAGAAGAGCAGAGGATTCTTGCTCAGCTCAACTATAGAGCCGAATGCAGGACCCCTTCATTTCACTGAGAACTCTCACTTCTGTCAAAATTGGTCCTGGAAATTGGGACTTAAATATTTTAATGTCCTGCCAAAATGCTTAAAGAATCTACCATAGTAAAATTAAACCAATTCTTATTGCAAACCCATTTTATTTATTTCAAGAGTTTTTATATTATACATATGAATTTAATAAAAATAAAAGATAACTATTTTTTGGGAGCGAGCAAATGGCTTTGCATAAAATACCTTTAGCCTTTGCATTATCCAAATAGATCCTAATGACTATAACTTCATAATAATTTCAATAAACATTTTTAATTAATTCAACACACTGGGATCATAAATAAAATAAAAACTAAAAAATATCTAGTACCTAATTTGCAGTATAAAAAAAATTCTGGTGCACCACCTGCTCAAATAAAGTGTTAGTGACTGTAGGATGCAAAAGGGCAGAAACAAAAGCATGGTCTTTCACAAGTTCTTTAAATTCTAAGGTTTTGTTACATTTAAGCGTTACTTGTTAATGTTTACTGTATGATTAGTTTAACTTACCTATTTTATATGTATATAAGGAACTAGTTTTAATAACCCTCGAGAGAGGATATGTATAATTATATCCACTAGCACTATAACTGGAAGTACTTTTTAATCCAACACCACCTCTCTTTGGATACATATACAAAATAATTAAAACACATAGCCCTGTGAATCCTATAATGCTAATAAATTGTGTTTGGCCTCTCATTGTCTTATTCACTATTCTAAAAGCAGGTTGAGATCGAAGAGCTTTTCTCCAATCTCTTGAAGATGCCGTTTCGTCGACATTAATCAAAGTTGACCTGCTGTTCTCCATTAAATTGATTTTTCTACAAGTGCGTCGGTACCGCAAGTTACGTCGACTGTTAACTAGCAGTTTTGGTTTTAAATATATCATTATTCCCTGATTTTGGCAACATTTTAAAAAAAATTACGTGGATATATTTTTTTCGAATATTCATAACCTCACTTTTTTCAAACAATCAGCTGTGGTGCCAGGGTTGTTCCTATAATATTATTAGTTGTGCATTTGACAGATTGTGAATTGGGCACTTTTGTTTTTGAGTTAGGTTAAGCCCTCTTGTGAAAGAGTCGTGGGGGCCGGTGCCACGATTTGATTTATTTTCGGATTTTGGGTATATATATATATATATATATATATATATATATATATATATATATATATATATATATATATATATATATATATATATATATATATATATATATATATATATATATATATATATATATATATATATATATATATATATATATATATATATATATATATATATATATATATATTTTTTTTTTATATAATTTCAAGTTTGTAAAACTACCGCAAGATAACGTACCTGTAATGGTAAATAAAAAAAAAACTTTTTTTGCAAAAATATCCAACATGAGATAACATTTTGATAACAGCAACAAAAACTCCAAGAAAATCTGCGTCAGTTTTGTTTAAGGCGTTTTGTCATATTTTCAATAATAAGGGTGGGGGAAGGTGAACTTTCAACTTTGAACAACTTTCAAAGCGCTCTGTCTCCTAAATCTTTTATTTAATGTTATCCAAGTGGGTAGTTGTTTGAAAGAGCATTTAAAGCTCTTTTAACCACTGTTTTATTACATTTTTGGCTCTCGATAGTTCTTAGTACACTAACTAGAGGGCGTTATTTAAACAAAAGTCAATTTTTAGAGATTTTCTAATTTAATTTTCCCACGTGGCTGCTTTTTTGCGCCACCTTCATCTCTACTTGACCTTAGGCTCAGCTACCTGAGTGTACCTTCTGCCACGGGCCCTCTTGGCTTAAAGACACACGACATCCTTATCGGTATCTTCTCGAGCCTCAGATTACTCTCCGTTTTTTACTGTTGAGCATCCTCTTGCTGCAGTGCATTGTTTTTTCTGGCACATTACTGTTTCTCCTTCTTTATTTCCTTCCATGGTTGGGGATGGAGTACGTGTATTGTAATGTGTATCACCAGGGTGCGTTAACATGGGCAGATTTTAAGCAGTCCGTTACACAGCCGATAGTGAAGGTTCCTGTTTTCCTGACCACGCGTGACGCTCCTAATCCAGGCACCACCTGTCAGCCGTCTAATGAGGCAGCTCCTATGCAAGTTGTGCAAGGGTGGGGCTCTGTACTTTAACTTACTTAATGTAATGCCCAAATTATTATTGTATATTTAAAATCTACATGAAAAGTTAGGCAAACTTAATTAAGGTTACCTTATACCTAAATTATGAGGTTTTCGAAATATTTATTTTTTTTTTGAAAATAATAACTTTTTTAAATCAGTGAATGACATCGATACTAATTAACGTAATCAAATGAACAACACATTTTAAGTTTGAAAAGCTTTAAGCTATCAGTGATATCATATCTCGACATTCAATATTATACTGGTGTAAAAAAATTAGTGGTAAAAACTTTTCCCAAATTCGATCGTTAATAACTTCACTATTTTAAATGAGACGCCCGGTATATTACTATTCCATCAGAAAGTATATTTAATTTTCTTTCAAATTACAAAAGGGTTCCTATACTTAACTTCAACCGTATACTAGTAATTTTCGTTTTTCTTAGTAATTTTAGTGGTTTCGTCTATTATATTATACGTTTATCGCGAATCTAAAGTCAGATTTTAACAGCGATGTTTCGTTTTTGTGTTACTCATTAAAGTTATTGTCAAATATAAAAATTTTCGGGAAGTTATGCATATTTTTTTATTTAATCGCGTTATTTTTCATTAAAACCTCACAACAAATTAGATTTTCCGTTTACAAAAGTTTCCATGTATTTACCGACGAGCCACGATTTCTTAGTATTCACTCTAACTTCTTTTCCTAAATCACAGATTAACAATCAATCAGATACCGCACTCCTGGAATTTTCATTCATAAACGTGTTTACTCGAACCCCATTAGCTGGGCGCAGAACTCAGAGATATCCTCGAAATATTTTTATTTATTCTGAGCAGGACCTTATTAAAATATTTTGTGAGTAATGTTTAACCGAGTTTAATATATTTATATTGAAAAAGAATAAGTGCAATGTTAAGATTTAATATTATTGTTAGATCAGTTATATCGCCGAACTGATAAAGGGTTTTAACGCATGTTATATTCATTTTACTTCTGCCATTGGCGTGCTTGTGAAAAACGTAAATATTATATATTATTATACATACACAAAAATAGAATATTATGTTTCTGGTTTTCAGTGCGGTTTTTGTGGTCAGCAAATTCAATTTTTCTGTTGATTTATATTTCTTGTAATATCCATATATAAGTAAGAGGATGATTCAAATGTAAGCTACCTAACCTCTGACTTTTATGCAGATCGTTTATTTTATCTAAAAGATTTTCTCTGTTGCAAGTCATGACACAGTTTCTTGCTCTAAGATTAGATAAAAAATAATGCTAACATGACAAACATGCTTTATGCTATCAATGCGAGCAACACTGAACGCCAATAAATAAAACCATATGTGATCCTCGGTTCAATAAAAAATTATAGTTTAAAATATCTAGAAAACACGCGTTTGACAGTAACGCACTAAAAAGTACAAAATAATGTAATTTTCTTAAAATATATTTTGTTCATTGAACTCGTACCAGTTTATCCTATATTACATTTAATTTTTCTGCAAAATTTAAAGCCAATTGAATAAAATCAACGTAGATTTTTTAAACATTTATTTGGCCGCCATTTTGTTCCGCCGTCTGAATTCGTACTACAACATTTCCAATTTGTCTCTATATTACACTTAATGCTTGCACAAAATTTGAAATCAATCTAATTAGTAGTTTTTTCAGGCTGATTTTTTAAATATTTTATTAGGCCGCTATTTTGTTTTGCTATCTTAAATTCATACCATACGTAAAACCTGAGAGCCTAATTTTTTCACGATTACAAACATTTATAGCCGTCATTTTATCGCCATCTTGTATTAGTACCACAGTTTTACTAGTTCATCTCTATACCACAGTTAGTTATTGCACACAATTTGAAATCAGTCTATTAAATAGTTTTTTCAGGCTGAGTTTTTAAATAATTTATTAAGCCGCCATTTTGTTCCGCCATCTTGGATTCGTACCAAAATTTTAAAAGTTGAAGATCATAAAGGTCTGAAAAAATCTCTGAGGGTGATTTTTTCATGATTACAATACTTCCCTTTTACGAGGGAAGAAAAAACATTATTAGGAGTTTTTTACATTCTAAGTAGGTAATATGAGGCCCACATAGCAAATTTAAATATTTTTAGACAAATCAATTAAAAGAGATTGCATAAAAAAATAATTCCTGCAATTAAGGCTTTCAATTTCGGAATCTCGAAATCAGTTTACAGTTTCGAGAATCCTGGGATTAAAAACGCGATCTCGAAAAATCCCTACATTTAATAACGCGATGACACGGAAGAAATGAGATGTTCGATGGCTACTTTGTCTGCAATTTCCACAACTTCACTTTTATTGTCGGGGGCTCCCAAAATACGTACACAATTAGTAACGAAGTTTATTTAGTTGTTTTTAAAATATGAATTAATATAGACTAAGCTATAGCTTTTTTAAGCCGTTTTAGCATCAGTCTTAAAGCTTTTACAAATTATTATTATATGTTGGAAACTATAATATAACATTATAAAAAACTTATCTTCTTATAGCTTTGGGAAATCTAAAAAAGCTATGAGATGATTTGTAGCTTGTAATTTTGCAGTGTTTGGCAGCACACACCATACCACTGTCTTTTCTAGTGTTCATATTTTGATATTATTTTTTATAATAATATCTTTAAATATTTAAATTTAATTTATACTTTACTTCGGCGGTCGGCGCTTTGAAAAACAAAAACGCCACCACTGCACACGACTACATCTGAAACAATAAAGCCAGTCTCCGGCCGACCCAACGCTGCTGAGTTGATAGGTTCTCCGCCTAAATTGAGGTTATGTGATGATTTGTGCTTTCCACCACCTGCGTGGACGTGTATCTGTTTGTGACGTCTTTCCAATTTACCTTGCTGCACAGCACTCAATCAATCTCAATCTGATAAGCTCTAAGTCGGTGGCCAAGATATGGCCTTAAGTGCCAGATAAAGTCCTGGCTGCCATTAAATCGTGCTGGCAATTGCCGAGCAGCAACGCCAAGGGTCCACCTACTAGTGGGCATAAGCAAGACAAGACAAGACAAGAAAGTGCGGTATCTGTATTAATTTGTGCCTAAATGTTAAATGTTAATTTGCCATAACGTTTTTTTTTTATATAAAATAACGGAGCAAATCAAATAATATATTTAATTTCTATCGATTTTTTTTGCCGAAATATTTGTGAAAAGAAGGGAGACATTCTAGAAATGTATTATAGATTTGACATGGCTGCCATTTTACTTTTCTTTAAAAAACAATAATTGTTTGTTGTCCTTTAATTAATTAATAATTAGTGGTGAATTTAGTTGTCTCTAAAATAGGTAATAATTATAACAATGAAAATGTTTTCAATGCAAGACGTGCTGAAATGATTTTTATAATCGGAGAATGTTTTCAAAATTGTTTATTGGCGTCCAGAGCCTATGCTATGATATCCAGGTAAGAAGCATCCGGACAAACGTCCGTTAGAGCAACTGTTGGCAGTATTTAGAGGAAATGGAAATGTAGCTTATGAAAAAACGTGAAAATTACGATTAAAAACTTGGCTAGGAAACACTATAGCACAAGAGCTATTTGTTGGATTCGGTCTCTATAGATAGAGTATTGATGTAAATTAATATAAACAATGTAATAAAAAAAATTGCGACAGGAAAAAAATTGGACGTTATTCTATGATTATTTATTAGAGGCTGTTTTTTTTTAATTAATCCAACAACACGTAAGATACAAAATATGGATATTTATGTTGTTCTCATACCATAAATATATTAACAAACTTTTTTTTTAAATTAACTCACCCCTAGAAAGGTTTCCTAAAATCGACCTTGAGGCCAATGTGGTGTTAATTGTGCCACGTCCAAATATGGTCAAATACTAGTCTTATTATTTTACATTTATTTCTTAAATGATAATTAATAAATAAATAAAGAAAAGAAATGATAGTAAACCGCTCTAGTCAGTCAATTTAATTTTTTGATATTTTAATGTATCTTGCCTCAAGAGGAAAATAAGAAGCACGATGCGGCCGGCCGACTTATAAAACAAATTGCAAATGGTATTTTAAAATATTCACTTCACATTTTGTCACCACATTTAAACATGTAACATGGAGTGAAAATTACTAATATAAAATATTAACCATCATTTGTCATGATTAATGTAAAGAACTAATAAATTAATTTAAAAATAAAAATTAACATTTTTTTAATAATCACAATTAATACCTGAAATGGTAGTATTCAATTGGGAAAAATTCCGGGGATACGGCCACGTCGAGACGGGCCGGTGTTGGGTGATACAAGCTACGACGAACGTTATAGCATGGGGATGTATGTGAACGTACTACGTACCGCGTGAATTAGTAGCTGAAGTCTAGCATGAGATGATAGAATCGGTTGGCCGAGCCAGCGTCTATAATAAATATATTAGAATATCTGTGGACGATGGCCCACGGACTACTGTTAATCGCGTTATTTGTATGTTAGTTAAGCAAAGATAATAGGGATACCTATCTATTTTGCTATGTGCCCGGGAAATAATAAACTTATGTTGCTTGGTTTTTTGCGTTTTTAGGATGTTTGCAAAATTATTTTTGAAAAATATTTACCGAGATATTTACATACTTTTTTAAAAAGAGAATTTTCTCTGTATATTTTATGGTACGGCCCGGCCTACACTGCCGCTCCTGAGGAGCCGTCACTGGAATCGACATTTCATAACAACGGGTTAGTGAATCGGCATAACTTTGATTATTATACGCACGAAAATCCTCATATGTTTCGTATATTTGATCATCAACACAGATGGGGGGTTAATGTATGGAGAGGAGTTTTGGGATCAAGGATAATAGGTCCTTTTTTATGGTCATTTGAACGTACGCATGTTCCACAGATTCATACGCCATCACTTATCAGGTCTTTTAGAAGATGTTCGATTTCTTTTTGTTGAAATATATTAAACGTATTGTTATGTCTAAGTAATTTAAAGAAGAGAATAATGCACACATTTCTTAAACGCCGCAAATGCTTTGTAATGTTAAGCAGTCGTTCGAGAAAAAAGAGTATGAGTGTTTGCATTGAATAAGATTGAACAGTTAGCTTAGCGTTTTTTTTATAATTTTTTTCTTGTTCCTTGAGTGACTACTTCTATGAATTATTTTTCGTTGCTTTAATAAAATATTATTGTAAACCTTAATAATGCGTTTTTTTTCTATACTGAAGTAGAGTTAAGCAATTCGAAGTGGTAGGGACTGCTGAGAGCTACAACCTAAAAGTATTTCCGGTTGTACAAAGTTGAGGATAAGTTTCAAGAACCTTAAACCACACAGGATAGTTACATCGGCGATTTATTTCCGTCAATTTAGCGGGAGCGAGCCTTGCTGCAGTGACTTCGCCTGGCCTGCTCGAAAGAAGTTTATTGCGTTATTTCTATAGGAGGATAATATGGTTTAGCATTTTGATGCTGTTATTTTAGTTTTTAATGCAATAAATTACGACAAATTTTATATGAAAATAATAGAGCAACATTACCTTGTGAATTTCGGTCAATAAGCAATGGTCAATTGCTCACCAAAATGTTTTAAAAATTCATATTTGGACATAAAAATAAATGATTAGGAAATAATTTAAACATTATGTCAAGACAAAAATATATTATTATGAATGCCTTCCTCAATCATGGAATTTTGTTATATTATTTACTTTTATGACAGGATGCCCCAAATCGTTACATAGAAATAAGCACTTTTCCGTAATTTAGGTACCTAAATGTATTAATTTAAAAAGCAAATAGGTAAAGTGATTTTTTAATAATTTTTACTATTGTCATACATATTTTTTTCAAAATTAAAAAATAATGTATTATAGAGTTTACAAAAAATACCTTAATATAAACACTTTTACAACGAAAATGGAAACAAAAACCGGGTCTTGTTGAAAGTAAGTATTTCGGATTTTACGATTTTTTCAAATTTTAAACGAAAACGAAAACGAAACTTTTGACCCAGAAAAAAAATTAAAATTGACCAAATTTCCTACAATTTTCAAAACATTACAGTGCTAAAACTAATACCTCTACCACTCTCATTTTGCAAGTCACTTGCGAACGATAATTCGGTTATTGTGGGAGTTAAGGCCGTTTTACATGCTGCAATTCTTTCTTGCAAGTTGTAATAGTCTTGAACAAAAGCATGCGCAGTGGCAAGACATTTGTACCTTTTGTCAAACTGCGCATGCCTTTGTTCAAGACTTTTGCGTATTGCAAAGAAGAATTGCAGCATGTAAAACGGCCTTTAGAAATAAAAATTTTATACTAATGGTATAGGGACTGCTGAGAGCTACAAACAAAATTATTTTTAATTATACGGGGTTGAGGATAAGTTTGCCACAAACTAAACTCACATTTTTTTAAATGAAACACCCTGTATATTGTTTTATTCTCAGATTACTTCCTTTTTGACCATTCACCCAATATAGGTTTGTGGGGTCTATACAGAGTCATTCAAGATTTATAGCCACTTTTCGAAAATATCAGAGGTACATTTGACGCTCTGTATTTTTTTAATGCGTTAGAATAAATCATTTTAGCACGGTAAAAACTTCCAAATGTGATCTTCTTTCAACTGCGGTATTGTTCTTTAATATTCTTTAATAACGGTATACAGATTAAATAAAAATTCTGGATGGAAATTTTCTCGATTAATTTAAATGGAATATTATTTTATTTTCAGATTCGTCCCTTTTTGGCCATTCACTCAATATAGGGTTTGTGGGGTCTATATGGAGTCGTTCAAGATTTATGGCCACTTTTCGAAAATATTAGAGGTAGACATCTCAATTTATTACGGCAAAATATTGCAAAATGATCTTCTTTCAACATCAATTTTTTTTTAATTAATTCACACCAGCACAGATCTGTCGAAAAAGTTTAAAACTTCAAAAAGAAAAACTATCACTAATAAAAAAAGATTTAAACCAAAGATTTGACAAAAACAAATGATAGTATTACAATAATCTAGCAATAAAAACCGTTGGTTATTACGAAATGATCGATATCATTTATGTGTTAGGAGCAAGTGACAGAAGACAAGCACGAGAAGCGCTTTTGAAGGATTATGCAATGGTTTGATGATACGGGAAATGTAGAATACACGAAAACTGATCGAGCGAACCTTGCTATTTAAACCAATCGGGAAAATTTGCATCCAGGATTTTTCTTTACCCTTTATACCGTTATTAAAAACTACCAAAGAAACATTACGCAGTTCAAAGAAGACCATAAAAAAAAATACAGGGCGTCAAATGTACCTCGGATATTTTCGAAGAGTGACCATAAATCTTGAATGACTCTGTATAGACCACACAAACAATACATTGGGTGAATGGTCAAAAAGGTAAGAATCTGAAAATAAAATAATATACCGTTCCGTTTAAAAAAAATGTAAGTTTGGTTTGTGGCAAACTTATCCTTAACCCTGTATAATTAAAAATAATTTTTGTTTGTAGCTCTCAGCAGTCCCTATACCTTTTGTATAAAATTTGTATTTCTAACTCTAACAATAACAGAGTTATCCTTCGCAAGTGAATTGCGACATAAGAGTGGTAAAGAGGTATTCATATGCTAATGAAATGCCTCTTGATACGTATTGTTTTTAAGCAATATTATGTAACAGGCGATCTTATAATTCTGGTAATATTTACCGGTATTGTTTTCACAAGTATCACCTCTTCCTTTCTTAAAGCCGTCTAAAAAAATGTATTTTATCATTGAAATAAACATTTCATTTAAGGAATATCCTTTATGTTCTGTAGGGAAACAATTCATTTAGGCTTAACAGTAGAGGGGATTGGGGGGTTAGTCTCGCTCCCCCCACCACTTTTTTCATTGGTCTCCCACTTCCCGCGCCTGTCCCTGCCACGCCTACTTGACTCTGCTTGATTCTGATTGGTCTTCCCCATTATTACGTGTGCATCCGGAGGGAGATGTTTTATATTTTATATATTTGTTTTAAGTGTTAGCAGCCAACAGAGCAATTCATTCTTACTGTAGTATCAGTATTTTTAAAAGTAACGAAATTAAAAAATATATATTAATTAAAATGAGTTGTCGCCACGTTGTTTTGCAAGAATCAAGTGACCTACATTTTGAGCAATTGGAAAAAATGTCTTCAATGTACGAAGATGAAATACTCTATTTCACGGTGGGAGGAAAAAACATTTTCGACGTTAAACAAGCATGGTTAGCCGATCTAGATAAAAACAATTTTGAAGAGGTTCAAGACGATAATGAAGATGAGGGGATACATAATTTCTTTGATGCCGGTTGTGGTGAAAAAGGTCTAGTAAATATTAAAAAAATAAGTGCTAGTGATGCTGTTGAACCAAATTATCTACGCCGCGAAGTTTATGTTTTTCAAGATTATGTCGTCATAATGTCTTCGTTTGGTGGTGCTTATAGTTTGTGTTTTATATTGCTTCCAATTATTAATGAAACTTAAAATTTCTTTAAACATTTTCATGAACTGGTCAGAAGTTCATTGACTTTCCAGTTGTTATCATTTTTGGGATGTATAATAGGAAAATCTATTATTTGTAAATCCAGATACCATAGCTTGAGAGGTCGTGTCGGATAAAATATAAATTAAATTCGAATCTTTTTGTGTGTTAGGTTATTTATCAGAGACTTTCTCATCGAAAAAATGTTTTTGCTGTTCTGCGACGAACTTCAACTTGTTGTATATCTCGATTTTCGAATTTCAACTTGTATATCTCGGTTTTTGAATTCTGAGCCTATGAAAAAATGTCCAGTTGTGTGTTCAACATTTTTCATATCTCTTTGTACTCCTTTGACGGAGTTCGATTACTATATCTTTTAATTGAACGCGTAATGTCTTCAGTGCAATAGCCATGCCCTCTGAGAGCTTCGGTCAGTTTTATGTTAGAGAATCTTGATCAGAAATCGAAATAGCTCTGATTACTAGTGAGTTAATAACCGATTTCTTTTGTGCTGGATGTTGATGGGAATTTGCATTTACGTTTATATTTGTGTGGAAAAGGTAACTCAACTTTTGGACAACACCTATAAGGTTATTCAGGCAGACTCTATAAGTATAATAGAAAGACGCATCACCAATCGAATTAACGTATCCAGTCTACCAACCGTGGAGAAGAAATCATTAAAACCAAGCAGCTCCAAGATTCCCAGGTTCTACGGTCTTCGGAAGATACACAAGGACAATGTACCACAAATTTTCTTAATCCATTTACTGGAAAAACAAATTCTTTTATCAAAAACGTTTCACATTTCGTGGAAAAACCTAAGACAATCCAGTTGGATCCCGAAGATATTTTGTCAGTTTCGATGTAGAACCACTTTACACAAATGTTCCTGTCAATGACTCAATTTCTATTATATTGTATCATAATAACTTAATAATAATAAAGAACTTAATAGATCTAGTGGAAGCTTGTCTTATATCTGTTTATTTCATTTATCCTGTGCTATATCTTTATGGAAGCCTTTGATGATATTGCTCTAACATTCGTTTCACTAAAACCAAAACACTGGTTCAGATATGTAGATCATAGTTTTGTCGTTTGGCCTCATGGACAGGATAATATCCTTTTATTTCTGGACCACCTTAATCATCAACTCCATAATATCAAGTTCACAATGAAAATTGAATCTAATGGAACGATTTCTTTTCTAGATGTATGTTTTCAAAGAAAAGTACATTAGGAATTCTGTCTATAGAAAACCGCCGCATACAAATAGATACTTAAATGCAAATTCCTATCACTATCGAGCACAAAAGAAATCGGTTATTAACTCACTAGTATTCATCGAAACTGACCGAAGCTCTCGCAGGGAATGGCTATTACACTGAGGATATTACGCGTTCAATTAAAATATATAGTAATCCAACTCCGCCAAAGGAAAATGATAAGGAGCCACAATTAGGTAGTGTTGTTCTTCCTTACATACATAGCACTACAGACAAAATAGGAAGGTTACTTCGGCGGTCCAACATACGAACAATCTTCAATACACACAAGAAGATTGGATAATGCTTGCGATCCCCGAAAGATATTGTACCTTTCCCAACAAAAGGAGTATATAAAATTTCTTGCTCCTGTGGAGGAGTGTATGTAGGAGAAACAGCACGCTCAATATCAACTAGACTTAAGGAACATGAACGATGTATTAAAAAGAAACAAATTGTTGAATCTGCTATAGTTGAACATCAGCATACCACTGGCCATATTGTAAATGTAAAGGACATCAAGGTTCTAGCATCGGTTCCAGGATTTTATAAATGAAAAAATTGAGAATCTATTGAAATATATAATGATCTTATTCCACAATACACGCGACATGGTATGACAACCAACCATCTTTCATAAATATTTTCTAAATAATTGTATCTAAAGGAACCTTCCGGTGGCTCATTGGTTACATAGTTAGCACCTCAGATTATTAGACTCTGTTCTTCTCGATCTTCTTCGTCTATGATTCCAATGTCTTATGACTTTTTTTGTTTCAATAATCCAAACCCCTACTTTTATATGAAATCGTCTTTTAATTATTATTCGACTGAGTTTTTGATTAGACCAGGTTAGGATTTTTTTGTTTTGATAGAAAAAGTACTTCAAACTAAATTTATGCATCGGTACTTATTAATGTAAAATTGTTTTTGCATGAAAAAGTACAGTTTAATTTAAATTATTAGATCTTTAAAATTACTCATTTATTTTCACCACAACCGCATATTCACCATCAATAGCAATTGGGAAATGGCCTGGTTGCCTGTTCGTCCCATCCAATCCAACACTGGTTGCGACTCAAGGAAGGAGGAGGGAATAAACTCGGAAGATTTCGAGCGACCTTCTCAACGGATCAGGAAAGGGAGATGGTAAAACACTGCACCCGACAAACTATTTTCTGGCCTAATGCTAAAATCCTCCCCGATTTACTCGTGCCTTCATAAAAAGTATGTTCCAGGAAAACGCACGCTGCACGAACAATTGAATTTAAAAGGTTCAACTTGGAGGCCACCATGAAGAGGTACAACTTTACCTCTAGTTAAATCTTTAATATAAACGAAACGGGAGTACAAATAGTCCCAAATATACAAATAATATAAAACAGGGGCGTGCGGTGAAATTTTCAGAAAGGGAAGCAATTTTTAGAAACTTACCTATTTGTAATGTGATTCGATTCTTCGATCATTTTTTGCAAATTCGTCAGTGACGTCATCATAAAAAAATCGATGCTCCGATATATTTTGGAGAAGTTTATTTTCAATGGACAACAGCGATGTATGCGAAAGTCTCTCCTACCCCGTTGAATTTCTCACGAAATTTTTTATACGTTTAAGTGTTGAAAAACTGCGTTCTACTGATGAACTTGTGGCAGGTATTGTCAATATTAATTCACACAATTTCGACACTTCGGTGTAGGCACCTTCCAGCTCCTTGTCTTTTAAAAATTGCATTAGTTCTTTAGCGTTATTTTTTGCGCTAATGTTATCAGTTTCGTAAATCACTTTTAGTTCAGATCGCAGTAACACTCGGTCGAAGAACGGGCCATAATGATGAAGAAGATATTTAAACGCATCTTCTGGAAAAGTTTTTCCTTTAAATGCATCAAAATTGCAGAGCTCGAGGAATCTAAAATCATTTAAACCGTTAAATCTATAGTTTATTTGTTGCTGAATTTGATCGATTATTTCATAAAAGATGCGTCTGTATGATGTTTGAACATCTCCGACCTTGTCTGTTCGAAGACGCTTGGCTTTTGGCTCTACATTTAACGTCATCGTTTTCTCCGAATATAGGTCAAAGTCATTTGTTTTTTGGCTTAACATGGACTTAAAATCGTCCACTTTTTTTTAGGCAGAAAGCAATATCATTTGTTTTAGTTTGTAATATATTAAAAACATTTTCCAAGAATGGAAATATTTCTGAAAATATGTTCAAATTCAACAAATAATTAAAATTAAAATCTCGTTTCAAAGAGACCAAAAAGCCCCTCGAACTTTTTATTGCTTCTGAGTCCCACGTTTCATTATTTTCCATTATATTCTCAAATACTTCAATCACTGATTCAAGATTTTCAGATACTGTTAACACAAGTCTTCCATTATAGTTCCAAATAGTAGGAGCTACTTTGAGCAATCGTTTGTGGAAAATGGAGTCCAAAGCTTGTGTACGTTTTGTTGACTTGGAAAAAAAGCAGCCATGCCATTTAAAGTAACGAAAAATACTTTACTTACACTTACACTCTTTAATGTGATTGATGGACTGGGATAAAACTAAATTTAATTTATGAGCAAAACAATGGACAAACACAGCACTTGGGTTTTTCGAACTTTAGCTTGCAGACCCCCTAATTGTCGTGCCATCACTGCAGCTCCATCATAGCTTTGAGCAACTAATTTTTTCTCTCCATTAATCTCTTTAGTAACGGTATAAACTACGGTATATAATGCATCTGCTGTACGATTTTCGGACACATTCTTAAAACATAAAAATCGCTCTTGAATACTTCCGTCTGTTTTAACGTAGCGTATTAGTATAGATAATTGGCTAAAATTAGTGATATCAGTTGTTTCGTGCAGAACAATAGCAATGAACCGCGCCTCGCCAATCTCCTGCTTATTCTTTTTAGAATAATGGTTGCAACAGCGGAAATTAAATCATTCTGGATTCAATTCGACGTTCCGCGAAAAACGCTAGACTGCTCTAAATGATTTTTAAGCAATCATCATATTTAGCCATTAAACTAAGTAAATCTTGAAAATTTCCTCTATTTGAAGCAACCTTGTTTCGTCATGACCTCTAAATCCTAAGTCTTCTTAATATTTGCCTATTTTTATCGACTAGTTAATTGTGTTGGCGCTGACTAATTTCGAACTGTTTTTAAGGGCGTGTTCAATTCTGGTTTTGCCGAAAACTTTTTCTTTTATGACGGCCTGCAAATGCGCTTTGGACATAATGTGTCTTTTTACAGCTTTATGGAAATTGTTTAAATCGGAAAAACAAGTTTTTTTCCAGAGACCTTTTGTTATTTTCAAAAAGTAAACATGGCCAACAAAATAATTTACTTGTATTTTCACACCCTGTCTAATACAGTTTTTCATGTTTGTGATTAAATTTTTCATAGGCGGTTTTGCCCTTCCTTTGGAAATTATTTGAAGCTTATCAGTGAAGTTTAATGTTGAAAATCCCTTTATTATTAAGACACACACCACACATTCACACACACTCTTCTTAGTAAATTCTTCAACATTTTCAACGTTATTACCGACAGCCGAAGTTGACGGTATTTGCATATCCACGTCCGTATTATTGTCTTCCATATCGCACCATGCACGACGCGACGTACGTATCACACAACACACGGATAGCCGTTCAAACAAAGAACCTACTCCAACGAGAGCTTCCTCCCCCACTTAAAGCACGCGACTGAAATGCAAAAATTGCCAGCCGGTGGATAACCTCTGGCTCGATTCACAGGAAATCAAGCATATAGGACTTGGCTGCAGAGAAGCTAGCGGCCCGCATAGGTTCTATTCGATTTCTATTGTGGCTAGGTCGGAGTCAAGGCCGCATTTATTATGGGCTTGATAATTAAGATAATGTTTTAGCATTTTTGATATAAACTAAATAACTGGTTTCCTATTTCAAAAATTACATTTTAGAAGATGTTTTCTAATTTTTTTTGGGGAAGTACTGCTTCCTTTTCTTCCATGGACTGAACGCCCCTGATATAAAAAGTGAATACGAAATAATATAAAATGGAAAATATGATCCTTTTTAAAGGCTACTGAGTAGTATGTGACATGGCTGTAATTGACAAAGGGTATATGAACACCCCTACGCTCATAAAGTAGCTGAACCATTTCCAAAAGTACACAAAACCAAATGAGAGCAATCCAATTTTGCTAACACTTGATAATCATATTTCCCTCACAAGTCTGGAGCCTGTGAGTCTTGCAAAATTAAATCACATCCACCTGCTTACCTTACCACTCCATAGTAGTCACAAAACACAACCTCTCGATCATTATATTATTCGACCACTCAAGACTTATATCTATCAGAGGTGACAAACAAGTTATGAGAACAAGAGCTAGAGCAAGAGGTCACAGATCTTGTGCTTGTTATTTCTCAAGACGTTCGTTCTGACCCATCGTCGACTTTAGTTTCACAAACTGTTCCAATGGAGAATATGCAACAAGGCAGTAGCTTCTATTGAAACGTCTTCGAATGAAAATGCACATTCCAGCTACGCTCTATCTACAACTCCTGGAAGGATTAAATTTACAGTTGCTTATGTCAACTCTTAATAAAGAACATATGAAAAAAGAAATAGCTGAAAAAGAAAAAACGGGCTTCTGAGAAGGAAAGTTAAAGAAAAAAAAAAGTGATAAGGAAGTCAAGGCGCGAATCGAGACAGGCAATACGGAGTCCGGAAAAACATTTTTTTTTAATTTTTCGTAATATTCCATTTCTAGAAAACCATAGAAGAAACACGTAGAAAAAAAAACAAAAAACAAGCGAAAATATAATGAAAGTAAAAGTAAGTCCATTATTAATACATAGTGCAAGTAGTCAAGTCCTCTCTGAAAGTGATGACGTTATGAAATCTAGCAGAGTTCATCTCAGTAGGTTTTGACATGTTAAACCTAAAATAATTTTAAAATTTTACGAATTGTCAACATTACTTAGTTAAGGTAGAATCAGTAATTCGAGATAACGATTTAAATCTATTGTAAATTAGATCAAAATACAAAAGTTCTAACCATACTACACCACAACTTGTTACGTTCTGGACGCGCTTTTCGCTCATCAGCAGATGATATAAACTAAAATAACTTATCTTAACCGAAACTATTTATAGGTAAATGTGGTCACACTTGGTTGCACCCGACTGCACCGTTGTCAAGTAAGCAATAGAGGGGACTATCAGGAATAGGCCCTTTATCTTTATTTAGTGCTTACTTACTACATTTAACTGTTTCTATACTTTCAAATGCATCTAATAATCTATTATTAGACACATTTTTAATTAACTTAAGATAATTTGTTCCTATTTGGTGATTGTTTTCCAAAGCATGTTGGGCAACGCTTGACTTTTCTGTTCTTCCGTATCTTAAATGTGCCGTGTGTTCTTTAAAACGAATATCTATGGAGCGTTTAGTTTGCCCAACTTATTTTAGATCGCAGTCATTACAGCTAATTTCATAGATGCCACTCTCCTCCTTCTAGTCGACTTTGTCTTTAGGGTTTCCAAGGAGATTTTCCAAACTGTTCTCCGTTTTGTAGGCTACTCTAAAACCTACGTTTTTAAATACTTTTTCTAGACCTTTCGTATATCTGGGATCATATGGGATTACTATGAACTTATTGGGAGCCTCAGGTAGGAAGAGTAGTGGCATCTTTTAACATTTTCTTATGCTTATGTCTATTAACAAATTTATATACAAAATTATCATTATATCCATTACTTTTAGCTATATTTTAAATCCGATTCATTTCATTGTTAAAACGTTCTTTACTTAATGGAAAATTGACTAACCTGTGAGTTAACAAATGAAATGTTGCCATTGTGTGTTGACGGCAATAAAATGAGTCGGATGTTATGTACCTATCAGTATTAGTAAATTTCCTATAAATATCAAATTCTAATTTATCGTTATTTCTAATAACTAACGTGTCGAGAGAAGGTAATAACCCATTGTTCTCCTTTTCGTATGCAAAATTAATGGAAGGATATTTATTGTTTAAGTATCTAAGAAAGTGTCAAAATTTTTTGTTTTAGTATCAAAAATAGCAAATATATCGTCTACGTATCTACACCACACCCTTGGGAAGTACTTGAGTTCTTTTTTGAATTGGGTTTCTAATCTACCCATAAACAAATTTGCAAGGAACGGAGATACAGTTCCCCCAAGTTGCTTATAATATTTATTATTGAACTAAAAAAAATTTGATTCATACATAATTTTGTGAGAAGCAAATAATGTTTGTCTTCAAATTATTGAATTCAAGTAGTTCTTTTAGGTACTCTAAAGCTAGTGGTATGGGTAGACTAGGAAACAATGAGCTTACATCAAAAGATATTAAAATTTCACCTTATTTTAAGTGAACATTCTTAATTTTACCTAAGAATTCTAACGAGTTAGTAACCTCAAAGTTATCGTATGAGATATTTAATTTGCTGAATTCTTCTACTAACCATTTTGAAATATTGCACGTTGGTGATCCAACAGCTGAAACAATAGGTCTCATGGACTTCTCAGGTTTATGGATTTTGGGAAGGCAATAGAGTTTAGATAACTGTGGGTTACTATGTGTTAGTTTGAATTTTAGTTTATCGGACACAAGGTTTTTACACTGTTTTAAGGTACTTTTTATTTCTGTTATCATTTCTCAATTAAATCCATAGAACCAGTTTGAATCAAATTGTCTACTCTTTCAAAATAATCTGTTTTGTCTAGTATAAAAACCTTATTTCCTTTGTCAGCTTTTAAATAAAAATATTCTTTTTTCTTCAGTTCCTGGATAACCTCAGTATTTTTACGAGAAACATATTTTGACTTGTTGTTCACCACGTTTTCTGAAATTTGGTTTCTGCAAGCCTCTCTAATGGTTGACTCTGGCACGTATTGAATGGAACTTTCGATTTTCACTATAATAGTTGGTAAACTATTTTTTACTGCAAAATTCAAACCTTTATTCAAAAGGGCGATTTCTCTATTATTAAAGGACTGAGAAGAAAGGTTTTCTACAATGTTCTTGACTTCCGAAGAAATTTGTTTTTGTGGTTTCAACTCAGTTTGTTTTTAAGTGAACACATTTTCTTCAAAAATTTGACATAATCCGTATGCTTCAATTTTAAACATACTTCTTTGCTATCCAGATTTTTAATTTCTAAATCTTGTCACTTTTGTTTGGCAAAAGATTCAACCTCCCCAGTAACGGGTGATTGTTTAGGGATCTTGACTGAAATGAATTTAGGGAAAACTAAAAAGACTTGATTTTAGAAACCAAATATCTGATGCTATTGTGTATTCATTTTGGCGCGATGAAGACCTTAAGTCAGAAACAAGTGTCTATGGTTAGTCAAATTCCATTGCTTTAGCGGTCAGCCCAAAGAATCCATTTTCTACTATAATACTAGTTCTTGCCGCGTTATATATATATATATATATATATATATATATATATATATATATATATGTATATATATGTATATATATATATTATATATATGTACAGAGCTGCAACAAGTCAGTTTTAAAAAGACTGAAGTCTTAAGTCTTAAGTCATTTCTAAAATCAAAATGAAATGAAGTTTTAAGTCTTTGACTTAAATAATTTTTTTCAAGTCAAGTCATTTTCGTAAAGACTGAAATCAATATAATGCAATTTAAGTCAGTTTTATTACTTTAAGCCTATATTTTTGACTGAAATCATGCCGATCTACGAATTAAGTCAGTAAAATGACTCAAATCAAACTATTATAGTCTTAAGAGTATATTATACAGTGATATAAATTATAGCTCCAATATCACTAATAATGGACCTATATGGGAGTCATGAAAAGTGAAACACACTATAGTACAAGCAAAATTCAATTTAAGTAGATGTAACTATGTTTTTAAAATGTTTATTATTTTTCTTGTATTAACGATATTTAGTTTATTGGTGGCCGTATTATTACGTTTTTGTTTGACTCGGCCCATTTATATTGTTAATATATTTTAGATACAGGTGAGAACAGAATACAACCTCTTAAAATAAAACGGTTTATTTTTAGAATGGGTACCTTACCTATAAACCATAAAAACTATAATGAACTATATGCTATATATATATATATATATATATATATATATATATATATATATATATAAAAACTAAAAACATAAAACATAGTTATTGTATGTACTTATCCAGTTTTCAAATAAAACTAAAACAACAACTACTTATAATATAATAAATAATATTATGTAATAAAGTGAATAAAATATAAAAAATTATATTTTATTGGCTTTTAGTATTACAAGATTTTCAAAATTTTTGTCAGACAGGGCATGCCGCCTAGGAGAATTGATAAAAGTAGCGTACGAAAACAATCTTTCGACGGGAGCAGAAGAAGGCAAAACTGAATTATACTTTATAAACGCTCGTTTAATGTAAGGATACTTATTTAACATTGCGATGTCTGTCTCGGGATCTTGTATGTATTGTAAATATTGCAGCTCAAATTCATTTAATGAACTGGTTGCTACTTTTGAGTTTGTATCATTAAAGTCGAATTCAAAAAAATCATTTTCGAACCTATTTTCAGGAGATATTACTGATTTCGGTTGAGCATTTTCTTCTATTGGGCTAAGCTCAGATATAGCCTGAATTACTATGGTTTTTATTTCACTGGTAGTTAGGACGAATCCATCAGTACCTTTAAAAGCAGTTAACCAACGTAACTTGAATTTCGGGTGTGTAACAGAAGAAATTAAAGCAAACCGAGACAGATCTGTTAAAGAAAAATAATTCTCAAACCGGGTTGTAAGTGAAGTTAAACAACTATCTACTACAGTATTTAAAAATCGGAAATTTTGACTCTTAAGTTTTTGAAATTTAGTATATAAGCTACCTATTGTTGGGAGAACGCTACCAAAGTAAGTGTTTTGATCACCTTGCAGTGTGTCGATCGCATAAGCTAAAGGCTGTAGAATTTTAAGGTACTCTTCAATATATTCGAGGTCAATTTCTTTTAAAATGTGTTGTTGGATGTCTAATTTTTCAAACAAAGTATTTAATTTTTCTTTTTGCTTAAAAATTTGGGCTAACGCATCATAATAGGAGTTCCATCTAGTCACCCCAGGGTAGCTGAGATAATGACCTAAAGTTTCTTTTATAATCTCTGCAGACTTTGGGCGACCACACTTATTCCATAATAAAGAACACTTATTCATTATGGCTGTATGCTTACTACGTAAAGAATGACTTTTGTTTATTACTTTAATTATGTCGGTTGTGGCTATTAAATTTATGGTATGAGTCACACAGCGAAAATGGTTGGGTAAAACTATGTTAGTTGAATTGGTTTCACTGTCATTTTCGGAGATTGATGCTGGCATTACCAATTCATCTTCATCATTTACTGCAGAATCCTCCAAAATGATTTCTTCGTCAAACTCCATTTCTTCCTCATTTATGACGGTTAAAATAGTATCCCTGTGTAGATTTATTCCAAATTCTTTAAAGGCTTTGACAAAGTTAGATCCGTTGTCAGTGACTGTTCCTATTATTTTTGTTTCAGACAAGCCAAAAGAATTGTTAATATCTTCTAACATCTCGGCAATCTTGTCAAATGAGTGAGTCCCACTGAAACGTCTGCATGCTAATGCGATTGATTTTCGTTGAAGTGATTCTTCATCGATCCAGTGGCATGTCACTCCTAAAAAACTTCTTTTCTTGGATGACCAAATATCAGCTGTGGTACATACAAATGGCACATCTTGTAGAGAAGATTTAATATCACTAAAAAAACTTGTGCATAGCATCGATATTTTTTTCATCGCAGTTGTTCTTGACATAACATTTAAATTGAGTCCATCAAATATCTGGACAAAATTGGGATTGCTAAGAACTGAAACGGCGCTCATGGTATTAATGACAAATTTAAGAAGTCGCTGATCGAATTGATCTTGCGTAATGGCACTTGCTTGAGCCACACTATATCTGATGTCGAGTTGTTTAGTGTTCTTAGATGGCATCTGGACCATCTGCTTGGGGGATTTTTCATTCTCATTCTTATTACGTTTTGACTTTGATACACTTTTTTGTTTTTTCAAGCGTTTGTATTTAATATAGTCATCGAACGCTGTGGCGTGTTTAACCTTTAAGTGTCGTATAAAATTTGTTGTTATTGTAGTCTTTCCTTTTATTGACTTCGAACCCTTACATATTTGACAATTGACAAATAGCAGCGACTTTGGAATCATCAGTTCGACTTACGATTTTAAAGAATTTTCCATCAAATAACGCCGATTCATTTGAAGTCACTTCATGCTCATCATGACATCCAATACTGGAGGTAGATGAAGCTGTTGACAATGACAATGTTGACATCGTAGCGTCTTCATACTCGTCATCAATATCCATTATTACACTGGGATCACTCGGTTGATCACCTTGCTGATTTTGCGGCTTCACTAATGATTTTACGTTAAAATAATCCTTTATATTGCTTCTGGATCTTTTCTTGGTCTCAGTCTCAGTAGCTGGATTGTAGTCAGGGTCTTTCTCATCTTCGCTTGGAGCAAACGGATCTTCTAGATCTTCACTGTTCAACATAATTTCTTCATCCAGGACGACGTCCATGTTTGCTTTAGACATTCTGTAAGTATACAGCATGGTCACTTTTTCAGTGTAACATTATGGGAAACGATATGGTAATTATGGTATACAGGAACACCCTGTATCTACATGGTGACACTTTTAAAAGAGATAGACCAAAACTAATGTCAGTGTCTGGAGCTCAATTTTTATCAATAATATAATGGTAAAACCCTCACATCGATATCTGTTACCGCGTTAAAAAGTTACGGGGTATTTTTCAAAAATAGGCATTTTTAAAAAATATAGCAACTTTTAATTTATATATATATATTATATATTATATAATTTTATTATATATATATATATTTAATTTATTTAGAATTAAACGAGTTATTAACAAAAAAATCGATTTTTTGGGACACCCTGTATATTTTTCCGTCAAAAGTTACTTCTCACCAATCCAAATTCAACGATGTAACACACTTAATTTAAAACTTACTATTTTTCACACTTTTCATAAGACCTCAACGTGTTAACGAGTCTTATGAAGTGTGAAAAATAATAATTAATTAATTAATTAAATAATAGTTAAAGTGTAATTTTTTGTGATATCTTTTGACGCAAAAATAAACAGGGTGTCCCACATAAAAAAAAAAATTTGTTAATAACTCAAAATTATTAATTCTAAAAAAATTAAATCTAAACCGTTCAATTCTACCTAGAAATTTGTGTTGGAAATGTTTTTACAGAAACTCAAAAATTTCCATAGCAAAAAAGTTACGTTTTTTTAAAAATGCCTATTTTTGAAAAACACCCTGTAACTTTGTAACGGTAACAGATATCAATGCGCGGTTTTTACCATATTATTGACAAAAATTGAAAACAAAACTTTCAGGATGCCACTGATGGCGGTGCCTGCCCCTTAGTAAAAAACTCTTTGACAGTTTTTGACATGATAAACTCACAAAAGATAAAGTTAATTTTTTAATTAAAGCGAAAGTGACAGTTCAAAATGTTAGGTTAAAGGTTGGCAATAGTTATTTCGAGAAACTGATCACAAACTAAAGTGATTTCGTTTCATTTGGAGTATGTTCAAAGATTTTTCCTATACAAAAATCGATCCAAAATAAATCGGCAAAAAAATACAATTGTTAATTATTATTAATTATTATAAGTACACAGGAACGTAGGTAGGTACTTAACTTAGGTACCTATCTAAATTATGTAAAACTTCTATAATTAACTGCTATTTCATGTCGCGAGCATTTTATGGCATTTTAATTTTTCTGCCAACCTTTAACCTATACTTTTGAACTGTCACTGTCGCTTTAATAAAAAAATGATCTTAGGTTCTAACCCATTTTTAAAAAAATTAATTTGAAGCACTCGTCTCGTCTGGGCAAATTTTACTTAAATTTATATCTGAAGAATAACGATCACGTTTTCCAATTTAAATAACACAAAGTGAACCACCCCCTGCCCCCTGATAATATATGGACATAAGCACATCTGTAAAATATGTATTCTTTCTTACCTGTTAATCGTTTACCTCCACTTTCCAATAAATTCACAAAAAAAGTTAATTATTTTATTATTTACATACAATTACACTGCACTAACTGCACACTTAAAATATCAGCCACATCGATGTAAATAATAGTAATCGGGGATTCACTTGGCAAAGACATCAGACGACAGGCTCACTACGCACGCGTTACATGTCGATATGGTTCTGGAAACTAACTTTTTTTGTATTCGCGGTATCGCGGTAACGATTGTCTTTGATCTGCTGCCGCCTCGGCTTGCCGCGTAAACAATTTACTGGCTAAAAAGAATTATGATTTTTTAAAACAAGACTTAATTCTTCTTTTAAAAAGAATTAATTCTTTTTTTGATTTAAGTCGTTTGTAGGACTGATTTAAGTCTTTTCTTACTGACTTAAGTATTTTTCTATTTTTAAATAAGTCTTTAATTATCACAAGTCATTTCAAAAGACTTAAATTTCAAGTCTTAAGTCAGCTCTTGAGAAATGACTTAAAATCAAATGACTTAAATCATTAAAATGATTTAAATCAAAAAAAAGAATTAAGTTTTCTGAGAGCTTGCAGCTCTGTATATGTATATATATATATATATATATATATATGTTATATCACTCGACTTAAAATTCACTTTTTAAAAAATATTTTTATTTACAAAATCAAAATTAAACTAACAGTATAGAAGCTTAAAAACGAATCATGATTTTATTTACAATTTACACTATTTATATGAAAGACGAATGCTGCGTCAGTGGGAACTTGCTTGCTGGGCAGATTCTGCTGACGAGGCGTCTCGGTACTCGCCGTCTCCTTGAGATAACCGACATCCGATACGGTGGGAACCAAGGGCATCGTACTTGAAGGTGACATTGCTCGCGAGAAAGGATATAACAACTCCCCCATTAAGATGAAAGTTGACGCGTGGTGACAACTTTCAGGTCCTCTGCTTATTGAGGTTGAGTTCAATCTCTTCACTTTCTTCAATCGGGTCGCCAAGGCGGATGCTCGGTCTCCTTCTGGGAATTATTCTTCTCCATTGTATAACGTTAGATCCTCTTTTAGGTGGAGAGGGTGGATTGTCATCGTTGCTAGTGGCTACTCCAATCTTGATGTTACGTGTTCGTCTTCGACATTTGCAAAAGATGTATAAGGCAATCAGTGTGATAATGAGTGTTATTGTAAGAATCGTGAACCAACTTATGTGTTTTTTCACGAACGGCTGATTTACCAATTGATCTAGCTGATCGGCATACTGATTTAGCTTGTGCTGGGCTATGTTCAGGTCCTCTACATCTATTTTGTTTAGCTTCAGAGGCTTCAAATCTGGTAAGTGAATATTCTCTGGCATATGGTTACAGCAGTCAAAAGGGATGTTGACTGGGTGGTAATTGTAGGTTAAGTTGTCGTAAACATCAACTGATTTCTGGGCACGAACTCTTGTACTCCCAACGAAGGCACTACACTCGGGTTGAAGTTTCATCAAAGTATTTGTGTTGATGATCTGAGTCTCTATATCTCTGGATCCACATTTTATTGTGACGGGCAGAGGGTCTGCAACAGCTATCAACCATAAATTCTGACTGATTTCTTGAATGTTATAATCTTTGGCAAGAATGACTAAAACTTGGCATGTTCTGGGTAGATGATCAAGTCTCTTCAGAAGCTGAGCCTCGCAGACTGCATCAGTATCAATTGGATATGGCAGGATGTTGGAACAGATGAACATACGGTTGCCTAGTGGTTTGCAGGACTTCATATTGCGGATGGTTGTATAAAGTAAAGAATCATTATTTCGCGCAATTAGTTTATTAGTTATTGACAAAATGTGATGAAGGCCTGTTCGATTATCCAGAATCGGTATAGGATATAAGTGATAGAGAGTGTATTTTTCAGGTTCGACTAAAGGTATTTCTAGTACAAAAATTATTCTAGTATCTAATTGATATGCCTTTAATTCTATTATGTCGAGGTATTGAGCTACGCTTGAATAATATGTCGGCAAGGGAAGATTATTCTTCTGTAATGACTGCGATATATGCTTTAATGAGTCTACTAAATCGTATGGAGTGATGATTGAACTGTGCAAAAATTTTTAAACGTGCAAATGTAACAGCGTTTATAGCATCGTTCAAAGTATTTTCGATAAATGAATAGCTTTCTGTTAGTGATTCGCACAAGTCTAGGATATCGAGTTGTGATTGATAAAATTTGAGATGATTGGAAATATCCATAATTGATTCGCGAATTTCTTTAATATCATTATTAAAGGTTTCCTCGTCAATTTGAAGTTTTTGAATGGTTTCGTTAAAGCTTTTGATAACAGAGGTAGTTACAGATATTTGATTTTTCAAAAGATTTTCTATTTGGTATTCATCGTGGGTTAACTTTTCGATGCACTCGTTGAAATATTCACCATCGGAGGCGTCAAGATTACCAGTTATTGATTTCCAAATGGTTCCAATACCATTAAGAATACCACGTTTTTCTCTAAAAATGTACTTTTTAGTGTCGGCCATTATTTCAGTGTACTTTTGGTTAACAGCGTTTGATATTTGTTTAAGGAGACTAACATGAGTTTGAACTTGCGGCTTAAAGGCTTTCATTCGCGGTACGTCTTCGTCTATAGTGTTTAATAAGCTTTCTAATATTTTGTCATTATTACTAATTGTTTCTTTGATTGGTCCGAGGTCTTTGTAAACAAGGAGGGTCCATTTATCATTTGAGATTTTTACGGTCGCTTCTTCATGAAAGAAAATTCTTAAGATGTTGTTTATTGGTGTTAGAGTGTATTGGGACTGAGTGACTGTTGAAAGTGCCAAGAACCTAGAAGAGAAAAATTACTCATAGTATGGTTTCAGTCTGTCAAAATTTATTTTAGATTTTTGTTTAGATTCGGGGTTTATCAGAATTGCTGAATTTTGTAAAATTTCGATTATTTCGAATGGACCGTTAAATTTATTTTGGCTTTTGTCCTTGATTTGCGATTCTTTAATGTATACCTTATCTCCTACATTATATTCATAGGGGTGAGCAGAAACATTTTGGTCGAAGCGCTCTTTGGCTTTTTCTCTTTGTTGACATGTTCTGGCTCGGGCTGTTTTATAAAGGTATTGCATGCGATTGTTTAGATCTTGCATATATTTGGAAATAAGACGTTTTTCATTATATAGGATTTCGGGTGGTCTAGATGAGGTGTGTCCAAAAATAAGTTCGTAAGGCGTGAAACCGTGCGTTTTGTTTTTGGTATTGTTATAACATATAGTTGCATAAGGAAGAACATTAAACGGGTGTTCGTCAGGGTTTTCAGTTTGATTAGCTCGTATCATTTCACTAAGTGTCGCGTGAAATCTCTCAACAGAGCCGTTTGATTGAGGGTGTCCTACGCTAGAGAAAGTTAGCTTGATATCGTAAAGCTCACAGAGGTCATTCATTAAGGTGTTTTTGAATTCTCGGCCATAGTCACAATGTATACGTAACGGAGTTCCATAATGTTGAAAAAATACAAGAAGTGTATTAACAACAGATTTTGCTGTCTTATCCTCTATAGGGTAAGCTTGTGTAAATTTTGTTAGTTCGTCACGTACTGTTAGGGCGTAATTTCGAGTTGGGTATTCAAATATGTCTATGTTTATTCTTTCAAAAGGTGTTTTGGGTGTTTCTGTTACGACTAGGGGACTGCTTAGATTTTTACGACAGATTTTTACTTTTTGGCAAGTTTCGCAACTTTTAATAAAGTTTTCTACGGCTTTTATTATGCCTGGCCAATTGTATTTTTCTTTTATGCGTCTTAACGTCTCGTTAATTCCGCGATGTAAGTTGGTTTTTCCGCGATGGTAATGATCTAAGATCTGAGGTATTTCGTCTTCATTAGGGGTTGTTGTGATGTTTTGGCAGATACTTAATTTTATATTTTTGTCTGCAAAAATATACGAAAATATTTCAAGGATAGGAAGTTCGAGTGTGTTTTCCACGAAATAGGTACAAGAGATGTCAAGTTCGTCTTGACCGGTATAGAGAATGTAAAAGAGAAGTTGTGTGACAGTTTCTGGGTTAAACGGGAGAGGAATAATGAAATATTTACGATTTTTTGTTGATTTACTGGAGAAAATATTTATTTGTTTTGGATTAAATTCCATGTTTTCCTCGAAAATATCGTCAAGAATCTTATGATGTAGTTCTTCTAATTTATTTTGTCGAAAGAATGTTATAATATTTTTGTGTGACTTATCCAACAGCTGGTCGTTGGTTGTTTCGATTTTAGAATAATCGATCAGGGATCTGGTTTCGTAAAGGCTTACGAATTTATTGTATTCTTCGGCTATTACATCGTCGTCATAGGTTTTAGGTTCTTCGATAGGTTCTTCGGATTCTGTCTCATTCGATGCAAAAACAGATATTTTTGTTTGAAGCTTTGCGCATTCTTGGAAATGATTTACTTTTATTCGAGATAATGCATCAGCGTTTTTATTAATTTTTCCCGGTTTATAAATTATTTCGTACTGATATTCTCCTAGTTTTAGCCGCCATCGTGCTAATCTACTACCTGGGTCTTTAATAGAAAGTAACCAAGTAAGGGGACGATGATCTGTGACTAGAATGAACTTTCTTCCAAATAAATATGGACGAAAATATTTCACGGCCCATACAATTGCAAGTAGTTCTCTCTCTATTGTCGAGTAATTGGTTTCGGCTTTACATAATGTTCTTGAGGCATAACCAATGGGTAAGTCTTTGCCAATGGGACCTTGGGAAAGTACAGCGCCTATCGCAAATGCGCTTGCATCCGTTGTTAGTAGGAAAGGCTCATCGAAATTTGGATAGATGAGAATTGGGTCAGAAGTCAGTAATTGTTTTAGTTCGTCGAAAGCTTGACGACAATCTGAGTCGAAATCAAATTTGATATCTTTTTTCAACAATCTGGTAAGGGGCTTTGATATTTTCGCAAAGTTTGGAATAAACCTACGATAATAACTAGCTAAACCCAGAAAGGATTTTATGTCTTTTGAATTTTTTGGTTCTGGAAATTTCTGTATACAATCGATTTTAGTGGGATTAGGTTTAACTCCGTCCTGAGTGATTAGGGGACCAAGGTATGCTACCTCTTTTCTCAGGAACTCACATTTGTCAGGCTGTATTTTGAGGTTTGCTTTTCGAAGACGTTTAAAAACTTCGCGTAAGCGTGTGATGTGGTCATGGATTGTGGGTGAATACACAATGATGTCGTCCATATAGACGAGACAACGTTCATTGAGAATGCCTAGAAGGATGTTGTCCATTACTCTCTGGAAAGTGGACGGGGCGTTTTTAAGACCAAAGGGCATTCTTATAAATTCGTAGTGTCCGTTCTCGACAGAGAAAGCAGTTTTTGGAATATCTTTAGGGTCTATCTCGATCTGGTGAAATCCTGAAGCCAGATCTAGGGTTGTAAAATACTGGCACTTGCCTAGCTGATCCAAAAGATCGGAAATATTGGGAAGCGGGTACTTATCATCTACCGTGGATTCATTCAATTTACGATAATCTATGACTACTCTCCATTTTTGTTTGCCTGAGGAATCAAGTTTCTTGGGGACGACCGAAACTGGAGATGACCAAGGTGAAATAGAGGGTTTTATGATTGCTTGTTCTAACATTTTATTAACCTGAGTTTTTACCTCTTCTTTGTGAATATGGGGATACCTGTATGATTTGGTGAAAACAGGCTTTGCACCATTGGTGTCAATTTGGTGTTTAATTTCATTGGTAAAGGTAAGATTGTCACCTTCGAGGTAAAATATGTCCTCAAAATCTACGCAAAGATTGGTAATTATTTCTTTTTCTTCTTCGTTAAGATGCTCTAAACGAAGTTGGGACTTAATGTTGGGAATGCGGTTAGGAGATAGTTGTTTATCAGATAAATTGTAATTGAGTAGCGAATGAGAAGAAAAAGGTTCGATTTCGATATTTGAAAAATTAATGGTTTTTGGGATGGCGTTTGCATTAACCACAGAAGTTAGAAATTCGCCTTTTTCATTGACATGGACAATTGCGTTTGGGATATGAACTTTTTCGATTTCTTGCCTAGATAGGATAGCATCGGTGTTGACTAAATCACAACGTAATTTAAAAATTTGTTCGGTCCTACCTTCAATCTTAATTTCGTTAGAATTGTTTACGTTAGTTATTTTATTATTTTGTTCGAGGTTTTCTTCTGCCTTAAACAGTGGTAAAGTTTTAAAATTTGTAACAAGTTGTTTATTTTTTAAGTCGATGGTGCATTCATAGTGTTCCAAAAAGTCGAGTCCTAGAATACCATCGAAATCAATATCTAAATCGTATATGTAAACTTTATGTGGGTTTCCGGCTTGAAAAGGAACTAGGGTTGATTCGGTGATAAGAAGTTTTTGGTCTGTGATGCCTTGAATCGTAACGTTTTCGGGAAAACGTTGGGGAAATTGTTTTACTGTGTTTTCTTTAAATATCGTAATTCCTGCTCCGGAATCTATAAGTAGTTTAAAAGTGTTAGATGCGTCTTTTATGTAATATAGATTTTTCGGGTTAACAGCAAGAAGGGGATTTAAAGAAAATGTTGTTCTGGGAAATTCAATGACGGGTTCATGTCGTCCAAATTCAGGGTTTGTATTTGATTTTGGATTTCCGTCACGGCATTGGTATTTGAAATTGTTCGAATAGGAGGATGGTTTTGATTCGAAGTGGGAAGAAAATCCTGATATTCATCGTAATTCGTTTTATCTTGTTGATCAATATTTTCAACATTTTGATATTCGTAATCGGGGTTATCTTCATACATTCCTGCATATTGGTTACAATACTCGTTATATTGGGGTTCGGAATAGTTATTGTTGGAATATTGGTCATTGTCGAAATTGACAACATGAGCACGATGCTGGGGATTATTTTGTATTACTGAGGGACATTGAAAATTGTTAAATGGTGTTTGACGTTGGAAATTGTTTTGGTTTGATTGGTTATGGGGGGTGTACTGCGGTCTTGGCTGACCGTTGTTTGGTCTATTCGACTGAAAGGAGGTGCTTGATTGAAAAGAATTTGATTGTTGATTGGTATTAGGCCTTTGGAAATTGCCAAAATTCTGGGAAGTATAACCATTAGGACGTTGTTGCGATCTACATTCATTTGCTAAGTGACCATTGCGACCACAGCTATGACATTTAAGGGATTGTACATTAAGTCTTTTATTAGTTTGAAAACTAGGTCTAGCAGGCGGATTGGGTCTAGAAGATTTTTGGGATTCGAAATATGATAGTTGGAGCTCGCGTCTGATGCGAATTTGTGCTTCCAAAAGATTAGGTGGATTTCCTGCACGTATTATATGGCCAATTCGGGGTTCCAGGCCAGTAAGTAGGCTATTTAGAGACATGGATTCGATTAATGTTATTTGGGCTGCCTTTTGACTGGGTGCGAGTATGGATTTTTGTATGTTGGTATGCATTTTGGCATTTAGGAGTTGAAGTCTGTTAAGGAAAGTCAAAGGGAATTCGTTTGGCAGTTGTCTCATTCTTTGTAAGTCCTGAATAAGAGAAGATAGATCTCGCGTATCTCCGAAGTGAGAATTAAGTAATTGCTTTATCTCTAGAAAAGAAAGTGGATTTCGGGAGCTTATCAGCTGCGCTGCTCTCCCTCGCAACCTATTTTTTATGTGAATCACTAAAAGATCTTTTTGGTTACCCGTAGACATATCATATGCACATTCGCAGGCATTTAGGAAGGTTTGTAAAAATATTTGATCACCTTCGAATTCGGGGATATTAGAAAAAATCTCGGAAAGTTTATAAGGTTCGATTACTGCTACCGCTGCTCCTGCAGTTATTCTTTCATTTTCCGTCATATTGGCTCAATATATCAACACAATAAACACTAGCACAATATAATATAAAAAGGATATAAAGCACAAAATATTTTACGAAATTTTATGTTGATAGACAGTACGTAAAGTAGTATGCCAACCAACGTAAAATAAACAGTTCTTATTAACTAGTTAGTGTGATTAAATTAAAACTGTGTAATATTTCTTGTTGTAATAAAAATACAAATGTAATCTGGAGATCAGTTAGCAGAATAACTGGTCAAAATAATTCCAAAAAATATTTTAAAATTAATCAATTAACAGAATAACTGATTATACACAAATTATACGTTGTTACAGAAATCAATTAGCAGAATAATTGATTAGCTTATCGAAAAATCAATTAACAGGATAATTGATTATTTTACTAATTAATAAAATGTAAGATCGATTTTGAAAAGTCGAACAGGCATTTAATTAAATGTTATTTTTAAAATAAACGTGATGATTCGTTACTTACAAGCAGAGTAGAAACATCGCTCGTCGTGTTCTTAGCAGTTAGTTCTACCAGGGGCTTCACTATGTGTTCCTTCCGTAGATGCGTGTTCTGCCAAGTTGATGACGTCACAATGCACAAAATGGGGCTTCTTTGTTCTTCTGGATAAAGGATTGGGATCCACCGTTGTCAGTTAGAGTTCTCTTGTTCTGCCAACGTTGCCAGATCCTACCACGACTGCGCCAATTTGTTATATCACTCGACTTAAAATTCACTTTTTAAAAAATATTTTTATTTACAAAATCAAAATTAAACTAACAGTATAGAAGCTTAAAAACGAATCATGATTTTATTTACAATTTACACTATTTATATGAAAGACGAATGCTGCGTCAGTGGGAACTTGCTTGCTGGGCAGATTCTGCTGACGAGGCGTCTCGGTACTCGCCGTCTCCTTGAGATAACCGACATCCGATACGGTGGGAACCAAGGGCATCGTACTTGAAGGTGACATTGCTCGCGAGAAAGGATATAACATATATATATATATATATATATATATATATATATATATATATATATATATATATATATATATATATATATATATATATATATATATATATATAGAATTTCGACTTCGGAAGTCGAACGTATCTTATGTGTGTTTTTTTCACTATTTTCTTTTCCTTGGTATTTGTATTGGATTCCGTTCTTGCAAGGTTAATTTAATTACTATTTTTATGGTAGCATGAAGCTCTTGTAAAATGTCTTTCAGGACTATAATTTCGTTGAGTTTGAGTTATAAATAATGGTGGTCGCACGGTTTTGGTAAAAATCTTTTAGAGTAAAGTAACCCTTAAGGGCTGATTTAAATAATTATATTTACGGTAACTTAGAGCGCATGTAAAGTGTCTCTCAGGACTATATTTTCGCTAAGGTTGGTTTATAAATAGAGGTGGTCGCACGATTTTAGTAAATTTTGTTAAGAATAAACTTGGCCTTAAGGGCTGAATTGAATAATTCTTTCTATGGTAGCGTGTACTACTAGTGGAGCTAATTACACGTTTAAAATTTGGTGAAGTTTTTTTAATAAATTACGATTGGCGCACGTTTTTTATTCTGGTCAGCAAATTATTTATTTCCTTCACATATTTTTAAAAAAATGGAGCATTTCTTTTTCCACGAAATTTTTCTATATATTGAGTTCACTATAATATTTTTTTAAAGTTTTTAAGCATTACCTTACCATAAAAACTACAAAAGAGTAACCGGCATACATCATCAGACTATTCGGATATTGCAAAAATAAATACTCTGATTCTGCGTGGTTATTATTCACTAATAAATTTATTCCTCGTCTTGCCAGTACCCATTCCGGTTCTTGTAATCCTTTTTTCGGAACACCACAAGCCGCATTTTCGTTTAAAGTTGATGTTTCCTTTGAGCCTGCCATTATTTTATGTCTTCTGAAGATGTAAAAGACTGATTGTGCATCATTTTATTAGGAATTTTCACTTACACAATAGAACCAAATCATTTTTAATAGAGAAATATAGAACTAAACAAGAATTTAGAGTCAGTATCTCTAAACAAGAAAGTGTTTTGGCAAAAATGCCAATTACACAGACGCCAATGTCAAGACCGGAGGTTATTTTCTTTTTTCTAAGTATTGATTTTCCGCCTTTAATTTAGTTCAAGGGCAAAAGGAAGACTCCCATAATAGACAATTTAATATATAAACCCTAAACCCATGATTAAGGCAAGAGGAATTTTATATTAAATCATTAGTACATTCTTTTAAGACACACCGTTTTTGGAGAATACAATTTATTTCAGTGGTTTAAATATTTATATTTTCCTTTTAAAATATCTCTGACTCCGCCATCTATTAGGGGAAAATCTAAATAATTTAAATCTGAAAGTTTATATAGACCCGTTGGTCGAGTCATGGAACAGCCGGAGAGCCAAGGAACGGGAACAAATATTAATACATGCAGAGCTGCAAGCTCTCAGAAAACTTAATTCTTTTTTTTGATTTAAATCATTTTAATGATTTAAGTCATTTGATTTTAAGTCATTTCTCAAGAGCTGACTTAAGACTTGAAATTTAAGTCTTTTGAAATGACTTGTGATAATTAAAGACTTATTTAAAAATAGAAAAATACTTAAGTCAGTAAGAAAAGACTTAAATCAGTCCTACAAACGACTTAAATCAAAAAAAGAATTAATTCTTTTTAAAAGAAGAATTAAGTCTTGTTTTAAAAAATCATAATTCTTTTTAGCCAGTAAATTGTTTACGCGGCAAGCCGAGGCGGCAGCAGATCAAAGACAATCGTTACCGCGATACCGCGAATACAAAAAAAGTTAGTTTCCAGAACCATATCGACATGTAACGCGTGCGTAGTGAGCCTGTCGTCTGATGTCTTTGCCAAGTGAATCCCCGATTACTATTATTTACATCGATGTGGCTGATATTTTAAGTGTGCAGTTAGTGCAGTGTAATTGTATGTAAATAATAAAATAATTAACTTTTTTTGTGAATTTATTGGAAAGTGGAGGTAAACGATTAACAGGTAAGAAAGAATACATATTTTACAGATGTGCTTATGTCCATATATTATCAGGGGGCAGGGGGTGGTTCACTTTGTGTTATTTAAATTGGAAAACGTGATCGTTATTCTTCAGATATAAATTTAAGTAAAATTTGCCCAGACGAGACGAGTGCTTCAAATTAATTTTTTTAAAAATGGGTTAGAACCTAAGATCATTTTTTTATTAAAGCGACAGTGACAGTTCAAAAGTATAGGTTAAAGGTTGGCAGAAAAATTAAAATGCCATAAAATGCTCGCGACATGAAATAGCAGTTAATTATAGAAGTTTTACATAATTTAGATAGGTACCTAAGTTAAGTACCTACCTACGTTCCTGTGTACTTATAATAATTAATAATAATTAACAATTGTATTTTTTTGCCGATTTATTTTGGATCGATTTTTGTATAGGAAAAATCTTTGAACATACTCCAAATGAAACGAAATCACTTTAGTTTGTGATCAGTTTCTCGAAATAACTATTGCCAACCTTTAACCTAACATTTTGAACTGTCACTTTCGCTTTAATTAAAAAATTAACTTTATCTTTTGTGAGTTTATCATGTCAAAAACTGTCAAAGACTTTTTTACTAAGGGGCAGGCACCGCCATCAGTGGCATCGTGAAAGTTTTGTTTTCAATTTTTGTCAATAATATGGTAAAAACCGCGCATCGATATCTGTTACCGTTACAAAGTTACAGGGTGTTTTTCAAAAATAGGCATTTTTAAAAAAACGTAACTTTTTTGCTATGGAAATTTTTGAGTTTCTGTAAAAACATTTCCAACACAAATTTCTAGGTAGAATTGAACGGTTTAGATTTAATTTTTTTAGAATTAATAATTTTGAGTTATTAACAAATTTTTTTTTTATGTGGGACACCCTGTTTATTTTTGCGTCAAAAGATATCACAAAAGATTACACTTTAACTATTATTTAATTAATTAATTAATTATTATTTTTCACACTTCATAAGACTCGTTAACACGTTGAGGTCTTATGAGAAGTGTGAAAAATAGTAAGTTTTAAATTAAGTGTGTTACATCGTTGAATTTGTATTGGTGAGAAGTAACTTTTGACGGAAAAATATACAGGGTGTCCCAAAAAATCGATTTTTTTGTTAATAACTCGTTAACTATTAATTCTAAATAAATTAAATATATATATATATATAATTATATAATATATAATATATATATAAATTAAAAGTTGCTATATTTTTTAAAAATGCCTATTTTTGAAAAACACCCCGTAACTTTTTAACGCGGTAACAGATATCGATGTGAGGGTTTTACCATTATATTATTGATAAAAATTGAGCTCCAGACACTGACATTAGTTTTGGTCTATCTCTTTTAAAAGTGTCACCATGTAGATACAGGGTGTTCCTGTATACCATAATTACCATATCGTTTCCCATAATGTTACACTGAAAAAGTGACCATGCTGTATACTTACAGAATGTCTAAAGCAAACATGGACGTCGTCCTGGATGAAGAAATTATGTTGAACAGTGAAGATCTAGAAGATCCGTTTGCTCCAAGCGAAGATGAGAAAGACCCTGACTACAATCCAGCTACTGAGACTGAGACCAAGAAAAGATCCAGAAGCAATATAAAGGATTATTTTAACGTAAAATCATTAGTGAAGCCGCAAAATCAGCAAGGTGATCAACCGAGTGATCCCAGTGTAATAATGGATATTGATGACGAGTATGAAGACGCTACGATGTCAACATTGTCATTGTCAACAGCTTCATCTACCTCCAGTATTGGATGTCATGATGAGCATGAAGTGACTTCAAATGAATCGGCGTTATTTGATGGAAAATTCTTTAAAATCGTAAGTCGAACTGATGATTCCAAAGTCGCTGCTATTTGTCAATTGTCAAATATGTAAGGGTTCGAAGTCAATAAAAGGAAAGACTACAATAACAACAAATTTTATACGACACTTAAAGGTTAAACACGCCACAGCGTTCGATGACTATATTAAATACAAACGCTTGAAAAAACAAAAAAGTGTATCAAAGTCAAAACGTAATAAGAATGAGAATGAAAAATCCCCCAAGCAGATGGTCCAGATGCCATCTAAGAACACTAAACAACTCGACATCAGATATAGTGTGGCTCAAGCAAGTGCCATTACGCAAGATCAATTCGATCAGCGACTTCTTAAATTTGTCATTAATACCATGAGCGCCGTTTCAGTTCTTAGCAATCCCAATTTTGTCCAGATATTTGATGGACTCAATTTAAATGTTATGTCAAGAACAACTGCGATGAAAAAAATATCGATGCTATGCACAAGTTTTTTTAGTGATATTAAATCTTCTCTACAAGATGTGCCATTTGTATGTACCACAGCTGATATTTGGTCATCCAAGAAAAGAAGTTTTTTAGGAGTGACATGCCACTGGATCGATGAAGAATCACTTCAACGAAAATCAATCGCATTAGCATGCAGACGTTTCAGTGGGACTCACTCATTTGACAAGATTGCCGAGATGTTAGAAGATATTAACAATTCTTTTGGCTTGTCTGAAACAAAAATAATAGGAACAGTCACTGACAACGGATCTAACTTTGTCAAAGCCTTTAAAGAATTTGGAATAAATCTACACAGGGATACTATTTTAACCGTCATAAATGAGGAAGAAATGGAGTTTGACGAAGAAATCATTTTGGAGGATTCTGCAGTAAATGATGAAGATGAATTGGTAATGCCAGCATCAATCTCCGAAAATGACAGTGAAACCAATTCAACTAACATAGTTTTACCCAACCATTTTCGCTGTGTGACTCATACCATAAATTTAATAGCCACAACCGACATAATTAAAGTAATAAACAAAAGTCATTCTTTACGTAGTAAGCATACAGCCATAATGAATAAGTGTTCTTTATTATGGAATAAGTGTGGTCGCCCAAAGTCTGCAGAGATTATAAAAGAAACTTTAGGTCATTATCTCAGCTACCCTGGGGTGACTAGATGGAACTCCTATTATGATGCGTTAGCCCAAATTTTTAAGCAAAAAGAAAAATTAAATACTTTGTTTGAAAAATTAGACATCCAACAACACATTTTAAAAGAAATTGACCTCGAATATATTGAAGAGTACCTTAAAATTCTACAGCCTTTAGCTTATGCGATCGACATACTGCAAGGTGATCAAAACACTTACTTTGGTAGCGTTCTCCCAACAATAGGTAGCTTATATACTAAATTTCAAAAACTTAAGAGTCAAAATTTCCGATTTTTAAATACTGTAGTAGATAGTTGTTTAACTTCACTTACAACCCGGTTTGAGAATTATTTTTCTTTAACAGATCTGTCTCGGTTTGCTTTAATTTCTTCTGTTACACACCCGAAATTCAAGTTACGTTGGTTAACTGCTTTTAAAGGTACTGATGGATTCGTCCTAACTACCAGTGAAATAAAAACCATAGTAATTCAGGCTATATCTGAGCTTAGCCCAATAGAAGAAAATGCTCAACCGAAATCAGTAATATCTCCTGAAAATAGGTTCGAAAATGATTTTTTTGAATTCGACTTTAATGATACAAACTCAAAAGTAGCAACCAGTTCATTAAATGAATTTGAGCTGCAATATTTACAATACATACAAGATCCCGAGACAGACATCGCAATGTTAAATAAGTATCCTTACATTAAACGAGCGTTTATAAAGTATAATTCAGTTTTGCCTTCTTCTGCTCCCGTCGAAAGATTGTTTTCGTACGCTACTTTTATCAATTCTCCTAGGCGGCATGCCCTGTCTGACAAAAATTTTGAAAATCTTGTAATACTAAAAGCCAATAAAATATAATTTTTTATATTTTATTCACTTTATCATAATATTATTTATTATATTATAAGTAGTTGTTGTTTTAGTTTTATTTGAAAACTGGATAACTACATACAATAACTATGTTTTATGTTTTTAGTTTTTATTTTATATATATATATATATATATATATATATATATATATATATATATATATATATAGCATATAGTTCATTATAGTTTTTATGGTTTATAGGTAAGGTACCCATTCTAAAAATAAACCGTTTTATTTTAAGAGGTTGTATTCTGTTCTCACCTGTATCTAAAATATATTAACAATATAAATGGGCCGAGTCAAACAAAAACGTAATAATACGGCCACCAATAAACTAAATATCGTTAATACAAGAAAAATAATAAACATTTTAAAAACATAGTTACATCTACTTAAATTGAATTTTGCTTGTACTATAGTGTGTTTCACTTTTCATGACTCCCATATAGGTCCATTATTAGTGATATTGGAGCTATAATTTATATCACTGTATAATATACTCTTAAGACTATAATAGTTTGATTTGAGTCATTTTACTGACTTAATTCGTAGATCGGCATGATTTCAGTCAAAAATATAGACTTAAAGTAATAAAACTGACTTAAATTGCATTATATTGATTTCAGTCTTTACGAAAATGACTTGACTTGAAAAAAATTATTTAAGTCAAAGACTTAAAACTTAAATCAATTGAACTTTATGTTGAATAAGACTTAAAACTTAATTCATTTTGATTTTAGAAATGACTTAAGACTTAAGACTTCAGTCTTTTTAAAACTGACTTGTTGCAGCTCTGAATACATGTCACAAATATGTCTTCTGGCAAACATATACTTCTGAGTATATACAGGGTGATTCATAAGGTAATACTATTCCTATTCAGGTCCCAAAAATGAACATAAAAGTCTATATAAATGTGTCCGCAAGGCCTTTGTTCTCGAGATACAGGGTGATAAAGCTTTTATTTAATTTTCCTATTTTTTTAAATAAAATCTATGATAATGTAAATATTAGATTGAAAATTTTTATCCGGGGTTTTTTTGATATGACAAATTCAAATTTAATCTTAGTTCAGCTCATACTTGTAGGGGGCGCTACCTACATGTCTTTTTACTCCTTCGAATTTTTGAATGAAATAAATTATTCCTTTATCATTTTTACGTCACAAAGGTATACTCCTTAAAAGTTGATACGGGCAACCGTTTTCGAGATATTTGGATTTAAAACAATTTCTGCGCATGTGATTTTTTTATCAAATGCACATAAAGTATGCATGTATTGTAAAATAAATAGAAGTCTGTCTTGCCTTACAAGACAACTACTAGTTGGTGTTGCCATCCAGTTACTTAGCAGTAGTCATGTCTGTTTTTATTACCTGACAATAATCATTTAAGAGACATTAGATCGAAGTACGTCATTATGCCTGCGAAATTCTCGCATCGTGAATATGCAGATATAATATTCATCTATGGCTGCTGCAGTGGAGTCTCAGTTCAGTGGAGTACCAGCGTCGCTTTCCGATAGAAGAATTTTTCAACTAGTTTTCGCTACTGTTGGAAAATCTGGGATGTTTCCAAGTGCGAAAATTGTATCTGAAAGAGAACCGGGACCTATGACGTTGAACTAGAAGAGGCTATACTCAATGCCGTCAAAAATGATCCAAGCATAAACACTAGGCGAATTGCAGATACCTATCAAATTACACAATCGTCCGCTTCGAGAAATCTTCACATTAGTTGTTTATACCCCTTTTATTTACAACGGGTTCAACATTTGCAGGAGGGCGATTTTGAGAATGCAATTCTGTAATTGGATTAATGAAGATCGAAGGTTGTATAGGTATGTTTTGTTCACTGATAAAGCACAGTTCACGCGTAATGGTATAAATAATCTTCTAATGAACACCGGCGGTCCTATGAAAATCCTCACGCTACGGTAGAACATACTTTCTAACATAAATTTATCATCAATGTGTGGTGTGGAATGTTAAATGGTCATTTAATTTGTCCAATTATAAGTGGCGGTAGACTTACAGGAGAAAAATATTTAGTCTTTCTTGAAAATTACTTGGGAAATCTATTGGAATATGTTCCCCTTAATGTAAGACAAAACATGTAGTTGCAGCATGATGGAGCCCGATGGATTTGTCGGGGTGGTCTGTATAATTGGCCAAATAGACGGCCAGACCTTAATCCTTTGGATTATTGTCTTTAGGGGTGGTTCAAATCACTGGTATATTACACTAAAGTAAATACAAGAGAAGTATTACTCGATCGGATAACAAACGCAGCACAAACTCTAAGAAACGCGCCCGAGTGTATCCACAAAGCGAGCCGAGCTATTCATCACAGAGCTACCTTGTGCTTAGAAGTAAAGGAATTTTTGAAAATTATAAAACCTAGCCTATGTTTTATTAAAAATAACTTAATAATAATAATTTTAATAAAAATTAAATACATTTTGTTTAGTTTATATCTACTGAATACACACCTCAAAAAACTTTGTTAATCCTTCACTTCGAAGCTTTTGTGCCAAGATGCATTTAAATTTGGACAAAAGACAAACTAAAATTCTGCGATAAAATAATCACATGCGTCGAAATTGGTTTAAATCCAAATATCTCGAAAATGGTTGCTCGTATCAGCTTTTGACAGGTATACTTTTTGACGTAAAAATGACAAGAGAATCACTTATTTTACTCAAAAAAGTAATACAGGGTTGTACCAAGAAGTTGTGATTGTTCGATGGAGTAGAAAGACATGTAGGTATCGCCTCCTACAAGTAAGGACGATATTAAGATATTTACATTATCATAAATTTTAACTGCTAGTTTTGACAAAAATTATATATTAAAATTATTAAATATTTAAAAAAATTAAAATTGTTAAGGAAATTCCATTATTTAAAAATGAAAAACGTAATTAAAGGAATAATTATCGATCGATATCTCTATTACCAGTGTTTTCTAAAATAATAGAAAACATTATTAATAATAAATTAAATCAATACTTGGAGAATCAAAATTTACTGTTTAATAAACGGTATGAATTTCGCAGATTCAGGGGATACGGAAACAGCTGCTATGGATGTCATAACACATATTTAAATTAAAGTTGATAATAATAAAAAATTCTGTTTACTATCCTTGGATCTGTGTAAGGCATTTCATACAGTAAATCATCATATTATTTTACGAAAATTATATAATATTGGAATAAGAAGCTGTTTGTTACAAGGAACGTATTTAGGCGCCTAGTTAGGCGTTCTGGCTTACATTTACTCTTACCCACACTTACATATTTGAGAAAAATATTAGAGGCATTATAAGATGCACCCCTATCACATTATTTCGCAGAAAGCTTTAATAGATAAAGATTTCGATAGCCTACTAAATCATTGCCATGGCTGTTAAATATGTCAAACGGTGACCAGCATTTTTTATCCAGATTATTATGGACTGTTGAAACAACATGTACCAACAATGGAAAATGCTAAGGAGTCAATCTTTTCAACATGCATTACTGGTCTGAGATCTGACTAAATGCGTGAAGTTGACTACCATCATCGGTGGAAAGTCAATGTCTGGGGCGATGGAAAAAAATATTGAACTCTTTATTTTCGACCGTAATCTTAATAGTGAACTCTATATTCAAATTATAATGAACGATTTACCAGAACTGTTAGGAAACGTGACCATCGCTACTAGAATAAACATGTGGCATCAGCATAATGGTTGTCCGCCCATAATAATGATGCCCAGAATTATCTTCTTCATCAGTTTTCTCATTGTTCGATTGGAAGGGGAAGTCTATTTGGTTGGTCGGCTAAGTATCCGGATTTAACTTGTTTGAACTTTTATTTATAGAAGGATCAAAACTTCGGTTTACAAAAATCGACCAATGAAATTTGCCATAAACAGTATATCAAAGGCAGAAATTGAAACTGCTGATTACAGTAGAGTTATCAATTAACCTTGCAAGAACGGAATCCAATACAAATACCAAGGAAAAGAAAATAGTGAAAAAAACACACATAAGATACGTTCGACTTCCGAAGTCGAAATTTTATATATATATATATATATATATATATATATATATATATATATATATATATATATATATATATATATATATATATATATATATATATATATATATATATATATATACATATATATAATATATATATACATATATAATATATATATATATAGAATTTCGACTTCGGAAGTCGAACGTATCTTATGTGTGTTTTTTTCACTATTTTCTATTCCTTGGTATTTGTATTGGATTCCGTTCTTGCAAGGTTAATTGATAACTCTACTGTAATCAGCAGTTTCAATTTCTGCCTTTGATATACTGTTTATGGCAAATTTCATTGGTCGATTTTTGTAAACCGAAGTTTTGATCCTTCCATAAATAAAAGTTCAAACAAGTTAAATCCGGATACTTAGCCGACCAACCAAATAGACTTCCCCTTCCAATCGAACAATGAGAAAACTGATGAAGAAGATAATTCTGGGCATCATTATTATGGGCGGACAACCATTATGCTGATGCCACATGTTTATTCTAGTAGCGATGGTCACGTTTCCTAACAGTTCTGGTAAATCGTTCATTATAATTTGAATATAGAGTTCACTATTAAGATTACGGTCGAAAATAAAGAGTTCAATATTTTTTTCCATCGCCCCAGACATTGACTTTCCACCGATGATGGTAGTCAACTTCACGCATTTAGTCAGATCTCAGACCAGTAATGCATGTTGAAAAGATTGACTCCTTAGCATTTTCCATTGTTGGTACATGTTGTTTCAACAGTCCATAATACTCTGGATAAAAAATGCTGGTCACCGTTTGACATATTTAACAGCCATGGCAATGATTTAGTAGGCTATCGAAATCTTTATCTATTAAAGCTTTCTGCGAAATAATGTGATAGGGGTGCATCTTATAATGCCTCTAATATTTTTCTCAAATATGTAAGTGTGGGTAAGAGTAAATGTAAGCCAGAACGCCTAACTAGGCGCCTAAATACGTTCCTTGTAACAAACAGCTTCTTATTCCAATATTATATAATTTTCGTAAAATAATATGATGATTTACTGTATGAAATGCCTTACACAGATCCAAGGATAGTAAACAGAATTTTTTATTATTATCAACTTTAATTTAAATATGTGTTATGACATCCATAGCAGCTGTTTCCGTATCCCCTGAATCTGCGAAATTCATACCGTTTATTAAACAGTAAATTTTGATTCTCCAAGTATTGATTTAATTTATTATTAATAATGTTTTCTATTATTTTAGAAAACACTGGTAATAGAGATATCGGTGGATAATTATTCCTTTAATTACGTTTTTCATTTTTAAATAATGGAATTTCCTTAACAATTTTAATTTTTTTAAATATTTAATAATTTTAATATATAATTTTTGTCAAAACTAGCAGTTAAAATTTATGATAATGTAAATATCTTAATATCGTCCTTACTTGTAGGAGGCGATACCTACATGTCTTTCTACTCCATCGAACAATCACAACTTCTTGGTACAACCCTGTATTACTTTTTTGAGTAAAATAAGTGATTCTCTTGTCATTTTTACGTCAAAAAGTATACCTGTCAAAAGCTGATACGAGCAACCATTTTCGAGATATTTGGATTTAAACCAATTTCGACGCATGTGATTATTTTATCGCAGAATTTTAGTTTGTCTTTTGTCCAAATTTAAATGCATCTTGGCACAAAAGCTTCGAAGTGAAGGATTAACAAAGTTTTTTGAGGTGTGTATTCAGTAGATATAAACTAAACAAAATGTATTTAATTTTTATTAAAATTATTATTATTAAGTTATTTTTAATAAAACATAGGCTAGGTTTTATAATTTTCAAAAATTCCTTTACTTCTAAGCTAAAGGTAGCTCTGTGATGAATAGCTCGGCTCGCTTTGTGGATACACTCGGGCGCGTTTCTTAGAGTTTGTGCTGCGTTTGTTATCCGATCGAGTAATACTTCTCTTGTATTTACTTTAGTGTAATATACCAGTGATTTGAACCACCCCTAAAGACAATAATCCAAAGGATTAAGGTCTGGCCGTCTATTTGGCCAATTATACAGACCACCCCGACAAATCCATCGGGCTCCATCATGCTGCAACTACATGTTTTGTCTTACATTAAGGGGAACATATTCCAATAGATTTCCCAAGTAATTTTCAAGAAAGACTAAATATTTTTCTCCTGTAAGTCTACCGCCACTTATAATTGGACAAATTAAATGACCATTTAACATTCCACACCACACATTGATGCTAAATTTATGTTAGAAAGTATGTTCTACCGTAGCGTGAGGATTTTCATAGGACCGCCGGTGTTCATTAGAAGATTATTTATACCATTACGCGTGAACTGTGCTTTATCAGTGAACAAAACATACCTATACAACCTTCGATCTTCATTAATCCAATTACAGAATTGCATTCTCAAAATCGCCCTCCTGCAAATGTTGAACCCGTTGTAAATAAAAGGGGTATAAACAACTAATGTGAAGATTTCTCGAAGCGGACGATTGTGTAATTTGATAGGTATCTGCAATTCGCCTAGTGTTTATGCTTGGATCATTTTTGACGGCATTGAGTATAGCCTCTTCTAGTTCAACGTCATAGGTCCCGGTTCTCTTTCAGATTCAATTTTCGCACTTGGAAACATCCCAGATTTTCCAACAGTAGCGAAAACTAGTTGAAAAATTCTTCTATCTGGAAAGCGACGCTGGTACTCCACTGAACTGAGACTCCACTGCAGCAGCCATAGATGAATATTATATCTGCATATTCACGATGCGAGAATTTCGCAGGCATAATGACGTACTTCGATCTAATGTCTCTTAAATGATTATTGTCAGGTACTAAAAACAGACATGACTACTGCTAAGTAACTGGATGGCAACACCAACTAGTAGTTGTCCTGTAAGGCAAGACACACTTCTATTTTTTTTACAATACATGCATACTTTATATGCATTTGATAAAAAAATCACATGCGCAGAAATTGTTTTAAATCCAAATATCTCGAAAACGGTTGCCCGTATCAACTTTTAAGGAGTATACCTTTGTGACGTAAAAATGATAAAGGAATAATTTATTTCACTCAAAAATTCGAAGGAGTAAAAAGACATGTAGGTAGCGCCCCCTACAAGTATGAGCTGAACTAAGATTAAATTTGAATTTGTCATATCAAAAAAACCCCGGATAAAAATTTTCAATCTAATATTTACATTATCATAGATTTTATTTAAAAAAATAGGAAAATTAAATAAAAGCTTTATCACCCTGTATCTCGAGAACAAAGGCCTTGCGGACACATTTATATAGACTTTTATGTTCATTTTTGGGACCTGAATAGGAATAGTATTACCTTATGAATCACCCTGTATATACTCAGAAGTATATGTTTGCCAGAAGACGTATTTGTGACATGTATTAATATTTGTTCCCGTTCCTTGGCTCTCCGGCTTTTCCATGATTCGACCAACGGGTCTATATAAACTTTCAGATTTAAATTATTTAGATTTTCCCCTAATAGATGGCGGAGTCAGAGATATTTTAAAAGGAAAATATAAATATTTAAACCACTGAAATAAATTGTATTCTCCAAAAACGGTGTGTCTTAAAAGAATGTACTAATGATTTAATATAAAATTCCTCTTGCCTTAATCATGGGTTTAGGGTTTATATATTAAATTGTCTATTATGGGAGTCTTCCTTTTGCCCTTGAACTAAATTAAAGGCGGAAAATCAATACTTAGAAAAAAGAAAATAACCTCCGGTCTTGACATTGGCGTCTGTGTAATTGGCATTTTTGCCAAAACACTTTCTTGTTTAGAGATACTGACTCTAAATTCTTGTTTAGTTCTATATTTCTCTATTAAAAATGATTTGGTTCTATTGTGTAAGTGAAAATTCCTAATAAAATGATGCACAATCAGTCTTTTACATCTTCAGAAGACATAAAATAATGGCAGGCTCAAAGGAAACATCAACTTTAAACGAAAATGCGGCTTGTGGTGTTCCGAAAAAAGGATTACAAGAACCGGAATGGGTACTGGCAAGACGAGGAATAAATTTATTAGTGAATAATAACCACGCAGAATCAGAGTATTTATTTTTGCAATATCCGAATAGTCTGATGATGTATGCCGGTTACTCTTTTGTAGTTTTTATGGTAAGGTAATGCTTAAAAACTTTAAAAAAATATTATAGTGAACTCAATATATAGAAAAATTTCGTGGAAAAAGAAATGCTCCATTTTTTTAAAAATATGTGAAGGAAATAAATAATTTGCTGACCAGAATAAAAAACGTGCGCCAATCGTAATTTATTAAAAAAACTTCACCAAATTTTAAACGTGTAATTAGCTCCACTAGTAGTACACGCTACCATAGAAAGAATTATTCAATTCAGCCCTTAAGGCCAAGTTTATTCTTAACAAAATTTACTAAAATCGTGCGACCACCTCTATTTATAAACCAACCTTAGCGAAAATATAGTCCTGAGAGACACTTTACATGCGCTCTAAGTTACCGTAAATATAATTATTTAAATCAGCCCTTAAGGGTTACTTTACTCTAAAAGATTTTTACCAAAACCGTGCGACCACCATTATTTATAACTCAAACTCAACGAAATTATAGTCCTGAAAGACATTTTACAAGAGCTTTATGCTACCATAAAAATAGTATTTAAATCAGACCTAAATTGCTACTCTACTCTTAAAGATTTTTACTAAAACCGTGGGACCACCGTTATTTGTAAATCAAACCCAATGAAAATATAATCCTGAAAGACATTTTACAAGAGCTTTATGCTACCACAAAAATTATTATTTAATTCAGCCCTAAAGGGCTACTTTAATATTAAAGATTTTTACTAAAACAATGCAATCACCGTTATTTATACCTCAAACTTAACAAAAATATTGTCCTGAGAGACATTTTACAAGAGCTTTATGCTACCATAAAAATTATTATTTAATTCAGCCCTACAGGGCTGCTTTACTCTTAAAGATGTATGTGGTACATTAGCAACACATTTTTTTTTACTTCGATAAAGCCCTCTAAATATGATGGTTTCTGGCTTTAGAGATGGTTTTATCGACGAACCTGGGCCAACTTAACACCTAACGGGATAGATGCACCTAACAGAATAGGTTTTCTTTTAAAAAATCCTTGTTTTAATTTACACTCGGAATTTTGTTGGCGCCTTTTTTTACACCAATCCTATCCTAACCTAGTTCGCAATTTTATAACTATAAAGCATTCTGGTTGGTATGGTTTTATCGACGAACCTGAGCTAACCTAATACCTAACCTAGTTTTAATATAGGCTCGGAATTTTGTTAGCTTATAATAATATAGATGTATTTTTATTTTTATATTCAGAATCTGATTGCCTAGGAAAAATCAATATAATGGGGAATTTCCTCAAACATATTATTACATTTTTATGTTCAGAAAAGTGTTTGGAATGACAAACAAAGCAAAATCTTCATGTAACTGATCTCAGGTATTCCAAAGTTTAGAAATTTCCTCGAAAAACGTAAATAACAAATTACCGCAAAAACAGTTTCGCATTTTTATTTTAAGAAAAATATTCAAAATGCAAATGAAAGCAATTTTTTTATGTAACTGATTTCGTGATTTCGAGTATTCTAAAGTGTAAAGAATTTACTGGGAATATACACCATGGATTACTACTAATATAAAATTGTTAATGAAACTAACAGACAAAGCTTATCGAAAATATTTAAAACAAAAAACTGCGGGACATCTACAATATTATAGAGAACTTCGGAATTTCCCAAAACATGTCATTATTCGGGAAAAAATAGTCTATTTTAAATTAGTATCTGAAAAGAAGGGGAAAGACTTTTTGGAATAATGCGAAAAAATTAAATTTAATTCAAACTGTAGATAATAATTTGCCTATAAAGTTTAATGATGCAACAGTTCTCAATAATTATTTTTCCAGCTGTAATAACGTACAAAATACTACGTCGAAGCAAAAAGTTGAATTTTATAAATTAAATAAGCACATAAATGTAAGGTCTGAACTGAATTTTGAATTGATAAAGGAAGAAAATGTAATGAAAATTATCAATACTATACATACAAATGCCGTTGGTGAGGACAATTTATCCATAAAAGATGTGAAGATATGTTTGCTTTTTTGTATAAAACCTTTAATAAATATAATTATAAACATAATAATATAACACCTGCATTCTGGAAAATGTTTTTCCAGCGATATGGAAAAAGGCTATCATTAAACCAATAGGTAAAATTTCAAATCCAATGGAACTGAAAGACTTAAGACCCATTAGCATTTTGCCAGTCTTGTCTAAGATCTTAGAAAAACATATTTACGGACAGATTTGTTTATTCGTCAATTCGGCTAATATAATACCGGAAAGTCAATCTAGTTTCCGTAAGGATTATAGTACAACTACTAGTCTTGTACATCTTTTAAATGAAGTCAGATTTAATTAAGAGAAAGTAAGAAAAAGAGAAAGCATATGTCTATGCTTGCTTGATTTTAGTAAGGCTTTCGATACTTTAAATCACGAAATGTTATTGGCTAAACTCCACTATTTTGGCTTATCATATAATTCAGTAAATTTTTTGGAAGCATATCTTTCTGCGAGAGCTCATTGTGTTGGTTTTAGGAAGGAATTCAAATCTTAAAAGTCAAATTACATCCACATGAGCACGGGAATTCCCCAGGGGTCTATTTTGGGGCCACTTTTATTTTCTTTGTATGTTTCTGATATGGATGATATCGTACAATACTCAAAAATACAGCAATACGCTGATGACTCTCAATTATACATATCGTTTTCAACAGAAAATTTTGAAAACGTCCAAACACAGCTTAACTCAGATTTGGATAAAATACATATTTACCCAGAACAATACAATTTAAAATTAAATGCCAATAAATCTTGTATTCTCTTTTTTGGAATTAACAGAAATAATGATTTTTTGAATTGAATAATATTAATATAAACATTAATAATATACCTTTACCAGTGTTCAATGAATCGAAAAATGAAGGAGTTTGTTTTGATACAGGCTTGACGTTTCAAACCCGTATAAAAAATAAGCTTAAAATAGCACATATGCGCCTAAAAAGACTTTATACTTTAAAAAATTATTTACCTTCAGCGACTAAATATTATTTATGTGATACCCTTGTTCTATCTTTGTTTTTTACTATGGTAATGTTGTTTACAGTGACTCCTTGACAGAAAGTTTGTCTCATAGTATACAAAAAATCCAGAACCCTTGTATGCGATTTTCATTTAATATACCATTTAGTAATCACATAACTCCATACTTAAATAATAATTGTATTTTGAATATGAAAAGTCGGAGAAAATATCATATGCATTCATTTGTATATAGAATTTTAAAAAGTGGGAAACCTCCGTTCCTTAGAAAATATTTTAATTCTTATAATCATAATCATCTAACTAGATATATAAATACCTCAACATAGAACTGCAAATTTTTAAAAATAATTTGCGTTTGTATCGGTAAAAATGTGGAATAATATACCTAACACTGTGAAGGAATTTTCACCTTTTAAATTTAATAGGTTTATAAGAAATCATCTTCTTGAAATACAAATTTCTAATAATTAATTTTTTGAACGCTCTTCCATTGTTTAAATAAACGAGTGTGTTTAGGTTGTGCTGCCTGCATTCATTTATTCTATCGTTTGCCGTTATATTATTTTTTGAGTATTGTCATGCCATTTATAGCTTCTCCTCTCTTTCTCCCTTGCGCCTGGATAGGTCTTTCCTTTGTTGCGTTTATAATTTGTTAACTGGTCGCGTGCCGTTAAATAGCGGATAGTTATTTCATTTTTAAATTATTTTTTTATGGGTCGTGTCACACATGCACAGTTTTTTGTGCATCGTGCAATCGGTTTTTATAATCGCGGCATTGTCCAATTTATCAATATTCTATAAAGAGAAAAAATGTAGTTTAATTGTTTTGATATTGTTAATTTGATAAATAAATTAGTTTTGAGTTGAGTTTGAGTTTGAATATCGAAATAAAAAATTTTCGCAAAAATATTTAGGCATTTTTATGTTCAGAAAAATGTTTGGAGTGGCAAACAAAGCAAAGTTCCCATGTAACTGATTTCAGGTATTATAAAGTGTAAAGAATTTTCTAGGAACATAGAAATAAAAAAATTTCCGCAGAAATATTCCGCCATTTTTATGCTCAGAAATATGTTTGGAGTGGCAACCAAAGCAAAGTTTTTATGTAACTAATTTCAGATATACTAAAGTTGAAAAATGAAAATTGTGCATTTCTGCAGGAAAATGTTTATTTTTGGCTATTAAGAGAAGCTTCTAGAAGACATAAAACTATTGATTTCCTTATAATTGATTCCAGATGAACCAAAGCCGATCCTGGACTAGTTTGGCTCCGGAGTTTGTAATCCTTTAGCCTCAAAAACGAAACAAATATTTTTGTAATATTTAGTATATCTAGTCTTTCTACAAATACGCCAAAATTGAAAAATAAAATGAATATGAGAAGAAATAAAACCCAATAAAATCGATAGATCGAATAGGCTAAAGTAACCATATTTTCTGCATAGGTAGGACAGGCCAACAATGGGAAACACTGTCCTGCATTTTTAGTTTCTTAGAACAATAGCAACTAACAAAAAAATGAAATAGCCCACACAAATTGAAATTTGAAACTTCACATAAATCGATATTTTACCTATCTTTATGAAGCTTCCCGCGCTTTTATTGTTAGCTACATTAGATGATGTGATTCGGACATTGCGAAGAAACGTTATGTTTTGACCTAAATTTGTTTAAAAGCTCAATCACAATTTTGTGTCAATGTTTCAGTTAAACATTACAAATAAAAAAACAAAATTAAAGATGTCTCCTAAATATATGTGGGACATCACTGACGAATTAATTAAGGAATTCTAATTTATAAAAAGAACTAAGGAGGCACGTAGCCAGAAATTTGGTTCGGAGGCAGGGTCCAAACCAGAAATGCATTTCGGACGTGGGGTTCCAAACACTCAAATCTTAAGAAAAGTGGGAAGAAGCATACGTATATCAAAATATTTTTAGAGTTTCGGGGGGCGGGGGGGTGTCCAGACCCTTTGGCTACGTACAAAAGTAAAGCCGGATATAGTCAAAAGCAGTGTTATCGTGCGGGTCATACGATTTATCAACGACAAACTTTTTAAGTTTATTTCTTTTCTTACGTGTAATCATATCCGCATAAAATCCGGAAGATGAATCAGATAGACCTACGATATTTTCATATGAAAAAAGAGGATAAACATATAAATATCAGCAGTTGCAAGAATCTTTGAGCGATGTCACTTCAAAGTCAGATTGACAAGTCAGTGACAAAATGAGTAATAGAAAACAATTTTCGGTTTTTTTGCATTCACAAGAGAAAAAAAATGGTATTAAATCTAATAAAATATTATCCAGTAGTATCCAGTATCCAGGCCAGTATCCTGGAGACAGTAGCAAAAGCTGTGGGAATCGGTATAAGGACTGTGCAGAAAATTGTGCATGAAAAAAAGCATAATTTACTACCGAAGAAGATTAAGAAATGTACACGAAAAAAGCCAAAGACAGAAGACTTAAGTGACAATGTAAAAATGGATGTTCGTAATGCAATTTACGATTTATACACATCAAAAACTAATAATGAACTGAATAATGAACTAACCCTTCAAGTTTTCAAGGAAGCTTTAAAAAATCGAGGCATATTGGAAATTGGACTAAAATTGTTGTCAAAACTAATAAAAATGGGGGGTTTTCGATATAAAAAGGACTGTAATCGAAGATTTTTATGCGAGTTGCCACCTATAGCTAGTCAGCGTACCCAGTTCTTAAAGAAATACACGGAAAATGTTAACTCAAAATTTAGAAAAGTGGTATTTTTAGACGAGACTTGGATATTTTCTAATGGAAGAATCTTGACAGGACGAGTCTGTAAAAAGTGTCAAGAGAAAAAATGTATTACTAAAGAACTACTTATCCAGTTTACTTCAAATTTTGCAAAAAAATCAAGTGCTATGTAGGAATTAACTGGTGGAATTATGGTACGAATCCAAGATGGTGAAACCAAATGGCGACTTAATAAAACATTTATAAAATCTGCCTGAAAAAAACCTTAATGGATTGATTTCAAATTTTGTGGAATAATTAATTGTGGTATAGCGATGAACTGGTATACTTGTGGTACGAATTCAAGATGAAGGAACAAAATGGTGACCAAATAAAATGTTTGTAATAGTCAATCACCCTCTCTACATTTTCTTCATAACTTGGTCAAAAATTAATGGTCCTATGGCGATGACCTGGTAATATTGGTAAAAATCCAATATGGCACAACAAGGTGGCGGTCTAGTGAAACGTTAAACATTATTACTGAAAACACTAATTATCCAGTTCACTGCAAACATTAAGTGTTATATAGCAAAACAAAATGATGGCCAAATAAAATATTTAAAAAATCAGCCTGCAAAAAACCTCTTACGACATTATATTCAAATTTTGTGCAAGCATTCAGTGTGGTATAGAGGTAACTAATAAATTTGTGGTGCGAATTCAAAATTATAAAACAAAATGGAGACCAAATAAAATGTTTTAAAAATCATCGTAAACAAATCTTCTTTTTCGATAGTTTTGCAGAAAAATTAAACGTGATATATACACAAACTCGAATGTAGAAGTACGAATTCAACAAGACGGTGATGTATCACCGTATAAAAACTACTTATTCAATTTATTTCAAATTAGGCCGAAAAATCAAGTGTGCGGTAGGAATCCAAAATGGTGGAACAAAATGGCACCAATAAAAAAAATTCTGTTACTAAATCAAGTACCAAACTAAATTGGGTCACACTTCTCTAATTCCTAATAAAGGAAAATATTCATAACAAGGGAAGTTTCGGGTAAAGGAAATTTACCGATTTTTTTTTAATATACAGTCAAATAGATCTAATGAAATACGTTAAACAGCTGGTTAAGCGTAAAGTTTTAGAAGCACGAAGCAGGTTTAAAATAAGTTAGCAGCATTTCGAAAACTCTCTGATCAGTGGCGGTTCGTGAGATGTTCAATGGTGTGTACTGCATTAAAAATACGCAAGGAAAATACCACTTTGTATTACTATGATTTATAATTAAACTGACGCTTGTACGTTTTATTTATTTCTACTTCATCCACTGAGGGACGGACATGATGGAGGGGGGACGTCCCCCCAATATTTTATTCTGTTGGCAAAATCTTATTTTATGTTGGAATTATTTTATTTTCAAATAAATCATTGAAACAATTATATCAAATTAATTTTGTTCAAAGCCGTCCAGACTTATATATGAATGAATGATTCTAGGTAGGTACACAAGAGTGCGGACCTTTTGTTCTAGTTCTAAGTTTTTTAGTTCTTAGTTGGATTTTTCTTACTTACTTCTCATCAATATTTTGTCTTCGGTGCGTCCCTGGATCCCTTCAATGTTTATTTGCAGTGTTGGTCGAACAAGTTCTTTAATTTTAATTACTTTTGTCTTCGTACTCCAAAGAGCTAAAATTATGAATTTGTAAATACTCGATTGAATTCATATTTATGCAACAAAATAGAACCAATCATACGTCAAAGAGCTAAAATTATGAATTGTAAATACCGGATTGAATTTATATTTATCAGTGGTGTGCCGAATTTTTAGGGGCCCCCCCGCAAAATTTTTCTTGGGAGACCCCTGCGTAATTTCTTCAAAAAAATTATTAAACAAAAAATGTCATAAATGTATTAACGAAAACCATAACATAAAATAAAAATTAACTCTATTATTAAAAAAATAGAAAAAAGGGAACGAACGACATACATTAATAGATAAACTAATAAATACAAAACAAAAACTAACTAAAAATTAAAAAATAATAACTATACTCTGGTTCAAGCAAAACTAAAAAATAATACAAAACAAAGAGTACAAGAATCGTTTTCTTTGGCGGTAAACTAGACTTTTTTGTTTTTATATCGACTAGATAAATACTATCTATTTCGTCAATATTTGCTTCTCTAGCCCTTTCATGCTCTATTCAGATAAGAGCTAGAGAACTAAAATGACTTTGAGTTAAGGACCAAAGGATATTTTTAATTAATTTCAACTTTAAAAATGATCTTTCCGATTGAGCTGATGTTACAAGAAGGTCAAGAAATAATTAAAATGCAGAACACAGTTCTGCTATACTACTTAACAATAATTAATTTTTTTCGAAAATATAGTTTGCGAATTCACGAATTGTATCGAGGTATTTAATGTTGTTATAAAATAATGATTTTATCTGAATTAACTCAATTGCTAGTTGAGAAGTTAAAGCATTTGAATATTTCCTCACTAAAAACTGAGTTTTTTTTCAAAATTTCTGAGTAATTAAACCAATATCTGATGATTTAGAATTGAAAATGTTTCTAGTTGGCTTACTATTACATCTAAATACGCGTTAAGTACTATCACTTCCAAATGTTTCATAGGGTTTATATATTACGTTATCTTATTATCCAATGTGTCCGATGGTTGCGAAAATTGCGTAATCCGTGATTTTTTTTTAAGTATGAAAAAAATATTTTATTTGAATACCTTGTTTAATTTGGGGACCCTCTAATAGCCGCCCCCCCCCCACCCGTATGACCCGTAAACATATAAAAATGTCTGTACCGATATGTCTAAACAAAATTTTGGCGAACGATAGATTTCAATCTGCATCACAAATAGTCTAGTTCAATGTCTCGCGGGAATTAGATTTTAGATGTCATGGACGTAGATCTTCGATATTTTAAGGGGTATAAAGCTAAAAAAAGTATTCCTTGATAACACGCAAACCTATTGCACTCAAAATAATAATCGTTGGGTAAATGTTTTGACACCAAAAATTGCAGCAGAAGTAATTAGTGTAGATACATGATATTTAAAAAAATTATACATATTTAATAAAATGTTTTAAACATGGCAAAACTCTTTCACAATTTTTTCTGATTTTTAGGATGCACTGATGAGTTTTGAGGAAGAGAAACTTTCAAAAGCAATATTAGTTTTAAAAGAGGTAGAAAAAAGATGTAACACAGAGAGTGGCTGGCTTAAATCTCTTTCTCAAAAAGTTTTTGGTTCTAGCAATGAAGATACGCCCTCTTTAGCTGAGCAGCTAGAAACGCAGGTTATTTTGGCAGATTCGCAGGTAATATACAATATAAAAACAGTGTTTCTAAATCCATTTACCCAAAGCTGAAATGGTCTTTAACAGTGCCAACATATTTGTTTGAAATATGCAGTGTTTCGTTGGACCTTTCCCCATGAGTTAACTAACATGATCGACGGTTTCCCTTTTTAAAAAGTTTTATTTTACAAAAATGTCTAATTGACTGATGGGTTCAGCTACTGCGTAACAACATAAAGGCTTGGATCAGCAGTTCATCTTGTATAGTGAATACCCGCATAATACAATTAAATCATGTAAATAATAATTGCTCATAAGCTGGGTAGTTTTGAAATTTTTTATTTATCTAGCTTGATCTCCTGCAAGTGAAAACTTAAGTTCAATAACGAGAAGTATGGCTACCTCTTCTCAAAATCTGGGAAGATGATTGGCTATTTTTCGGCTTCGACTAGGTCCTCGTTGTTGATTATTGACAATTCATAAAGTCTGGCTCGGCAACCGGTCGGTAAGGTAATTGGGTAACTTCCGACGTTCTACGTGCTGGGGGCATTTCATGTCGATTATTATACTTCTGGTTTTGTTATAGTGCCGTCAACTTGTTTACATGCGGAGGTGCTTTTGCTGGGTTGCAGTAGCTGAACTTTACAGGGACTCCACTGGTCTATTTCTTTCAATTCTTCTTTTTCGCAGATTAATTGTGCAGGGTGTTCCTCGATGTGTCTAGTGTAATTGTTTCTTAATTAAATATTTATCACGCGGTATGGCAACCTTAAACAGACTCTGGTGTACCACTGACTGGTGCGGAATATAAATGATAATATTCAAAAGTTGTTAAAATGTAAAACCGATCAAAACTTACTACTTTGCCAAGCTTTGTAATTTCTCTTGAGAGATCGGTTAATTTTACTATACCTCGGTGAATGGTTTTTAATTTTGAAAACGCGATTCAGTTTTAGATATCTTGTAATATTAGGTCTATGATTTCAGACAAACTGAAAATCAAGTGCATGTTTTCTCTATACGTAGCTTTTTGTACAATTATGCTAATTCGATTTATTCTGTCTTCGATACATTTTTCATTTTGGCCTATTTGTTGAATAGTAGTGTTAAATTTATTGATGCCGCTTGTGGAAATCGAGTTTGTTTTTTCTGTTTAAATAGTTTATTCATTTACAGTCAGTTCATTACAGGGAAACTAACTAAAAACTAACTAGTTAAATAAAATTACATAAAATAGTTAAAGAAAACTTCTACCTAATCTAAATCCTAGAATAAAAATATATAATTAGTTATACATGTCTATACAATTTTAAATATAATTATTTACTATATATCCAACATTTTTTCTTTAATACTTTTCTAAATTTAGTCATATTTTTGATATCTTTTATTATTTTTGGAATTTTATTGTAAATATGTATTTCTTCATATTTTATCGTTTGAATTTGGTTATGTTGTCTAGTTTGATGGTAATGTAATGAAGAAATGTTTTTAAAATAAATTACTGAATGTTTCTCTTTTAAAATGATCGAATGAATTAATGAGCATACTTTACATTTATAATACATTTTCTAAATTTAGAAGGCCTCTTGGTTTATACAAATGTATTGTCGATTCCAAATATGGCAATTTATATATACATGTTATTACCTTATTTTGTAATGTTTTAAGAAGTGTTAGAATTGTTATACAAGCAGAGCCCCATATGGAAATTAAAAATTGAAATTTTAGAGTAAGAAAATTCCTAATTTTGAATAAGAATGAAAAAAGAAGAAATGCTTTTCCTAATTTTATTAATGTGGTACACTAACTAACTAAAATTTTCATCAAAATGTGAACCTAAAAATTTTATTGACTTTACACATTTTACTTCTTTTCCATTAAAATTAATATTTGGACAAACATATTTTGTTGATAGCTATTATTATTAAACATAAAATTTGATTTTTCAAAATTTAACGTAAGTTTGTAAGCTGCTAACTAAGAAGATAGTAAAAATAAATCCAATTTTATATCACTATAAATTGTGGAAATAGTTTTGGCAAAATAAATAATAGTTGTATCTGCAAATAATTTCAATTCAAATTTGAAATAGAATTTATATATATTATATAAATATATATATATATATATATATATATATATATATATATATATATATATATATATATATATATATATATATATATATATATATATATATATATATATATATATAATATATATATATATATATATATATATATATATATATATATATATTACACGTATCTTTGTGGAACTCTACAAGTTATTATTTTTCCTGGACTTTTGAAGTCGTCAATTTTAACAAACTGTTTTCGATTATTTAAATAGCTTTCAAACCAACAATACATTTGACCCCTTATTCAGATATTGTATACAAACATTATGATTTACTGTATCAAAAGCCTTTTTCAGATCTAATGACATAAGCAACACTTTTGTTCATTATCAACATTAATTTGAATTTGAGAGACTACGTCCCCTATTGCAATTTCAGTATTCTTATATTCTAAAAAATTTAATAATTTGTTGTGAATAATTTGTTCTAAAATTTTTGAAAAAACTGATAAAACTGAAACAGAACGATAATTACAATTATTTGAATCACCAGTTTTAAATATCGGTGTAACTTTTGCAATTTTTGAACTTTTCAGGAAAAATACTTGTGTTAAACGAAATTTTAGCTAAATATATCAACATTAGAATTATATCACTTTTAACAATTTTGATTATATATTTTAATTGATTTTTTTGAATTCAGGGCTATAATAATATTTTCTATTTCTTGTCTGGAAATATCATTGTGATCAAAAACTATTTTCTATTTCTTTTCTGACAAACAATTTCTAAAAACAACAGGAATCTTGTTTGCAGTTTTCCCCCACGTTAATAAAATGTTTATTAAATACTTTGCATATTTCATTTTTTTCTTCGATATTTTTTATCAATTAAAATGCTTTCTATACTGGCATGTTCATTTCTACTCTTGTTAGTAAGTAATAAATTTAAACCTTTCTATACACTTTTTTGATCTTTGTTGAGGAACTGTTCACTATATATTTTTGTTTGATTTGACGTATTTTCTTTTTCACTAATTTATTGGAGTTTTCATAAATGTGTTTAAAATCTTGATCGTTGGCTTGCATTTTGAAATTTCTGTGGTATTTATCACGTTTCTTAATCATTAGGCAAAGTTCGTTATTAAACCAGGGTTTTGAATTTGTTTTAATTTTGATTGAATTTTCATAAGTATTTACCTTATTTCTTCATAAAAAAATTAGGTTCTAAAAAAAGTTCTTTTCTGTAATTTAAGATTTGTAGTTCATTTTTCAATTTAGTAATGTTGTAATGTTTAAGAACTATAGTTTTGAATTTTGAATCTCTTCTTTCAATTTGTACCGAAAAGTTAAAGTATTGTATTTTTTGGTCGCTGAGTTTACTATCTTTAATTACTACACTTACTTGATTTGACGAGTTTGTTAAAACGTGATAGATTCATGAACTGTTTTATTTGTTTGTTTTGTAGATATTGTTAAATTACACATTTAAAAACTATTTGTGTAATATATACCCATTAGTTGTTATTCTTTTGGAAATGATTTATGTTCATATCACCAATCACAAGGCAATCTGAGTTGAGCTGTGCCAAGTTTTTAAGTTTTTGATCCAAAAAATTTAGAAAATAATTGATCTTAGTGGATGGTGTCCTATAAATTCCACAAAAAAATAGTTTTTGGGGATTTTAATTGCACTAATATATACGAGAGTTCATTTTCAAATTTCTCAATAACTTCAAAATTGAATGTTTTTTTAATAAATATCCCGAAACCTCCACCACGTTTTTGTCTACTTGCATAAACTGAGTTAAAATCTCTAAAGTTATAGTATGGCTGTTCTTTTATACTTATCCAAGTTTTTGTTACAACCGATTTTTTCTTCAAATGCCACAATTTCAACTTCATCTAATTTGTTTTTTAATGATAGGTAATTTATATATAATATTCGAAGGCTATGTAAATTTAAATTACAACTACTTTGTTGATTTATATTGAGTAGTTTATTCTTTCTTTAGCTTCTTGCATTTTTTTTAATTGAAATTGACATTTATTACTTAGTGCCTCGTTATTGTAGTTAATATTCTGGTTAAAGTTTTCATTGTAAATTTTGCAGTTTATACAAGCGGCTTTTTTTTTTTACATTCATGTAGGCTGTGATTTTTTTGAATAAAAAGAGCAAATTTTATTTTTATTACATTCACTGGTTTTAAGCCCATAAGTAGAACATCTAAAGCATGTTAAAATGTTTAAGTCTTCCATTATTTTACATGTGTCTCAGCCTAACGAGATCTCTTTATCAACTATTTTTTTAAAAGTTCCACTCGATGCCTCGATGAAAATAATATAATTTTTCGTATATTTTGATTGTCTCATATATATATATATATATATATATATATATATATTCTTTTCGTATATATATATATATATATATATATATATATATATATATATATATATATATATATATATATATATATATATATATATATATATATATTTTCTCTATTTTCGCTACACTTTGATATATTTGGATAAATAATTAATTTTTCCTACTAAAAAAATTAATTTATCATTTGCTTCACTTATATATTTCTTAAGAAAGATGTTTTCACTTAAAATTTTTTCCAATATTGATTTATTAAAATAATTTTCTTCTAAATGTAAAGTACATTCTTCACATTTCCACTTTTGTTTCTGTTTTTTAAGATTTGACGCTTCTTTTGATGATAATTTACTACATTTTAAACAATACCAAGTTTTGCAATAATCACAAAAAATTGAATAAGATTTCTTATTAAATTTATTTCAACAACCTTTATATAACTCGATATCTTGTGTTAGAGCGCTGGAATCACCGGCTTCTCGTTGGTCCTGAAATTTTACAATTTTTCATGTATTCACAAAATCTATAGTCAACGTGATATTTTATTTCATATATATATATATATATATATATATATATATATATATATATATATATATATATATATAAAATATAAAAAATAAAAATATTCTATGCGGAATAACACTGACTGCCGTAAGTTTACCTTTTAGCTCAATTTTTTTGGTTACTATGTTTAAATCTTTGAGGATGATATACAGTTTCTTTAAATTTATTTCCTTTCCTGTGTTGTGTAAGTTTTAATATTTTTAAGTAATTAGTCGAATCGGCATAACATTCTTTATGATTAATTAGAGAAGTCGTTATATGTGTAGGTGGATTCTTTAAGTTTTGCTTGTCGTAACTTTAATGGCAAAATTCTTGGGTTGTCTTCTAGCTGTCTGATCGTGAGTTTCTCTCCGTCACCGATAACGACCCCGATAAAGCTGAAATATAATATTTATATTTTAGTCAGAGTTTGTCTAAGTGGGCGTTTTAAATTATCCATATGAACTTTAGAATGAGATTGAGTTGATACTGTTTTACGACTTTGATTCACCGTTTCGATTTTTGTAGCGTCTGCAAATTTATCAGAGAGTTTTTGTCTTACGTGTTTCTTGATACTGCAATTTAATGTGCGCATCAGGTGTTTCTAGGAATCCCTTATGGAAGCCAAATTTGGCTTGCAAGAGTTTAAGTTCATCGAATCCCAGGAGACCGTCAAATACATTGTGATATATATATATATATAAAAAACAACTATATATATAATTATACAACTTGGATATAATATATATATATATATATATATATATATATATATATATATATATATATATATATATATATATATATATATATATATTTCATATATATATATATATATATATATATATATATATATATATATATATATATATATATATATATATATATATATATATATATATATATATATATATGGATAAATAATTTAAAATTTAATATGATAATACATATTATTATTACTTTAACCGGTTAGTATTGGTTTTTAAAAATAATAATATTAATTTTTTTCAAGGTATGTTTAGCGATTTTAACATTTTTGCAACAAGATCTTTCTGGATATTTTAAAGGAGGATGGGTATTAAGAAAAGCATGGAAAGTATATCAAAGGACTTACAAAGAAATTCTTACACTTTATAAAGAGAAAATTGGTGAACTACAATTGCCTGGTAAGCAATCTAAAATATGTATGATATAAAAATTATTGATTTAAATGTGCATTAGAACATCTTACAGATAAATTAGTAGTTTCCATAATACTGGAGTTTAAATTTTTTCCATATAATATTATTGCACACTATTTTTAATTAGATAGAAAAATTGACGTTAGGTTATAGACATTCTGTCTGACTTTATTTGCCATTTAGTCGAAAATTACTACTACTGTGACTCACTATCAAGTTTTATTCTTACTCGTCGTAGAGGAAATTGGTGAACTCCAATTACCAGGTAAGCGTTTTAAAATACTTAGATCTGTATAATGTGCTCTCACAATTTTTCAGAGAAACTTAAATACTGGGAATTATTTATTCAAAAACGTCCTTTTTGACGCTAGTTTCATACGGTGTGACTGTAAAGTATCCGATCTCCATAACTTCGCTCTGGCATTATTCATTGTCATACGGCTCGTGGCATTCCTTGAAGTAATCACCATTCGATTAAACAACACGCTCCCATCGGTGCTTCCACATCCTGAAGCAGTTCTGGAAGTAAGTTTTCGGAATGACCTTCAGTGTATTCGTTGCATTCCTTTCAATTGTCTCTGTGTCATCGAACCGATGCCCTTTGAGCGGAATTTTTTGAAGCTGCCAAAAGTCGCACTGGACTGTGTCGGGACTCTACGGAGACTGGCGAAGTTGTGTAATTTTGTATTTTGCTGAAAATGCGCTAAAGCATTATATTGGTGAAGAAGCCAAACGATGCTCGCCCAAAAATGCGGCCGTTTTCTTCTCACTTCTGACCTCTTGGAGCATATTCATGGTACACAACACCTTCATAATTGAAGAAAACAATCAACTTGGACTTGATATGCTTCACCTTTGACGTAGGGCGTTTACTTAATATTAGAACTTATGTTTTAAACTTTGATGTTTATTGAATATTTATTCGTCTTATTGATTGAAAATTAATTCATAAATCAGGCAAAGACTCTACCAGCAGATACAGACCATTATGCCTCATAAATGCACTGGCAAAGTTATACGAACATCTAGTTAGGCGCGCGCCGCCTGGAAAATGAACTGGCAGATCGAGGAGGTTTAGCTGATAACCAGTTTGGTTTCAGGAAAGATTTCTCGACGCTTCACACCGTGAAAAAAGTAATAAATATAGCTGAGGCTACAAAACTCAGAGGCGCGGGTGAAAGATATTGCTCGCTTGTGACATTGGGTGTGAAAAATGCTTTCAACTCGGCATCACATGTAAAAATTTTAAGAAAATTGATTCGTAAAAAGATTCCTCAATATTTAATAACTATCTCCAGAGACTACCTTAATATAAGAAAGATTAAAACATCAAATGAACTAAGGGACATCACGGTCGGTATCCCGCAGGGCTCAGCCCCGCCCACTGACGTCATTTGACCGTGAGGGGGCCCGCCCACTTGACCTTGGCTTTGACGTTAAAAGTTTCGAAGGTCCCCCCTTCTTACGTCCCATTTGACCTTGAGATTTTTTTTGAAGGTCAACAGTCCTCCCTCTTAGGTATACGCAAGCATCCAGCGATATGCACTATAAAAATAGTAAATCACCTTTTTGTATTATAACAGGGACGAAAGAGGGAGGGGTATTGACCTTCAAAACATCTCAAGGTCCTAACACCCCCCACCCAAACAAAGATATCAAAGTCATTTTAAAGTCAAACCGAAGGTCGAATAATTTGACTTTCAAAAAATCTCACCTCTCTCTCGTTTTACATAACAAACGCATCACTTAACAACAAGCACCCCCCACCAGTGAACCACATCTCAAGATCAAATGGGTCCAAGGTCAAGAGGGGGTCTTCGGGGCGAGGGTGACAGGGATGTAAGAGGGAGGGGTGTTGACCTTCAAGGTCAAATGGACCCAAGGTCAAATGGACCCAAGGTCAAATGGACCCAAGGTCAAGTGGGCGGGACGCGTACATGGTGAGGTGCAGGAACGTAAGAAGGAAGGTGGTGAATGACCTTCAAAAATTTCAAGGTCAAATCCAAGGTCAAGTGGGCGGGCCCCCTCAAGGTCAAGTGATGTCAGGGCGAGGGATACAGGGACATAAGAGGGGGGTGGCCCCGGCCCCATACATAGGTTCTCACTCTACTTCCATTACATAATATAAAAAATCCAAGACGTTTGATCTAAAGCGTTTTTCAATGTAATAAGCCTATTTATTATAACTTTATAAGCTTATATATTTACTCATTTAAAAATATATATAAATATATTTTGCCTGTTTAATATATTTATAACCGCATACTAATTTAAGATCTTCAATTTACTTTAAAAATGTTTCAAAGTTTAATGATATTACCAATTTCGTTTATGTCTTTAGATCCCGTAATGACTCCACTATCTCCAACAACTGTAAGCGATGAACCGGCAACAGATTCAGATGAAGAACCGCTGCCGCCAGATTGTGATCTTCCAGAACCTCAATTTAATGGGTATTCCCACTCTATGAAATCCAAATTATCCTATTCACGCTCCCTAAACTTTTCCCAAAACCATAACGGTAACCTTGTCGAATCCGACGATACTTTGAAAATGTACAAATCTATAAATAATAACTTCAAAAAACTTAACAGACCAAACAGTTTAGCTTTAAAAAAATCAACTTCTGTAAATGAGTCATTAAGTTCGATGAGAAAAAGGGGAGCGTCGGGTTCTGCAAGGTTTAATATAAGCTCCCTAACTAATACCCTTTCCTTATCGAATTTGACATCTTCGTTCAGGGACATCTTCCCAGGACAAATATGTACGTAAGTAGATCTGAAATTAAAGCAAATTTTAAGAAGAAAAATTGACGATTTCTATATATTTTAACAGTATATATAATATAGATATAGACTTAACATGTAATCTAAACAAATTCGAATAAAAGAAAATATTTCAGTTAAAGAGCATACAAGGTACCTATTAAAGGGGAACTGCACGCAGTAATATGGATCATTTGCAAGCCTTCCGCCGCTGCAATATTATGTTAAAACTATAAGAGATATGTATTTGCTTCAATGTGATTTTAATAGGGAAATATGTATAGTTGGGCGCTAAATGCGAATTTTTATGAAAAAATCAAATCTAGAGTTATAAAATAAAAGTAGATTTGTCCATTTTCGACCATTTTTTGACAACTTTTTGACGCACATGCCTTCGCATATAATTTTTTTTCCACAAAATGGTTCTTTACCGCCTTACATTGATCCTTTTTCTACGTAACTGCAAAATTTGAAATGGTAAATCGTACTCATGTCTTTGTAATTCTGCAGCTCGTGAACCCTTTTGAATCCATTTTTAACCGAAATGTAATTTAAATTACCTAGACATAACACATTTGTTTGAGGTCGGACGTGCAGGAAGTTTTTTTTAACGCGTAGGTACCTTTTCATCTTACTTTCAACTCGACTAGACCTTGTCGCTGGTTTTTCACTTTTTACGTGCAGTTCTCCCTTCTAGGTCAAATTTTGACCACATTTTTATTACATAAATTTTTATTGACCTAAATTTTATATTATACACTTAGCCTGCATTTAGTATTAGACCCATATGAGATTATTGGAAATATTGCATTCTATAGAGGACGAAAAAATATCTACCCTGTTGCTTTAGTTTACTCTTTTGCATTTTCCGCAAATTTTTTTGTTTTCCTTTAAAAGCTTCAAAACATTTTACCGCTTAAAATATACACTCAAAAGAAAGCTTCAAATATTTACTGTTGTGTGTGATGTCTTTCCTTAGAAGGATTAGGTATATTTTTAAAAAGTGAAAAATTTTTACATATGTATAAAAATATGACATTTTTCTTTGAATTAAGCTAAAGTGGGGGTAAGTGTGTGGAAAAATTGAAAAAGTTCATATATTTACCTTAATTTGAAACAAAGTGTTTAAAATACGAAATTTATATTTTGATAAATTATAGTGGCTGTGAACCTTATTAACATTATACGTGTTTACAATGACCTGTCAGCAAATAATTGTAATTTTTAAAACCATGTTCATGTTACACACTTCCCACGTTAAATGGGGGCAATTGTGAATACGAGAAAGTATTTCCATAAAAATGAATAGAATACGGGTGTGGGGTAAGTGTGTGAAAGTATAATATTTAATATTTCAGTAACTTTTTGAATTTTTTTATTAAATCAAAAACTGTTAAAGTTATAAACTTTTGAACAAAAAAGGAATTTCCTCTTAAGAACTAACAAAACAAACGAAATTCATTTTTCCAAGTTTAAATGCTATAACAACTGCATTAAATCAAATAATGGTTTAACTATATTATTAAATATTATAATTAGAAAAAAGAAAAGCTCCTCTTAGTAACAACCGGCTTGGATTTTTTATATTATGTGATGGAAGTAGAGTGAGAACCTATGTACGCGGCCACTCCCTCTTACATCCTTGTATCCCTTGCCCAGAGGGGGGCTTCGCCCACTGACGTCATTTGACCTTGGGTTTGACCTTGAAAGTTTTGAAGATCATTCACCACCCCCCTTCACCCTCCCTGCCCCTCACCATGTACGCGTCCCGCCCACTTGACCTTGGGTCCATTTGGCCCCTCCCTCTTACGCCCCCTGTCACCCTCGCCCCGAAGCCCCCCTCTTGACCTTGGACCCATTTGACCTTAAGATGTGGTTCACTGGTGGTGGGTGCTTGTTGCTAAGTGATGCGTTTGCTATGTAACAACATTCTTCAGGATTAGCCCATCTAAACGAACAATACCCAAGCATTAATGTTTGGATCTATTCGCTCTTGGTTTATTTCATCTATATATTGGGTTAATTCTTGTTCATTTTGTAAATTCTTCTTGGATATCATTGTCACTGTCTTCATATTTTACTTCTTCATCTGATGACGTCTCTGACTCAACAATTTTGGGTATTTTTTGACGTTTAAGTACCTCTTGAGTGGTTATTATTTCGGCTACACTCGCAACTTTTTTTTAGTTTTCTTTTCATCAACATTTTTATGTTGCTTTACCATGTCCAATAAGAGCTCTTCAAATGAAGTCTGAGTCATCTTTAATACTAATGAGTCATAGTGATTTGTGGAGATAACTTTAGAATTAAGGGCGAAATATCCCGTCTTTTTTTAAAAGCACTCTTTATTATTTCAGGTTTTGTTTCTGTCCATATTTTTCCTATTAGTCTACTAAAGTGTTTTTTGGGAATTCGTTGAATTTGGTTATGCCTTTGTTACTGTATAACTTTGGCACCCCATCTTGATTTCAGGGAGCGAAAAACGCATAGATTTATTCAATGCATACGATATCAGAGGTTCATCTATATGATATACATGTCCATCGTATAATAATAAAACCGGCCTGGCAACCCCAATTTCTTTTAAAAAACTCTTTTTAAAATATTTGTGGTGGCGGCATAAGTCGTTCCTGGAAATCCTTTACCTTGTGGAGCAAGCCATTCTTCCCAAAGATTCTCACCTTTAAATATTATTAAAGGTGGTGCCTGCTGCATTTGCCGCCATTAAAACTGTAATGTTTTGTTTCCCTGGCCCTGCTGTTGTCCTTAAAGCTGCAGTTCCCTTATTTCCCATAACTTTTGTTTTGGAAGGAATTAAACAAAATCCCGAGGTTTATTACGCAAATCCAAAATGTCTAAGGTTTTCTCCAATAATTCCAAATATTCATTTATTATAAATGGGGCCATTCTTGTTTTGCGTGCATATTAAACTGACTGCGGTTTTTTAATGGACAAGTTATGCCTCCTTTTAAATCCCAGGAAGCAATCTTCCCCAGGTACACTTTCTCTAAACGGAGTGTTTAGTTTATTCCGCTTAACGAAGCCGCCTACTATTCTTAAAATGTTCCGTTGTTTTTATGCCTTCGACTAAGTTGCTTTCATCTTCAAGTGGAATAGCCGTGCTTCTCGCCTGGCTAGTGTTTTTTATCCCTCTTAGTCTTCTTATGTGATGATTAAGTGTCATTTTGGGTATGTTACATTTCATACTTGCCTTATAAGCAGTAATTACGTTACTCTTAACCTCATCTACGGCTCGTTCCAGATCTTCTTTAGTATAAGATTTGCCTCTGTCACTTTTTCTCACGTAAACTCTTCTAATCTAAGCCGATCGAAGACAATAATTTCCTGAAACAAACATTTATTTTAGTAACGGAAGTCTATAATTGGAAATATTACAGTTGCTCGTAAGGAAAGTGTGTAATAGTACACACTTCCCATGCAATAATAGTACACACGTCACCCGGTATCAAATTTTATAGGGGTAACTGTGTATTAGCTGCAAATTTATACAAAAAACTGATATAGCATAAAAATAATAACATCAGGTGAAAATTCAATTGTTCCTTACCTTGTTTATGAGAAAAAATGTTCCGAAATTTTAAAAGATACTCTGGTGATTCTGCTACATGCTAGGTCGACATCAACAGGTTAAACAAAAATGTTCATTTCTGTTTCAAATAAAGATATCTCTGTTTCGTTTGTATACGACATTAGTGGTTTACGGATTTTTTTATACTTGTTCATAGCTGGCAGGAGCTGTATGTTAATGATATGGAAAATAGTTCAGGTTTACACATTTGCCCCACCTTAATATAAGTACATGTTCTATTCAGTTTTTTTAAGAACATTTCCTAAGTACTTAATATACATCTAAATACTTAAGTACTTTTAGGTATTAGAAAATTAATTAACACTTAAAATATCTCGATAATACCTAAGTACTTACAGTACGTCTAAATACTTAAATATCTAGCCTATTTTTTAAGTACTGCGATAATATTTATTTTTTATTAATAACTAAATATTGGTTATTTTTGTTATGTCATAACTTCTTTTTTAAAACACATAACATTGCTCTACGCATGACAAACAACAAGTAACTAACCTATATGCATTATATTGTAGCCTATTTAAACAACTTTACTACAATTGCTATAATGCCTTTATCGAGATTTTATATTAGTTGTTGGGTTTTTTAGGGACACGAAGTTCAATTTAACAATACATTTTCATTTTTACCGTTTTGTATTCCAGATTTATAATGTATGTATTGATTTTGCTCGGTTCCCTCTAATGGTGATGTTTATATATTGTTAGTTACCAAAGATCTAGCTAAAATGTATATTCCAAAAAATCCGATACTTCTTTATTATATTAAGTAAGTTTAAAATTATCAATACGGCATTTTTAGGAGTATTTAAACAGTAGGAATTTAAAGTAAATCTTGCCGGTGTGACTGCAAAAACAAGCATAGGTAGGTATTTTTTAAATTCTGTCTTTGGAATTCATTCTTTTTTTGCAATCATGATGCCCAATATTAAATTTTGAACTATGTTTATTTCGTAGAGGTATAATTTAAAAATTTGAATCAGATATGATTTATTGGTGAAATTTCTTATACATTCTGAATTCCAGACTTCTACTTTTTATCATACATTTACAATGTTAAACGAAAACTGCCTCTGTATATTTATTAGATTATATATATTTCCAGACTTCTACTTTTTATCATACATTTACAATGTTAAACGAAAACTGCCTCTGTATATTTATTAGATTATCTATATTTCCTAAAATTAATAATATAAACCGATTGTTACGAGTTTTAACTTATATTTAGTAAAATACATAAAGTAAATCAGGTGCATAAAATCATTTTTGAAGTACCTACTTAAGTCTTTTTAATATTGAAGTACCTACTTTCAAAAAAAACTTATAATTAAAAGTACTTAAGTATTCAAAATACTTACGTACTTCTACAAATTACTTTAGGGGATTTTCCAATACATTTTTTTAAGTAACGCTATTTCTAAAACTAACTTACAGTATTAAAAGTACTGATTACTTATTTACTGATTACTACTCACACAGCCCTGATAATGTTATATTGCGTACTGAAGATTCCCTCATCCCTCCAGATGATTTCCACCCATCCTCGACTCTTCACATCAAATACTCAATGGATCATTTTAATTCCGTCTCTCTACAGCCTGACTCTTATTACTACGACTTCAAATCTGTTAACTATAATGCCTTAAATGATTACCTTGGATGTGTCGATTGGGATCTACTGCTTGACTCCTTACCTGTAGAAAGCATGATTATTGTTTTCTATTATATACTGTATACCGCAATCGATGCACTTGTTCCAAAAAAGAAAATATCGAGCAGAAAGTTCTGAAGATGGTTTTCAACATACGTGAAAAGCTTGGTGTTCCGAAAGAAGATCGCGCATAGTAAGTGGAAGAAAAGCGGTTTTTTTTTGGAACTTTGTTAACACTAAGCCTAAGGTCTCTAAGGGATATGGAACAGAATATTTTCAATATTTCCCAAATCTTCTTCAACAATGCCGAAGAAGCGATAAAAATCCAAGTTCAGGACTCCTCTTCAATTGAATTGCAAAAGCAGGTATTGCTAACATTAAGAGCAACCTAACTTGTGTAACTGACTTGGTAAAGGAGTTATACTCCAAATATGAAAACCAACATAAGTGTAAGCATATCAAAAATACATACCCTACCACCATATCCTTGCCTACACCAACTATGGAAACTACCTGCTCCACCGCCTCTACACAAACTGAGGTAACACCTACTGATATTCCTAGTACTACTGAACGCTCCAGCAAACTGGCTTGTAATAATACACAACGGTGGCACTATGTAGTCGTAAGAAATCTTCCTGCAGGGTTTACGCCTAACAACATAGTTCACTACGTTAAGGAGAAGCTTGGGACTACAGAGTTTATTCGCTGCTACCACCTAATCAATCATATCTAAAATATTGATTTTAAAATTAGAACTCAGTCAAAAAAGTCAGCTGAAAAGCTTTTAGACAGCAATCTATGGCCCCATGGCGTAGTTATAAAACGGTCAGCTGTATCCGAACTTTCAGAAAAATCTACACCGAACCTCCCACCTCCTTCCACACCGAAAAACTGTCCACCAACTCGAGCTCCGTCAGTTCACTGGTTGTCTCCTCTCCAATTTCTCAAAAGGGCACTATATTACCTTCTGACAAAGAGGCCATTGCTGCCTGCAAAGCAAATGTCTTGTTGAGCGACAACTGCTACAGTCTTTCCAAGAAAGCTCCTACTGACCAAGAACCTATTTTTGATCCAATGTCTCCCCCAACAGTGAAGCTTACGCGAACCGAAAAAAGTTCTGATAACCGTTTCCTCATGTCTAGACTAAGAGAACCAGCCATTTTAAAGGCCTTCAAGTTATATCTCGCCTTCCTGCACGACCAACCTGCGCAATTCACTTTGAAGGGTTTACAAATACAAGCACCAGGCTGTTTTTGGCTTCTGAAGGCATTCCTATAGATTATAGAACCCTACATAAGATATATTTCGATTTTCATGCTGCTTACGGATTTAACGCAGCAGAAGTGGAAGCGGATCTTGCAGCCTATGGATCCTATATAACTAGATTCCTCAAAACTTCCTGTTGTTACTAGTCTTAATATGGTTTTAATTAATATTGCTTCTCTAAGAAATAAAACTGACGAGTTGTACCTATTTCTGGAAGAATTGGAGTTCCCCCAACTTGTTGTAATTACTGAGCACTGGCTGAATCTAAACGAACCCTTTTATATTGAGAGGTATACCACAATAGCTAGATATGACAGAAAAAACTCAGCTCATGGGGGAACACTGATTCTATCCCTAAATGGAGATTTCATGTCGGTATCTAAATATGATCATTTGTTAGCGGATAGCTCTTTTGAATTCTCTATGGCATATAATCAAAACCTTGATCTTTATGTAATTTGTATTTATAGATCACCAAACTGTGATGTACAATCGTTTTTAAATAGCCTGGTAAGTTTGCTAGACAGTCTACCGATTAAAGGTAAAAAAATTCTATGCGGGGACTTTAATATTGACTATGCTACTATTTGTGCCATCCAAAAATATCTAATTTCTATATTCGACTCTTTCGGTCTTTCAATGCATGTATCCTCGCCAACTAGAATTTCAAAAAACTCTTCTTCTATCATCGATTACATGACGTCTGATTTTTCTCCATCAGAGGTGCAATCACAGGTCTATAACTCAGGTCTTTCCGATCACGAGGCGGTAATTTCCAGGTTTAGTTTACCTATTAGGCCCTTACCAAGATCTCGCCATCGGGGCAGAATTTTTTCGGCCGCAAATTTCTCAGTATTTCATAATATTTGCTTTAACACCGATTGGAATTTTGAATCTGATAATGTCAACACAAACTCCAGAACTTTTTTAAATAAAACTTTAAGTGCTTTTAACAAGGCCTTCCCGCTTAAGAATATCAAACCTAAGCGGCATAAACCGTGGACCACGAAAACAATACGAATTTCTGCTAAAAATATGCGCTCGCTCTCATATATAAAAGAATTCACCGACTCCTTTCTTATTCTCGACTATATCTCTAACTATAGGAGGATCTACACTACTCTTATTAAGTCAGCAAAAAAATTACACTACCGAAAACGTCTAACAAACTCAAATAACGTTTCAAAAGAAACCTGTTCCATCATCAATAACCTCAGAAACAAATCAAACCCTGTGACTCAGATCTTGCCAGGGGCTAATGATCTAAATGATTATTTTATTAATGTAAGCAAAAATGTTACCTCTAGTTTCTCGCCAAGTTTGGACCCTCTTTCGTTTCTCCCTCCTTCAAAAAATTTAGCTGATAGCTTCTTCTTAAGTCCCGTTAGCAACACTTTTAAAGGTAATAAATAATATCAAAAGTAAATCTTCATGTAGCACTGATGGCCTATCAATTAGAATATTCCTGAACTTGCCACTCCCAGTCATAGAGGCCCTTACAACATTAATAAATGAGTCCTTTATAAAAGGTGTATTCCCTGATTGCCTTAAAACAGCTATAATTATTTCACTTCATAAAGGCGGCGATAAAACTAAGTCTTGCAATTATCGCCCAATTGCACTACTACCAGTGCTATCAAAAATCATCGAAAGGCTACTGAAGAATCGTCTTATGCCATTTCTCCTGAAACATCAGATAATATCCCCGGAGCAGTTCGGATTTCTACCCAACAAGTGCACCAGCGACGCCATGTTCACGTTGCTTAGAGGCGTCTACTTATCTCTCAATAACAGCCACCCAACTGCCTTAGTTTTTTGTGACTATGCGAAAGCCTTTGATTGTGTTAGTCATGAAATTCTGATAAACAAACTAAATTTTTATGGAATTCGTGGTATTTCTTTAAATTGGTTCAAATCTTATCTTGGGAAAAGGCAAACAACAACTTGTAAGGGCTAATGGTTCGGATTCTGATTGTAAGTTGATTACAAGTAAAGTCCCTCAAGGTTCAGTCTTGGGACCTATTCTTTTTTTGTTATACATTAATGATATAACGAACCTTAAAATTAATGGAAGAATTTCCCTTTTTGCTGACGACACAAGAATAACATGGAGTGATTTTGATACAACGACTTTACACAATAGTATCTCCAAAGACTTGGTTATAATTAAGGCTTGGTCCGATTCCAATATGCTTTGTTTTAATGTCGATAAAACGGTGGCGTTATCTTATAAGGGAACTTTACAACCACTTCAGGTATATAACAGCAATATTGAATACGTAGAGTCGGTTAAATTCCTGGGTTTAAATATAAATAACAACCTAAAATGGTCTAATCATATTGACACCTTAACTAAAAAACTTTCTACCGCCTGCTTCGCCATTCGATCCGTTTCAAAAAAACTAGACGTTCCTTCTGCCAGACTTACTTATTTCTCTTTATTTGAATCCCACCTCCGCTATGGCCTTCCCTTTTGGGGCTGCTGTACCACCGAGCAATTTCGTAGTATTTTTATGCTTCAAAAGAGAGCCATTCGTTATTTGTTTGGTCTAAATAATAGAGCTCACTGCCAATACTATTTCAAAAAACATGAAATTTTAACACTTCCTGCATTATTTATTTTGGAAACGGTATGTTTGCTGAGAAAACATATAAATACCCTCCCAGAAATTTTCCATTCCATTCCTTCCTCAGAATTAATAAAAAAATCAATTATTTACAACGCCATAAAACTTTACAACAATCTGCCAGTACATTTAAAATCTATCCCTATGCTTGCACAATTTCGAAAAAACACCAAAGCATACCTCATTGAGAGACCATTTTACAGCGTTAATGATTTTTACAACGAATAAGTCTCTTTAAATTTTCACTAAATTCGCTTGTTTACTTAAATCTTTTGTGAGTCATGTCCTAACTCGTAGCATAGAATTTTGAAAATCATCATATAGAGAAAAGAACTGTCGAACATTCACTTAAAACTTAAGTATTTTTGTTAGGTATTGTATTAAAAACAAAATTTAATTCTTTTTTGTATGCTACATTCTACACTAGTTCATTATACCTTCTGTTTAACATCACAATTATTTGTATAACTATAATAACATAGAGTTTAAGGTCGCATAGTTGCAATTTTGATTTCAATGTCATCGAAATTATTCACCTCGTACATGTGTGTTTGTTTACTTTTATAAGGTTATTAGGATTCATTAACTGTTTTGCGGCAATGGTATGTTATATTCTAACGTGTGTTTTACGATTTGGTAAATTGATAATTTACATTTTTAAAAAGCATTGACCTATCGAAATTCTTTTCGATTAATGTTTTGATATGTCTTATTTTAGGTATATTTTGCTTTGTCCATAAAATTGTAAAATTTTTCTGCGGCAATAAAGCATACTTTTGTTTGTTTGAGGGATAACGAGCTGCCTCCCCAAGTGTCTTATAATGGTAAAACGGTGGCTGGAGGCGTAGAATCGGCTAATTTGTGTGCCGAGTACTTTCAAACTGTTTATTCTAAACAAACCTGTCAGGTCGGACTGATAACATCCTTGAGCAACTCAAATATCCACAACTGAGATATATCAATTTCCTTTATATTCATGGCATTGAGCAATCTCAATATCTTTAAAGTTCCTGAACCGCCTGGTATTCTACCTAGTTTACTCCGGAATTGTAATTTTGTACTATCACGTCTGTTGTTGTTCATCTTTAATGCTTCCCTTCAGGCAGGAATTTTGTCCAGATTTTTGTAAAGTAAGTTACGTTGTACCTGTCCATAAAAAGGGCAGTAAGGGAGACGTGACCAATTACAGACCTACATATAATTTGAGTTGTATTCCAAAATTGTTTTAATGCTTAGTTGCCAAGCATTTCACAACTCACTTAAACGGCGTTCTAATGAATCAACAGTTTGGCTTCCGTCCTGGTCGATCGACAGAGCTGAATCTACTTACTTACAGCGACTATCTGTCTGGGGAACTGGAGGGAGGTGGTGTGGTTCATTCGATCTACACCGACTTCTCTAAGGTCTTTGACAGAATGAATCATTTCGTCTTGGTGGACAAGCTGCATTGTTATGAAAATTCTAGCACCCTTGTCCGTTGGATTTCTGACCATTTGTCTAATCATTTCCAAGTGATTAATCTTAAAATAATCACTTTATGCAAATCATGATTCAATCTGGTGTCCACCAGGGGTCATATCTCGGACCTATACTTTTCAACTTGTTTCTTAACGATATTTCAGATTGCTTTTCGAATAGTACTTTTCTTTGTTTTGCAGATGACTTGAAGTTCTTTATCAGGTTCTTATCAACTGATCAGTCCCTGGGTTTGCAAGCAGACCTCGACAGGCTCACTGAGTGGTGTTGGCTGAACGGCATGTAGCTTAATGCTGCTAAGTGTAAAGTGGTTGGTTTTTCAAGAGTACGCAACCCTATTGAGTACAATTACCATATTAGCAACACATTTCTTGAGACGCTGACCGAATTCAGTGATCTGGGAGTCAGTTTTGATTTTCCTCTATCTTTCGTACCACAGCTATCACAAATAGTCCTAAGATCCCTGAAAATGCTGGGTTGCATTAAGTGTTGTACCAAAGATCTCTAACAATGTTGCCTCAATCAGAATGTTATATTGTGCATTGGTTGGACCACTTCTGGAGTACTGTTCTTCGGTTTGGAGCCTGGAGTATACGATACATAAAAGCTCTCGAACAGGTGCAGCGTAAATTTGTTCGCTACCTCTGCTATAAATCTAATTTTCCTCTCACCGAGAACTACTTTGTTAATTATAATACTTTGTACTGTAATTCCAATCTTAAACCACTGTCAGTTAGGCATGACAAAAAAGGCCTTAAAATGTGTTAAAAGATGCTTAATTTCCGCCATTTACTGTCCCAAGTGGGACTTTGCGCCCTTACTAGAGATACCAGATTGAAAACGACGTTTTCTCTAAGGCGCAATCGAACGAATGTGGATCAAATACTTTTCTATCACGAGCACCGAGATTAGCAAATACGTAGCCGGAACTAAATATCTTTGGTAGTGTATCTCACTTTGAGAGGCAGCTCAAAACCCTTCAAATTAATAATTATTAACCAAAATATATGTTAAGCAATGAATGTACAAATTGTAGTTTAATTTTAAACACAACATATAGTACTTATTTTTAACTGTTAACTGAGCTTGGCCAGTAAATAAATAAATAAATAATTTTACTTTAAGTACCTTTCTGTATCCAGTACCTCAGCCTTGTGGGGAATTGCTTTTTTTTACCCCACTACTTACATATATAACATACATATACAAACCTTAAGACAAAAACCTGAAATTTTCGTTTTCATTATTGTGGAATTGTTCTTGGTATATAAGGTCAAAACAAATTGGGATTAAACATGTTTAGGTAAATTTATGAAATCGACATTGCTGGTGCCCCTGTTGTTAACATTGAAATTTTGAAGTTTATTTTTTGATGTTTTTTTTTTAATATTTAGCTATTCATACAGATAATCAAATTTTATCAGTTGACAGCTGTAAGTATTGTTTTTTATAAATTAAAATATTAAACACTATATAACTAATAATACCTTTTGAATTGCCGCAATTGTAGAGTTACTGGAATGTTTTTATTATTTATTGCGTATTGCTTAAATGTTGTATTTGTGTTTAAAAAATTGATTATTATGGTATTAGACATGAAAATGACAAGTTTGGGGCTCTTATCAAGGATTTTTTCAATGATTTGTCGAGTAGGAATTTATATATTTAAAACACAAAGCAACTTTTTCTCCGCTTTTGTCAGAAGCTTGGCCAATTTGGATATATTTTTTCAATAAAGCTCTCTAACTACAGACCTGTTATTACTACTTAACCCAATTTTATTGTAATTTTCACAATGAAAAACAAACATTAAATAAATTATTTAAAGCGCTGCCGTGCCCGTGCTGTTGACGGAAAACCGAAGCAGAGATGCCGCCTTTGTTAAAGAATATCCAGTACATAAGGGTGAGGTGAACATTTTTCATATTTTTTATTAAATATAAATTTGTCTACCCATATCTTCAAAGAGACCTGATATCAATTTATTTTCAACGTATCTCAAGTAAATCACCAAATAACCCTTACGATTAATAAGACGGCAACGTTGCTCTATACCTAAAAACAAACTACACAAAAACTTTCGACGAAATTTGGCGGATCTCATTCATTCGTATTATTATTCGATCGTTTCTATTGATTTTGCATCTAAGGAGTCGGTTGGGAAGATTGACGATGCAATTATCGGGTTAAGAGGGGATTATCATTATTAGTAGTTTCATCGCGTCGAGGTAGCTTGATTATTGTTTCTATTTAATTAGTTTATACAGGAGGTGATATTTAAAGTGTTAAAAAATTGATATATACCCTGCTATATTGCTACTAATAACATTTACAAAGCTCGCAAAGAAGTGACTTGTAAAAACCACACTGTCAAATCAGGTTTTTAAGATTTCAGTTGTAACTTTACAACTATAGTTGCCGTCGAATTTCGACGGTGTCTCACTAATTTTTTTTTAAATGAATAAAAAATTTCAATGTACGGCGAATAATTTTAATAATTTTTTAGAGAGTCCCAAACGATCGACAAGAAAACAATTATAAGGCTAATGGGAGCTATTTCTTTTGGATATGGGTTGTTTCAGTTAGGAGTTTCGCTCTTACCACCTTCTTTGACTAGACTGATTACTTTCTTGGGATTTACTGCTAATAGACAAAACGGAATTGCTTGCTTGATGTATGCCAGACTAGGTGCTGATATGCGGGCTCCACTGGCAAGGTTTGTATAAAGTAGATCTAGGCATAGTCTAGTTAAAACGTGATGGTGATGAGCCTCCTGCACCAAATCGTTGGATAGTTGGTAATCCCCTGCATGTATAATTATTACTGGAGAATAGCAAAAATGTTTACGAGACCAAAATAGCAAAATCTTACTTATTTTATTACACTAATTAATAATCTGTCTTGCAGATTATAGGTCCATGCTTATTGCCATAATTCATGCTTCTTATTATAATTTACCTACATGCCCTTAATGTACGGGAAAGTTCGAGCATTAAATGAGAAATACCTGGGTTTATTATACCAGGTGTACTTTATAAGGAGTTTAAATACATATAACATAAATCCAAAATTTTTAGTTAGTTTTATTTCAACCATCAATTGATCGAGAGCTGTTCGTATTTAAGAAATTTGACAGTTTTGAGCAACATGTCGCGAGTTTGTGTAAATAAGCCGAATCATTTTTGTTATATACTTATGTGGTGAAGTAATTTTTGTGAAACAAACATGTACTTTTAGGCCTTTAATAAAAAACGCTTACCACTTGTATTTTGGCTGCAAAGAGACCAGGATAAAAATTGGGCTCCCTATAACTGCTGCAATAAATGTGCGTCCAACATTCGCTATAGAAAAAAACGTAAAATGCCCCTCGCTGTTCCTATGATCTGGCGAGGACCGAAAAACCACCTTCATGACTGTTACTTTTGCTTGACACCTCCCATCAAAAAAGGTCTGCGATACAGTATCCAAATTTAAAATTCGCCATACGCCGGGGCCACCCCAGGAATATACCCTTGATTCTGATGATGACCAATGTGAAGTGTATCGGTAAATGTCGTTGGTCTATCTGCCTCGCAAGACTCCGGTTTTGTCTGTAAAGTTCCCAGTAAAAAGCCTCAAGTCAAAGTGAATTAAGTGACCTCATAAGGTATTTAGAATTACCCAAGAAAAAAGCAGAACAATAAAATTTTCTTCAATATGAAGTAAAATTTTCTGTGTCCCGAAGCCGTCGGAAAAACCTAACATAATTTTTTAACATGGAAAATAATTTGGTAGCCTATAGGGACATTGAGGGATTAATTGCAGCTTTAAATCTGGACTATGATCCAAAAGATTGGAGACTTTTCATTCATTCCTCAAAAGTAAGTCTTAAAGTGTTACTCCATAATGGAAACAAGTTGCCTTCAGGCCCAATTGGCATGCTGTCCACATGAAAGAAACGTATAGCAATTTGAAATTGTTAGTGGAGACCGAACAATATGAAAGATATAAATGGCAAATTTATGCGGATTTAAAAGTTGTGGCAATGCTTGGAATGCAGCTAGGTTATACTAAATACTGCTGCTTCCTCTGCCATGGGACAGTCGAGCACGATCAAATCACTAGAGAAAGAAAACTTGGCCACCCAGAGAGTCTTTTGAGCCAAGAAAGAAAAATGTATTAGTTCCCCCTGAAAAGATTTTACTACCGCCACTTAATATAAAATTGGGACTTATGAAAAATTTGTGAAGACCATGGACAAAGAAGGCTGTGCTTTCAGTTATTTCAAAGAAAAGTTCCCTAAAATCTGTGGCGCTAAAATTAAAGAGAGAATATTTGTGGGTCCCCAGAGTAGGAAACTTTTCGAAGATGCGCAATTCGATGCTTGAAGGTAAGGAAAAAGATGCTTGGAATGATTTTAAAATGGTTGCAACAAATTTTTTTGTTAAACAAAAGCAGAAAACAATAAAGACCTGATTGCTCAACTTATTTTATGTTACCAAAACCTAGGTTGTAATAGCTTGTTGAAAATTCATTTCCTGGATTCTCATCTGGATTACTTTCCGGAAAATTGTGGTGCTCCGTTAGAAGTTTCACCAAGATATTTTAAACATGGAAAGAAGGTATCAGAGAAAATGGAACTGTGAGATGTTAGCCAACTACTGCTGGGCTATTACGAGAGATGTCCTAGCGACTGCTTTCAAAAGGCAGGCAAAATGAGTATCTAAACTTTTGATTAAATGATAAAAATGTGCTTTTTAATTGCATTTGTTGAACCAACAATATATTGTTATCTGTATTTGATATGTTCATGGTGTATGCCTATAAATTAAAATTTTATAATAAATAATTCCATTTTTTTTTCGACCCAACTAAATTCTTTAATTAGTTACTTGGGTGTAGTTAAATAAAAAAAAAATAGGGTTTGTTCAAGAAACAAAAAAAGTTGAAATTTGTTCCCTAGTGATTCATTGCTGTAGAACGAATCTATTTAAAATTGCTTTTTAATTGCCTGTCTTTATTTTCACAAATTTTCTAAAATATTTAATCGGCATTTCAGAAAGATTTATTAAAATTGGAAAAGTTATTGATGAAGATCAAAGGTATCTGATGGTTCTATTTAAAATAAAGAAGTTTTCCTAGCTCCGAAAGTGATGGATTATATATTTTTCCCTTCCCTGTAAGTGTTAGAAAAAACTTTGAAAAATAAGCAGTTTTTCTGCACAAACCACATTTCAGTATCTGACCGTTTTCAAGCTCGAAACGTTTAAAATGTATCAAAATACCGTAGGACATCCTGTATAAAATGTATTTTCTGAAAAATCTGCAATGCCAGTAAAGAGATACGATTTTCAAAACTTACTTCCTACCAACTGACTATTCGATAAATATACATAAAATAAATACCAATAAAAGAAAAAAAAATACAAATTCCTAAATCAAACTGTTAAAGATACACAAATTTGAATATACCTAAATAATGAATGTTTGAATTTTTAAATTAATACTTCTGTCTTCTTTTAGAATTTATGCGGGTAGCGTTCTTAAAATCCGCTTAAAAATGGAAATATAAACATTAATGTTTGCTATGTCACTGTCAACTTGTTAAATGGTTGCGGATTGTTGCATTTCTGTTTTAGAATAATACTTTTCGTTGTAAGTATTGATTGCTAACGAAAATAAATTATAAATTCCAGTATTCCAGACATTAACTGTTATGAATAACATTTCTTTTCAAACCTTAATTTGAAACAAGTGCCTATATTTGTGGATAAAAATCAACATGGCTTGCGCCTTCGGTTATAACTATTCTTATCCCCACTCATAATAATTTTATAATTAAAACCATTGCGTATTTTTAGATAAGCGTAAATACGAGACATTTATCGCCATTATTTTTTTCATTTTCAAGACGTAACAAATATTACAAATAACGCAAAATATGATATGCTAATTGCGAATCATTAGATACTCCAAATAGCGTATGATTTAACATTTTTAAATTAATTTTTAGTTGAGCTCTTTATTATAACCTTGAAAAAGTTAATATGTTAGTAAAAGTCTAATTCGAAGATGAATAATCGCATGAGAAACGACGGATCTCACGAGTCACAAGAAATACTAAAAGATACTGACACTAGTGGCAAAATAAACTCAGCTTTCGTATGCATAAGAATGTGCAATTAAAAGTAAGGATTATTTGTTGACGGATATAGTCTAAATGCAAAATGACCAGGAATTCTGTAATAGGGCTTAGCAAGCTATAAAGGAATACAATATTATTTTACATACAATGCGTTTTAGTTGCTTTCTGGGTTCTTAACGCAAAATTTTCTTTCTAAATCTAAATCAGATAAAGGAATTATTGATTCAATACTAATTATTTGATTTATTCCTTGTATTATTAGCTTCAGTTTCTTTAATCGAATTGGTATAATTAATGTTTAAATTCATTTTAAGAGAAAAATGAATTTAAAAAATATACATTAATCGAATTTGAATTTGTACCGTTCGCCTTATCGACATCTATTTAATAAGGCTATTAACTTTATAAATTATATCTGCATGTTCTTTTAAGAACAAAATTATATGTATATATTGTATATATTTTTTAAAGTTTTTTTAACATATTTTAAAACAAGAGAAAGGAATTATATTTTCCGAAACGTTGGCAGCTTAAAATTCGGTTCCATTACCAACTGATCCATATAACCCATTAAAATGGTTGTAATAATATTAATTGGATCATTAACAAACTTTGAAAGGTTTCATTCTAGCATTAATAGTAGCATTAGCAGAATATGTTATAATTAAATCAAGTTTGAAAAAAACTGGACCCTGAAGTTTTTTTTTAAGTGTTTGAGATACATGTACGTGTGTTTCACTCACCGAACACTTAATGTAGTTTTTGAAAACCAGTTTATGCAATATTTGGTTTTTCTAAATACATCACTTGTCCATCTACAGTAATTATACTGCCTCCATTTCAATTTTAGAAAAACTCTGCATTTCTTTATATGGCAGAGAGTATCCAACCTCAAACACTTCGAAACAGTTTTTCAATTTTTTTTTAAATTTTATAAGATTTTCTGTACACAAGGTCCAGTTTTTTAAAATATGAATTAATTTTTTAAGAATTTCTCCACACCATTGCATGTCCTGGAAATACACCAAGGCAAATTCTTTCTTTCTCTAACTCTATTTAACTAGATGAGACAAAAAATTACTAGAAAACTGAATGTCGTTATTTAAATATACTGTGTGTTAGATTTAAACCGTCAAATCATTTAAATTAATCAATGTCACTCAGTGTCAAAATATGAGGGTTAATTTAATTATAATTATTTGAATTTGTAAATTGAAAATGGTAAAACGATTTAACGGCCAAACTAAAAATATAATTTTCAATTTTCTTTCATATTTTGAGGCCCAAAAGATCACTGCGAAGCTATGGGAAAAAACTGCATGGAAGTAGCTGCCGAAGCAATGAAGATTTCAAAGAGAAGCATTTACCAGTTAGGGAACTCAAATTCATGTTCCGATGTGGTAAATGTAGAAATTTTCTCGCAAGAAAAAACAACGAAGATAAGACAAAATTAACTCCAGCTTTGACAAAGGCGCTGCGCGAAATAATTCATAAATTGTATGTCAAACATGAACATGTAACTATAAATTCGAAACGAGCGTTTTTCTGAACAAAGACCCCATTTATTTTATTTCTATACCTCAAGGTCTATTTATGCTTGAATTTATAAAATTGGTTTTAGATTTAAAAGATCAAATAACCGAAAATTCTATTCGCGACAGGCATCCTTAGAAACTATATAAACGAGCAAAATTTTAAAGCAATGTTTCTTGATGAAACTTTGGATGGAATTTTAGTAAGGGCATTAATAGGAAAACATGGTAAGATGGTACAATGGCTACCTCTAGTAAAAAAAAAAACAGATGATGGATTATTGGATGGATTATTGTTCATGCTGGAAATATTGAAAGATTTAAAAGTAAAACAATGAGAGGTTATTATGATGATAGCATTAATGCCTTAAATTTGCAGAAATGGTTTAAAACAGAATTTGTACAAAATTTAAATCAACCATCCCTTATTATAATGGACAACTCACACTCAAATCATTCCAGGTACCAAAAAGAATTATCCTCCATCGGTTGGATGGTTAATATTCAAGAGAATTAATTATCCGAAACACGCTTTGAAAAATGATTTTTGAAAAATACTTATTATAAAACCAACAGGAAAAAGTATCACTTAGGTATTTAGGCAGAAGAATATGGCCATAAAATTTTAAGATTACCGCCCTTATCATTGTCAATATAATGCAATAGAAATGGTGTGGTCACAAGGTAAACGGTAGATGCTTCAGATATTCAACATATCATAATCTCAAATACCAGATATTTCTGATGAAGAGAAGATAAGTGTTAGCGAAAATAATTTAATTTTTTTATATTGTTTATAAATTTATACCCATAATATTTTTCGTTTAAAATTAAGGTTTGATATCTTAATTAATGATTAAAAAACCTTTTTTTTCTTTTCAGTATGTTTTACGTTTAGATGGGGTTTAGTATAAAAAAACACTTATTTTTATTTTCTTGTTAGTTAATGTTAATCATTTTTTTTGCAGTGACACCGTGCGGGTTGCGGTTCTAAAATCCCGTAAAGAGTTAAGCAACAAGGAACGGTAATATTCAGATTAAGGAGGACCTGACAAAATTACGGCTTTGTTGGTTGCAATAGCCGCACGCGGCCATTGTTACTGTCCGCCCATTTTACTTTCTGGACCGGAAAAATTTGAAATTTGTGTTTTTTAACCTTCGAAGTACTCGAGCTCGGTAAAGGTACGTTAGGGAAATATGCCTCTATGGAGTCGATCGTAGAGGATAAATGGGTGCTTCCTTTAATAAAAACGCGATTTTGGTGGAACTTATATTAAGGCGGCAGTGGCGTCCGATATGGGCATTTTTTTCGAAACTCCGATGATTATAAATGCAGGTCGGTATGGTTAATTTTTAGAGGTGGGGTATTTTTTTTTCGGATTTCCCGTCCAAAAACCTCGGACAAGTTCGCTAACACGTATTATCGCAGTACGCGATATTGCTTAAAAAAATTAAATGTGGTACAAAATGGGGTAACTTTGAAAGCATTTTGCGGAGTCGAAACTCTAACTACTTTGTTGACGTAAAAGGGACTTCGATGGAGAATATAAAGGAGATTTAAAATCAATATAGGATGCCTATACCCAAAATGACGAGAAAGCGGTCGAAATGCAAATAAAACAAAAAAAACTGTTTTCGTCGATAGTCGAAACGGTAGTTTTCCTTCATGAAGGAAAACTACTGTTTCTTGACCTTTTACTATCGAGGAAACACAGTAGGATAGAGTTTGAGGTTTACCGGAAAACATCGTCCACGGATAATGTTATTCAGTATGCTTCAAACTCTCCTTAAACACATAAATTCGCCACGTTCAACTCCTTTTTCTATCGGTTGTGTAATTTACCATTGTCAAGGGAAGCGTTTAATAAGGAGCGTGATATTATAATGCAGATTGCTATGAATAACGGTTTTCCTTTGGAGTCCATCACCAAATTATATTATAAATTTATACGGATAAGGGTATATAAAATATTGTAGGTATCCTAGAAATATTTTTTTAATTAATAGAACAGTGTCTTAGTGTCAGTTTCATTATTGTTTCTTTTTTATTATTGTTTTGTAGTTTTACTTTTATTTTTCTAGGTTAATTATTATAGGATTTTTATTACAAGAGGATTTTGTGTTTTTCTAAATATTTAAAACTTTAAATATTCTCAGCGTGCTTTTATCACCTCTAGAAGACACATAATTAAATCTAGAAAATTAGAGAATAATAAATACACTTCAGGGTTAGAGAAATTAAAACTAAAAATATTTTAGAAGGAATACCGTCATTCATACCAATCGCATGGATGAAAATTTACGATAGACCAACAAAAAAGTAAAAACCAGAAAGAAAAGAGGAACAACAGCCGATAATATTTTTTATATTTGCTGCTATTGCCGTACAACAGATCACCTGTTAAAACCATCAAATTTCATGAAATTTTAGAATGCAACAGATCTCTGCTCTGCCTTTTGATTAAAATTCTTCATGGGTAGAGAGTAGTTGCCGAGATATAGGGTATTAAACTTTACTTAAATCCGCTATACCATACATGGGGAAAAATGGCACCAAATTAGCTTTTTTCGGCATATTTAACGTCTAGAAATTCCCAATAATTCCCAAAATAAGAAAAAAGTTTAATATGTACATATAAGTTCTCTATAAAGTGTTACATTATAAACGATATTAAATATGGATATAGGGCAAATAGTGTCCTATATCCAGGACACAAAGCGTTTTTGGATGATACATGTTCATATCAAAATTTTTTCTTATTTTGGGAAATACCATACCTAAAATTTGTCCATAAAAGCAATTTGATGTCGTTTTGCCTTGCCATACATTTTATATGGGATTTGGGTAAAGTTTAACACTCTTATCTCTTAAACTATATATATAGGATGGAGGTCTGCATAAATTTGACATTTTACAATTTCAATGACAATTACATGTTGCCAACCGATTTTCAACTTTGCCGAACAATATGTATTCAGCTTAACTATTTAATAAGATATTTAATAAACTAAAGAAAATATTTCAAAATTAGTTTTAAATTTCAACTTTTCCTTTCACGACCCTAGGAAAAACTTTTCTTAAATTTCATTTTTTCCAACTTTAAATTTATGATTTTAAAGTTTGTCTTATGCCTCTAAAATTTTGACATGTAGACATTATCTGTTATTTCTTTTTGCAACATTACTATGTTTAAATGTTCCTCCCATTTAGGATTTAGGAATTACATAAACACTTTAATACCACATCCATTATTTATTGTACATTAAGGTAATATTTTCTTTTTTGGAGATCACAAAAATATAATTTAACCTCTACATGCAGCGTATAATGAACTGGTTTACTGTACGAGTACATTGGCACAACCGAATTTAAAATTATTTCGAGGGCGATATAATTTTTTTTCACAAAAACGCGAGAAAAGATTTTAATAGTTGGAGATTCTCCACAACATCGTTTACATTTATTTGTAAGAATACTAATAAAATATTCAGAACAGAAAAAAAATCGTTAAATGTTAACAGACTGCATATTGTATTATTAATAAGACGAGATTTTTTCAAAAGGAAAGAGCCATATAAGTTATCCCTGTTTATGATGTATAATATATTTATCATTAAAACTTCAGACATTTAAAATTAATGATACAAAGTAAAAATAAATAGTACTGTACAGGGTCTTTGATTATATTTACGTGTTTTTTTCCCCATATTCTATTTTGAGAATATTCAATGAAATAATTACTCGTCGGCAAGAGTGTGGTAAACATAACCTATATTTTTTTAATGGAACACCCTGTATATTATACGCTAAAACGAAAGACCTTTTTTTTCTGATTTAAAATATATATATATATATATATATATATATATATATATATATATATATATATATATAGTATTTGGATGAGCCATTTTTGAGATATTTTAATTTGAATTATTAATTTTTTGCAAACATTTTTTATAGTGACAAAGAAAACCATAGAAACAATAAAATGATAACATTGTTTAGTTTTACAAATTTATACACTTTCTACACATCCTCCTTGATTTTCAATACATTTAATCATATTATTCCTCATTTTATTATTAATAGAAGTGGAAACAGAGTTCTCATAATAATTATATAGATTAAATATTTCACCTTCTATTCTTTGTCTAAGAAAGTCTAATAAATCCGGTTTTTTAAAAACCCCCATAAAAATGTCTAGAGGATTTAGGTCGGGACTGTTCGCTGGCCACCTTATACCACGCCCACCGATCCAAATATAATAACGGTTGTTTAGATAATTTGTGACAGGCATGTTATTATGAGGTGGAGCGGCGTCTTGTTGCCAAATAAGGCGGTTATATTGGCCAATTGGTAGATCTTCCAAGAGATTTTCAATTTGGTTCTGAAGAAGACTGACATATCGCTACCCGTTTAAATTTCCATTCAAAAATATTGGACCAATGATTTTATTTCAATGTATCCCACACCAAACACTCAAAGACCTACGCCCCTGAATCTTAACCGCCTGAATTTGGTGAGGGTTTTATCTAAATCAATAATGTTTGTTCTTCCTATTAAACATTCCTGCTGTAGTGAAGGAAGACACGTCGGTGAACAGGATATTATTGGAACACTCTGGATCCTGCTGCAGAAGCCTACCCATTTCCAAAGCATACGCCAATCGGTCCCTCATGTTTTGCTCGGAAAGATTCTGGACATTCTTATATTTAAAAGGATGAAACTTGTAAAATTCTAAGGTCGAATAAATTTTGTAATCTGTTTTATTTAGTTCAACTGACGCATCCGATATTGATCCTTCAGGATTTTCTAAAATTATAATAAACGTAGGTAGTGCTAATCCAACAGAAAAAGAGTAAGGAGTATTACCTTGAAAAAAAAAGTAGTATATTTAAATCTTCGTTTTCATCTCGCGCTACAGTTCTTTTCTTTCTTATTAAGTTTTTCCTCTCGCTAAACTTCCTCACTATGTATTTAATGGTGTCTATGGATGGTACCCATTGTTGAGGATATAATAATTGATATTCCCTTTGCACTATCCTCGCATTATTATTATTCGCATAATAAAGCTGGACAATAGCGACTTTTAGTTTTTCTGAATAGCCCATATCAGCAAGAAAGCAATATTATGTATTATTTTCAATAGTTCAAAATGAGAAACGTCAACTTTTCACGATATTAAAACGTCAAATTTATGATCCCAAACATTTTATTGTTTCTATGGTTTTTATTGTCACTATAAAAAATGTTTGCAAAAAATTAATAATTTAAATTAAAATATCTCAAAAATGGCTCATCCAAATACTATAAATATATATATATATATATATATATATATATATATATATATATATATATATATATATATATATATATATATATATATATATATATATATATATATATATTGAAATCAGAAAAAAAGGTCTTTTGTTTTAGCGAATAATATACAGGGTTGCCGAAGAGTAATTATTTCACTAAATATTTTCAAAACAGAATATGGCAAAAAACTACAATTTTTGTGTAAAACATTTTTTTTCTATTTTTAAAAATAAAGGCTACAGATAGCCACGTAAATATAATCAAATACCGTGTACATCAGTTTCTCAGCATTTACCTTTTTTGTTGTAAATGTAGTTAAATAGTTAAAAATATATATTCATCTCTCTTAAAACTATTGTCATTAATGACTTAAATAAGAACACGAATGGTTGTTGCAGAATAAACTGCAAATGACAGAACAACAAATATAAAAATTAACAATATAGAAACTAAGAACATACCGAAATGTATAGTTCTTTTAGATAATTTAGAAAAAAATAATTTTGTATCTCGTGGCTAAATAAGCTAAGCTCAAGACTAAAAAAAAAAGAAAAACCAATATAGCAATTTAAAGAGTTCATTCGACAGGGTCCTGGATGTCATTATGGATGTTGAAATAACTTGGATCAACCATATTTAAAAACTCATCATATCGTATCATTATTAGGTGCTTGATATTTACGTACCGACTATTGATTGCTGAAAATTATATGTTAATATACAATGCTTGTATACTTTTTTAAATTCAGACACTTTGTAAATATTTGGAAATCATGTAATTCATTAAAGTTCTTCAAAATAAAACCATAATTATTTTGAATCTACACTATAGACCCTATTCGAATGAAATTTATAAGTCAATAAAACCAATAAAATATATACTTAATTTGGAACAGTGCGAGCAAATATACAGAAGCCTTAATAACAACTTAAAATGTAGCACATTATTAACATTTAAATACATGACTATCAGAAGACTTCCGGCAGAAATGACCTATACTCAAGTAAATTAAAAACCAATTAAGGCTTATTCAATTCTCTGATAAAAGACATTCTAACTTTTAACACAATATCACTGAGTGTAAGTTTGAGATACTAAATATGTTTAAGACAAGTCTGGATGATAAAAACTATATTTAGATATTTACTCTGTTTTTATTAATGATGTGTTTAAATTGCGGTGGTTCTTCTTGCGGTTTATCTTATGTATTTAGAAATTATATTTAATTATCTTCGATTAAAGTATTTTATTAATTAGATTTACTACGATAACTCGTTGTGCAGAGACTTAAAAGCTTGGCTCAATCTAAACATTTTAGAAGAAGAAAATTGAGAAACCTCTTGAGTGTGTCACGTGGTATGCTGTATCGAGATCTATTACACTTTGACAAAAATATTATTTTTGTATTAAAATTTGCACTGTTCTAGTTATGTTATGACAAAAGAATCGTCATACGACTTGATGTTTTAAAATTATCTATGTAATCAGTTAAGAAAAGCGACATTTTGTGTAAAGAGCGAATTTCTTAGGGACGCAAGCAACGAGTTCCCGAAAAATAACAAGAGTTACACAAAATATCCTTTTGTAACGTGTTTTATACAAGAATTTTTCTAATTTTGACCATTTAGAAACATTTTTAAAATAATAAAACACAACAGAAAACTCATCGGAATTGTATATTTTTTTACCTTTCTTCACCATTTACGAACAATTTTATACAGTTACGAAAAGTAATATACGTAACATCAAGCAGTTTTCAAAAGTGACAATTTATACGTTAAAACTTAAATAAAGTTTTGTTGTGGAAATAGTCCAATAAGCACATTATTTTATTAATATGTTATCGTATTAGTAAGGATCAACAGAAAAGAAAAACCGCTATATAGGCATATTTGATTCCATAAATAAAATCAAGATATTTCAATTTTAACATAATACAGTAAAAACAATTTTTTTTGTTGCGTAGGTTTAAATGAATATATATATAATTAACTTTTTTGTTTTAGTTTAGCTCTGTTATGGTATCATACAATAGTACGCCCGTTTTATGCAATTGATGGTATAAATGTTCAGGCCGGAGTCGAAGCTGCCACGGCTCTTATTCAAGAGTCCCAGAAGGAATTTGCTAATTCGGCTTTATTTTTATTCTTCGCTGGAAGGACATATCGGTTAAATGTAAGTTTACCCATTAAAAAAATATAGTAACTGAGCTTCGACAAATTATTATATTAAAATCCTTTGATGTTCTATGACTGACCGAAATTAACATAGGTATTAGTTTTTAATAGTAGAGTTATTTCTTAAATTTAAAAATTAATATTTATTATTATTTAAATCAATAATTTTTGGTACAATATTGTTATCGAGCTTTTCGCACTTTTTCATGATTATTAAACTTCCTACGGTAGCAGTACATGCTTCGCTAATTTTTTTTATTATAGCATTTACTTTCGTGTTTTTCTCTTTAAAGTTATCTTGAGAGTAATTCGTTTAAAATCCCAAAAAAAATCGGCTCAATTATCTCTTCGGCTAAATTTATTTTATTTGTTCGTGGTTTGTCGGGCTTGTGGCATCTTAAGAATTCTGTTCTTAACAAAGGATCATAGTAAACGATTTTATTTTTATGACTTTCATGCACTCAGTCCAGAAAATTTTTCTTATTGTCACAAAGCTCCAAGAACGACCCACAGGCAGTTCAGAAGCATATTGCTTCTGAACTGCCACTGCAAGTCTGAGAACCGACCATGCACTGACCTTATTGATGTTAAAGTAAATATGGAAAATCCAATGTACGCCGGTTTGTATTTAATTTTAAATAATAATAATAGTAATATTTCCTGGCTTACGGACATACTGCGAATATACAAAATACATCCTAATGTTGTGAATTTTCTAGAACACTTCAGGCAACCGGAGCACAAAACTACATTTGAATAACAGTAACACATCTGTAAGTAGAAAGTTGCCTAGAAATGAATCCTCTATTCATCATGCTAAACAGTGTAAACACATACAGTGTCTCTTCGCCTTTATATGGACGATATCAAACTACACGTCGAATATCAAAAACAGCTGGACGACCTAATGAAAATTTCTTGCACATTTTTAGGGATATTCACATGGGACTTGTATTAGACAAGTGTTAAAACCTAAATATCTCAAACGGAGATATAGTCCAAGCTATGGAAAATCGTGAAACCTACAAATACCTCAGATTCCAACAGGCACCCTTATTAAACGAAGCGCAGGCAAAATCAAGAATAAAAATTCAATAATTTAAGAGAGCCAGAACGCTACTGAACACCGAGTTAAATGCAAGATGCCTTATTACTGACATAAACACTTACGCGGTGCCTGTACTTATTTGGAATCCTGAACTGGACTCAAATCGATCTGCAAGAGTTCGAACGAACTCTATCGAACCATGATGACCACAAAGTGCAACATCCCAAGGCATCTTTGCTCAGGACTATCCTGCCCAGAATCAAAGAAGGAAGAGCTCTTGTTGAGATAACATTCTAGCCTACTGAGTAATTTTTTTTTCAACTTCGCGACGTTGCCACTTCGAGAAAATGCAATTTCGAATAAATAGGCGACCTAATCTCCCAACTAGTACTAAAAACAAGGGGGTCACGAGGATGGTATTTGTTTCAAGGAATTTTATTTGATTCTCTGCCACCCTCATCTTATAACCACGTCGCCATTTTTCATTCCAGCTGTCAATCACCTACTTCAATTCCCATAAAAGGATGAACATAGCGTTGATTAAACATTTAGTTTGGGTGATCCCTCAATTCAGATAGTCACCACACCTACATTTAAACCTCACCGCTATTTCTGTTTGGCAGTCTGTAACTTAGTGGTAAGAGAGCTTCCCTTCCGATCGGAAGGCATGGGATCAAGACTTGGCTTAGCGGGCACTTTTTCAGCGCTCAGTATGCCTGGTTCGATATCTTCCGAGGAGCCTTTAGTTGGAGTGGACTGCGAACAGTAACAAGGTTTTTACACAACACATACATTACACGACACAACTGCGTAAAAGGCAACGCGAAACCACTACGTAGAACACTAAAATATATAACTATAAACTAGAATAATGATCTAATATTAAGAAATCATGGTTCTTGGGATTAGATCGTGTCAAATTGGAATTACTATCCCACGTTTCGATTTCGATTGCACAAGGCATCTTCAGGTATCTTTTCCATAATGAGCCCAACTTGTGCTCGCCGAACCGTGACCTTGTGTTACGCTCAGTTTCGGTGTGACAAAAAACGTTTATAAAATCCTGGAACGTATGCTAGAACCTTGGTTTCCTTTACATTTATAATATGGCTAGTGGTATGCTGTTGTTCAGCTACAGCATTTTGAATAATTTGTATCTTTTTAATAAATCGTTCATGTTTCTTAAGTTTAGTTGACATTGAGCTTCCTTTATCTCTCAATACACTTCTCCACAGGTGCAAGGAATTTTTTATACTCCTTTTGTTTGAAAAGATTCAATATCTTTCGGAGATCGCAAGCATTGTCCAATCTTCTTATGTGTATTGAAGATGGTACGTATCTTGGACCACCAAAGTACTCATCCTGTTTTGTCTGTAGTTCCATGTATGTAGGGAAGAACAACACTGCCTAACGGTGGCTTCTTATCATTTCCCTTCGCGGAGTTGGATTACTATCTTTTAATTGAACGCGTAATATCTTTAGTGCAGTAGACATTCCCTCTCACAACTTCGGCCAGCTTCCATGTTTCCGATGTTAGAGAATCTGGATCAGATATCGAAATGGCTTTAAACACTGGTGAGTTAATAACCGATTTCTTTTGTTCTGGATGGTGGTGGAAATTTCCATTTAAGTATCTATTTGTATGCGTCAGTTTTCTATACACAAAATGTCCCAATGTACCATTTTCCTTTCTTTGAACAGATATGTCTAGAAAGAGAATCGTTCGATTAGATTCAATTTCCATTGTGAACTTGATATTATGATGTTGTTGATTAAGATGGTCCAGAAATATGAGGAGATTATTCTGTCCATGAGGCCAAACAACAAAAGTTTCATCTACATTTCTAGACCAGTGTTTTGGTTTTAATAGAGCGGATATTAGAGTAATATCTTCAAAGGCTTCCATAAAGATGTTCGCTACCACAGGTGATAGAGGAGATTCCATAACTGCCCCTGAAGGTTGTTCATAAAAAGTTCCTTGAAAAATAATATAAGGTCTATTAGGTTCTTTTACCATAGAAGGCCGCCTGAATCTCTCCAAGTTCATTCACTGTTCAGATCTGGTGGAGTAAAGATTCCTGAAGATGCCTCGTGCAATCGAAGATGAAACGTCGGATAGTAATTCCAATTTGACATGGTCTAATCCCCCCCCCTTTATTGACCCAAGTCGTGAAAGCTTCCGTTCAATGATCTAATATAGTGCAACAAACAAAGCATATACATATATGATAGATTTCAAGGCACCCACTGGCCATCTCCAAGCCATAAATACGAATATGGCACTTCAAGAAAAAGAAGAAATAGTATACCCCTAATATTTCAAGGAAATCGATTGGCGGCTTGAGACTCCACATAGGGTTGAACTGAATGTTGACCAACGCCAGCCCTAGATTGTATCCTCTGCTAACCTTATTCTAAGCCAACAACCCTCGAATCATATCCAAAAAGTTTGAAGTGGATAGATTGGCCGTTTGACCCTCCATAGAACATATATACCAAATACCTAAATTAACAAATGCTGAGCCCGGGTCTAAAGCGTAAGAATAATACGGGCAACCATCTATCTGAAGCGGGTGTCCTTATGGAGAGACCACCCCTTGGGATCTCCCCAACGCAAATGGTCCTGTGAATATGGATGAGATTGCCAGAGCCGAGCAAGGGAATCAAACGATTTGAGAAAATATCCTAGGTTAACATATATTTCTTATTATCTATTATATGGGTAACTACACCCGAATTATTCTGGACTAACGATATTTAACAATCCATGAATTTGCGAAATTTTGTTAAATTGTAATTTCTTGGATCATCGACATCGTTTAAAATCTTTGTTATAAAATAACCTGTTTGAGCGAAACAAAACCAGACATATATACGTATAGTAATATTGTGTCAAATAAGGAATTTCTGGGAAACTGAATGAGCAGGCTGCAGTTTATATCCAAAAAAAAAATATAAGTTATCTAATTTAAATCACTCATCTGTCGACGTTATTGATGATCATTCAGTATACAAGATACCTCGCAATATTCAAACACAGTCAACATAAATTTAAAATAAAAACCTTGTACTTGATTGTATGGACATCCAAATCCGTGATATACGAATCTTTTAAATTTCTTTTATAAGCCAAATCAGTGCGCTTATTTTTTTGTGGCAAACTTGTCATTCATTCTTTTATTCAAATCAGGACATACCGAATAAGTTTCTGTTTAACTGACAAACGTGCTAAGGCACTAAGCCTGTCTTGATACATGGTACTTCTTTAAAAATGTAATTGTTTCTTGAAAAACTTCCTCAACATTATTGTCAGCTAAGAAATTGAGTAGTGCTGCAATAATTCCTATATTTGTTACTGAAGTACAAAATACTAAGTTCCGTTTTTAATCTTTGATATTCACCCATTAGGTAAGCTTTAATTGATTATTTAAACGAGTTATATATAATATAGTTATATTTGTGGTACTATTAAAATTTTTTATAAATAAATAAATTGCTGCATTTAACTGATCAGTATACTGAAAATAGCCCTCGACAATATTAATTATGTCCTCGCAAATTTCAAGTGCTCACGCTCTTCAATTTTCTTCTTCTTCTTTTTGTATCGAAAACCTCCATCACCTTTGCCTTCTTAATTATATCATACATTTTCCGATTCCTAATATCGCTTGTATTTTTTAAAAATATTTAACACCTACTGATTCCTGCAGAACTATTATTTCTTTTTTGAAGCTCATTAAAAAGGATGTCCACATGAGACATTATCTTATCTTATGAAACCGTGTCAGTCAACTAAGAACTACATAACTAAGAAACATATTCTTAATTATGTAGGTGCAATTTTTGCTTAAATGTCCGAAGAAGACTTATCGAAATCGTTAGAAGTTATTCTTAAACCCTTCAGCTGACCCCCAACTCTACTTTTTCTCAACCTTTAGAAGTATTATTACATTTTACCAAACATTTTAAGATTGAAAGTCTTGGTTCAAATTTACACAGTTGTTAAAAAATAATCAAGTGAATTAAAAAAAATATTGTTCTAAGTAAAAATAATATACAAATGACATTTAAAGCAATATTTGAACTGCATTCCAATATTTTATTGAAACCCATCCAAGTTAAATCGATTTTTAGCTATATGCCAATCTATAATCATATTTTTTTTTGCGATACAGCGAATCAAAAAAACTTTCAAAATGTATACCTCTTAAATTCCTTAATTGGCAAGCTTGCAGTAAAGGCTCCCTTGGTAATAAATATTCAGAACATTACGACTCGGCAAGAAGTCAAATATACCCTGTATAGAAATTGTGCAGATAAACGCGATGAAAGTTGTCTAAATAGATATTTAGTAATGCTTAAGCAATTACCTAGCAAATCACCCCAAAAATTATTATAGGTGCTGAGAGTTATTAAATTTACTATGTAGTTATGTAGATGCTTATGAAGCAGACAATGCGGTTGCTGCAAAGCGCGAATTGTATACAAAAATAGCATTAACAACTTTTTATCGGGTTTGAGAGAACCTTTAGTAACACTGTTAGATGTATGAGACGGGCCACATTATATAACGCAATTCAAGAAGAAAATGTAAAATATTTTCAAAATATTACGAAAAGTAAGCGTTTTAATTGAAAATCTATTTTCACAGTTCGACCACTAAACACACATTTACAATATCAAAGACCCCAATATATAAATTACTTCCTACACACATTTAATGCACATACAAATCATAACCAATTTCGTACAAATATTTCAAATTAAGCAATGCCTATTAAACCAAACTCTAATTATAAGCTCCAAAGATTTCCAACTAATTCCGAAATATTTGGAAATCAATCAATCAAACCAATGAGCATATTTATTAGAAACACATACAGCTAGTAACATGCCAGGTCTCTCATATCAATTACAACAAGCTAACTTTACTTTTGAAGAAACTATATAACACAGAAATAAATTTAAAATTACGAACTTGACCATGACCTATACAGAACGAAACAGAACAGTTACAGAAAAATGAGCCATAAAGAAAATTTCATTTCCCTCCGCAGGAGAACCAACCTTAGCAAATAAGAAAATATCTGTAAATACGACTCGATGTCGGGTCTGACATTACATTTCCTATATTACCTTACATTTCCTGAATATAATTTTTATAATAAAAAGTTAATTGAACCCTGACTTAGCTTTTAAATACTTTCCCAAATGTCTATTGTATTCGAAAAATCTGCTAATAAACATTAATGCCAAAATTTTTAAACTGCCCAAATCTTCTAATCTAAAATTTTTCATGTTCAAATTCCATAAAATTTTTTCAAATTACTTCAGACCAGTTTAGATTTTCGTATAGGATTTTTAATCATACCGTATAGTAAGGTAAAACTATATTTTCATATAAATAGAAATGAACTGAATGAATAACGCTTTTATTGCGACCTGAATGTATAATTACTTCCATAGAACGCAACGAGACAACATCATGTCAAAAACAAACAACTGCGAGATTTCAGATTGCGTATATAAATAATGTGTTGGAATTCTACTTAAATTTAAAAAAGTTTAAAAAGTCTCCAAAAACAAAAATTCTTTCGCAAATTTACTGTGATTGCAAAAGAGTGTGATTGTACGATGATTTCCAACAAAAGAAAATTAAGTACAAACACGAATAGAATTACATACTAAAGAAACAAACGATACTTTTGACTGAAAATATGCAAACCAAATAACACAACATCTCTTTCAAAATAGCCAAATACAGGATTATCATAATTCTAATGAAACTGCGAACGCAGACAACGACGAAAATGTAAACTTAGATCAGTTATCTACATTAGTACAAGCTGACAACTAATAAATATATATTAATGCCTTACCAGCTGATGACATTTGACATTGACGTTACCTATAAAAATGGCATCATTCAAATTATTGAGAATTACCATGAAGTTAAAACGAATCATTGACCGAAAAGGATAAAAAACAAAATATTATTGGCTAAATGTATACTGTCCCCACTGTACACGCCTACTTGGATATTTAAATTGATTAATTCTCTGCTTGATTCTGATTGGTCTTCCCCACTCTTACGTGTGCATCTGATTGGTCTTCCCCACTCTTACGTGTGCAGGAGAGATGTTTTATTTAAGTGTTAGCAGCCAACAGAGCAATTCATTCTTACTGTAGTATCAGTATTTTTAAAAGTAACGAAATTAAAAAATATATATTAATTAAAATGAGTTGTCGCCACGTTGTTTTGCAAGAATCAAGTGACCTACATTTTGAGCAATTGGAAAAAATGTCTTCAATGTACGAAGATGAAATACTCTATTTCACGGTGGGAGGAAAAAACATTTTCGACGTTAAACAAGCATGGTTAGCCGATCTAGATAAAAACAATTTTGAAGAGGTTCAAGACGATAGTGAAGATGAGGGGATACATAATTTCTTTGATGCCGGTTGTGGTGAAAAAGGTCTAGTAAATATTAAAAAAATAAGTGCTAGTGATGCTGTTGAACCAAATTATCTACGCCGCGAAGTTTGTGTTTTTCAAGATTATGTCGTCATAATGTCTTCGTTTGGTGGTGCTTATAGTTTGTGCTTACGATGCTATTATTTGCACGCATTAGAAGCACCCCTTGGCAAACACAGTTTTGTGTCTACACATTACAAAAGAGCAATGGAATGTTGTGAAAAAGACTTGCGCTGTACATTGTGCAATGACAATCTTTTTCATTTCAGTGCCCCTGAAACTTGTGTAGTGTGTAATAAAACTGAAGAGAAAAAAATTGAAAACCATTTAGTGGACAAAAGTAATTTTGAATAAAGTTAAGCAAAAAAAAGATACAATACATTTTGAAAAGGATAGAATGATGGGATTATGGTGGAGGACTTGTAAATATATGCAGTAACAAAAAATTACCTAGGAGTTTTTTTCTACGCACTATAAAAAAGCAGTAGAATATGCAGTGAAGTATAAAAAAAAATTAGAAACCATTTAGTGGACAAAAGTTATTTTAAAAATAAAATTGCAGAATAACCTTTACAATTAATAGTAGGAGATTAATCATGGTCGAGTGCTATTCAGAACTATTCGTGGACATTCAAGATTATAATTGTCTATTTTGACTTGGTCTCAAAGGAGCTTGCTATCTACGATGGTGTACGCTGGTCTAATTTTCTTTTTAAGTCACCATTTAAAAGAACCATGTTATCTGCCAAGGATCAAGAAATAGTTGATTGGTCTGAAGAATATCATGGGTTGGAATGGGACGTTAGATATATAGAATTAAATGAAATAGAAGAAATACTCAAGAATATTGTAAAGACATATAGTAATCCGAAGATCTATGTCAAAGGCATTACAAAGACAAACTTTTTAAGAAAAATTTTCACCCCAGAGCTGATCATAAGCATTCCAGTCAACGAGGAACCCAAACTACGCAAATTTAAGAAAATTCCAGAATGTTATTTTCATAAAAATTTAAGTCCTTGGCATTGTGCCTTGGCTAATGTAAAAATATTATATGATTATAAAAATATTATATGATTATAAAAATTGTTATAAAACTTGTTAAATGAAAAAAAAATAGAAGTAGATTTATCACAAGACAATTTAATTATTAATAAAATATAAGAAAATATAATTAATTTTTGTTTAAACACATAATAAAGAATATTATTATCATACATAATTTTTTTTTTAGCCCCACACACTTCCATATTTGATATGCTCCTTAGTACGTTTTATTACCAATTAAATGCGGACGCAAAAAAAGAAACAAAATAAAATTTAAGAATATTTATTATACATCGAATTAATATTACTAAAAAATATATTTAAAATTACCTTTTGCACTTTGTATTGTATTATAATGGTCATTTACATTTAACACTATAAATTATAATAGTCTTCTGCTCCTAAAACTAAAAATTATATTTATAATTGAACGGTCTTTTGCACAACCTTTTGGGTTGTTTTCTCTTGGCACTTATTGGGATTGACACTAACGGCACAATATCAATTTGAATAGGTCCATTGCTTACCTTTATACCAAATAAAAGTTCTAAATCGTGCAGAAGTCTTAGCACGACCTCATCCACAGTTTCTGACCATTCTGATGGAGCTGATGCTGGGGGTGATGTTTCTGTTGGTGTAAGCTCTGGTGACATCAACTGCTGTTGTCGATGTGGAGTCATGGATACTCCAGCTGAAGTTGTTTCTATTACCTCCGGTAAACACCACTTTTTGGGGGACATTGGTATTTCGGCAGATGTTCCTGGTTCCTCCTGTGAACACCACATTTTGGGTGATATTGGTACTTCTACTGAAGTTGTTGGTTTCTCCGGTATACACCACATTTTTTCGGATATTTGTACTTCAACTGAAGTTGTTAGTTCGTTTGGCACACACGACATTTTGATACAAAACAATCTAGACTGAATCAAATGACAAAGACTGAATATTGCAGTAGAATCACGAGAATATAAAGCACAAAAGAGACAGTCCCAACACGCCTAAGTACCACCCTGTCACTTACCAACCAAGAACCACTAACAAAAAAAAAAAAAAAAAAAAAAAAAAAAAAAGATTAATTTTATAAATGAAAAAAAAAAAAAAAAAATTTATAGTTGCCGAGTTCACGTCGGGAGGTATTTGACACCAGTTGACCTTGGTACCACGCTGTACCAGCCACCAACCTTGCCAGTGGGCGTGACTTAACAAGAAGTGGTTTTAAGCGGCTTTCGAGTTTACATGTACCGTCAGTTGAAAGTCGTATTTCTTGTACGCCAGTTCCTATCGTGCTTCTAGTGTCTGCGGTGAATTCTCTTGTGTAATTGTGTTTTCGTGCCTTTTAGACTGCAAATCCCTAGTTATCCTACTCCTAAATTTTATGTTTTGAGTGTTGAAAATTTATCCTACATTGTGTGATCTAGTTTACAGCTTTCTTTCGTTTTGTGATTTTTGCAGGTTTGATTTTTATTTTTTACCACTATGAATTCTCTAACTGACTTTGATTTTGAATTTGATTTTACCTTATTTGATTTGGAAGAGGCTTGCCCAGTCCATGATTTAATGGATTGTCATTTGTGTCAATTAAAACCGGACGCGTTAGAAAAATATTTTAATGAGAACATGGATAATACTCAATCAGAAATTGGTGATATCGATGACGCTACAATTATAAACAATTTAGTTACAATTTTTAATAATCAAAATAATGCAGTTCACCCTGAACTGATTTCAACAATAAATTTTGAAGAAATAGCGAGCTTTGGGGAATTTAATTCAGATATTAATCCAGTCAATGAATCATTAGACAGTCTTAGAGAGGCCTCCTCAAAATATTTCACTGTTAATGAGGAGGAAATTAATTTAGAAAATCAAAAGTTTGAAATGTTGGTCAATGATGTTTATTCGAGCCAGGGAGTTGAGGGGAAACAGGGTGAAAATGAATTTCAGGGAGTTGAGGGTGAAAATAAATTTCAGGTAGAGCAAAAAGTCTACTCACCAATTTCTGTTTCGTCGTCAGAAGATTCAACAGAGACCGTTATTGAGGTTAAAATAATCAGGGAGGAATACCAACCAGCTCCTAAATTACATTTCCACCAAAAATCGATAGCGGTGTTCGACCAAACCTGTAACGAAATTGTAGGTGATGTTGAGGTGTACAATGTTGTTCAAAATTGCAACCATAGTCCACCGAAACCTCACCTCAATTCGTGTGAAATTGTCGAATATAAAGAAGTTCAGAACAAACGAAAACGTTCTGCTTCTGAATCTTCTGACGACGAAAAACAAATGTAATGAAAAAAATCAAAACCGATGATATCGAAAAATCAGGGGCCGTTGTTACAACCCAACTCAGCAATTCATTAAAAACTCCCTACAGAAGTGAATTAAACAAATTTTTAGATTCAAAACCAAAGCAAAATTTATCAAAAACAGATCAAAGACGTGGTTGTGCGACGTTCAAATCAATGGTAAACAACTATTTCAATTTGAATGAATGTAAAAATTTGAGTAATTTTACTTGCTCAACTGTTAAAAAAATAATTCATAGACAGGGTGAGCTTCTTTTAAATTTAGGTAATATTTTTATGAAAAATCCTTGCTTTGGTGGTAAATCTTAGTGGTAAATAAATGTTTTAAAAATAAAAAAAAACACGTAAGCGCAAACTTTTAAATTTAAATTCACAATTCCTTATTTAAAGAGAAACTAAACCTATAAATATCCAGTTCAAAATGACCCTTCTCTGCACACTTTGTCTAAAAGAATTTACACAGAGACGAAATGCCATAAGACACATTAAAGAATCATGTTTAAAAAGAGACACAAATCATAATCCGGATGAGTATTTAATCGATAGTAAGTATATTTACATTATTTACTAAGAATTAGGATAAATTAAAATATAAGAAAAACAATAAAATTTGTTTTGTGCTATTTCAATGATCTTTTTTGCTTGACTCACTAAGCGTCCAGGGGCAGGGCAGGTGGTCAGTCCTCTCCCCCATCTTGCTACGCCGCTCATTATGTTATATTGCATATAAATTATTATAGTGAATTAAAAAAAATTATTTTTTGTTTCAGTTGATGCAAAATTCTTCAGGAATAATGCAACTCGCTATTGCGAAGACTGTAAAGCTGATATTAATTTTAATGCTTGGAACTCTCATCTAAGAACAAATGTCCACAAAAGCAAGAGTACTATTAAATATGGAAGTGGAATAGACCTTATTAGAAGTGCTTTTAAGAGTCGAATTGCTGCATACAAGGTTTACTCACCCAAAATGCATGTCAACCTTAAAAAGTTTCAGCAAGAAATTTCCGAGAAAGTCGTAACATTAATTCGCCAGCAACAGCAATTATATAGATGCGTTAAGATAAATGCAGAATTATTTGGTATCTACTACTCGCCAGTTTTGAAGTCTACATCCGTTAAATCATTCAACACAGCCTTCCATAACGTGACTGAGACGACTGATTTAAATAATCTCTATGACGAACTATTCAAAATTCTAACAACCAAAGCAGATGAACTACCCGAACGAGATTCTGGTAAGTTAATAATTACTTGCAAAAATGTTAAATTTCAAACGCTATTGCTTCAATTTATCTTAATTTACAACAGTCTCTTTTAATAAATACTAATTATCTCTTCTTTAAATTGCAGGTTGGATTTTACAACAAATTCTCCATTTAGAAGTAAACATCAACAAGTACAATCCTTTATGTGGCTACTCTTATATTCCAATTCCAGAGTTCCGAGGTAGTTTGGTAAACATTTTGAATGAAGATGATTTCTGTTTTGCATATGCCGTTGTATCAGCAATATGTAAACCTTCAGGTGACCCTAGGAAAACTTCCTCGTACCCGGACTTCAGAACTGTCTTTGATTTTACAGGTATTAATTTTCCAGTTAAATTAGAGCAGATAAGTACTTTTGAAAACAAAAATAATTTATCCATAAATGTCTATGGGGTTGAGAAATTTTTTAGAAATGGAGTATATGTAAATGAGATTGTAGGACCATTACACTATAATAGACATAAAAAGAATTTACATATCAATCTACTTTTAAATACTTCTGATGATGGTAATAGTCATTATTGTTGGATAAAAGATTTATCTAAATTACTTTTTAAACAACTGTCAAAAAAGAAATGTAGAAAAAATTTGTGTGAAGGATGTTTACAATATTTTGGTACCTACGCAAAATTACAAAGACACTTAGAATATGATTGCACATCTGTTCGTATTGAATATCCTTCAGATGAACTTATTTTAGATAAGTTTGGAAATCAAATTCCAGAAAACATATTAAAGTTTCAAAATATTCAAAAGCAGTATAAAGCACCTTTTGTAATTTATGCTGATTTCGAGTGCTATTTAAAAAACGTTGAAAACGAAAAGCTTGATCCTACAACTTCCTATACAGTTAAAACTGCTGAACATGTGCCATATTCGTTCGCTTATTACATTAAATCATCATTTGATAATAATCTCACATCTTTAAAACTTTATCGTGGAACTGATTGTGCTGAAAAGTTTATTGAATATATTGAACTTGATGTGAAAAATCTTTATAACAATTATTTTAGAAATCAAAAGCCTATGAATAAGTTAACTAGTTTGCAACAAAAAGAATTTGAAAATGCATTTGTGTGTTATATATGTGAAAAACCTTTTTCAGACGGAAATTTTAAAAAATGTAAGGACCACTGTCATTTTAGCGGTAACTATAGGGGCGCTGCTCATTCTATTTGTAATTTACATTTCATACCTCCAACTTACATTCCAATAATTTTTCATAATCTAAAGAATTACGATTCTCATCTATTTATTAAGTCATTATGTAACAATAAAGAATCAATTAGCGTTATTGCTCAAAACAAAGAAAAATATATTTCTTTTAGTAAAAAAATTATGGTAAACACGTATGACTCTAAAAATAAAAAGATAGTTTACTTAAATTTACGATTTATAGACTCATTTCAGTTTTTACCAGAATCTCTTGAATCACTATCTAATATTTTAGATAATTCTCAATGTCTTGAAATTAAGAAACATTTTTCAGACGCAGAGCAATTTAAATATGTTAGGCAAAAAGGAGTTTTTCCTTATTCATATATTGACTCTTACGAAAAGTTGGATGATAAATCTTTGCCCGATATTGATAAATTTTATAATGACTTAATTGATGAAAATATTAGTAATGAAGATTACATTAGAGCTAAAGAGGTATGGAATGTATTCAATTGCTCCACGATAGGTGAATATTCAGATATATATTTGAAATCTGACGTTCTCCTTTTAGCCGATGTTTTTGAAAATTATAGAAATACTTGTTATAAAACTTATAAATTAGATCCCGTGAACTATGTAACAAGCCCTTCAATGTGTTGGGATGCTATGATGAAATTTACAAATGTAGAATTGGAATTATTGACTGATCCAGATATGCTTCATTTCTTCAAAAAAGGGGTTCGCGGGGGAGTTAGTACTTGTTCAGCTCGAAAATCGGAGGCAAATAATCCTTTTCTTGATAATTTCAATCCTAAGTATCCAACAAAATATATTGCCTATTTAGATGCAACAAATTTGTATGGTTTTGCAATGAAACAGTATTTGCCAGAAAAAAACTTTGTTTGGCTATCTGAGGACGAAATTAATGAACTTAATATTTTAAATATTTCAGATACATCATCTACGGGTTATGTATTTGAAGTTGACTTAGAATATCCTCAGAATTTACATGAAAGCCATAACGACTTTCCGCTCTGTCCCGAACAATTTAAGCCACCAATTTCCAAGTTTTCTAAACTAATTCCCAATTTAAACAATAAGTACAATTATGTTCTTCATTATCGTGCTTTGAAGCAAAGCTTAAAATTTGGACTTAAACTTCTCAAAATACACAGGGGAATTAAATTTACACAATCGCCATGGTTAGCTAAATATATTGATTTAAATACTAATTTACGAAATGCTTCAAAAAATAAATTTGAAAAAAATTCGTACAAATTGGCAAATAACAGTATTTTTGGTAAAACTATGGAGAATGTCGATAACCGAGTAGATATTAAGCTAGTAACTCAATGGGAGAGAGAGCGAAACAAATTAAGTGCTGAGAAATTAATTGCAAAACCTCAATTTAAAGATTTAAAAATTTTTTCAGAAAATCTAGTAGCTATTCAACTTCAAAAGATATGTATCGAATATAATAAGCCCATTTATGTTGGAATGAGTATATTGGATATTGCAAAAACTGTAATGTATGATTTTTATAGGATATTTAAAATTAAAATATGGAGATAATGTAAGTTTATTGTACACTGATACTGATTCTTTAATACTAGAAATTGAAACGGAAAATTTTTATGAAGATATGAAGCAAAATCTGGATCAATTTGACACCTCTAACTATCCTGAACCAAATATTCATAATATGCCGATATCCACATCAGTGGTTGGTAAATTTAAGGATGAATATAAAGGTGTACCTTTAGAAAGTTTTTTTGGTACCGGTGCTAAGGCATACTGTGTAAAAACCAAAGATAGTTTAGATAAAAAGGCAAAAGGTATTCGTAAATCGGCCGTACAAAAACAATTAAACTTATCAGATTATAAAGATGTTGTGGAAAAAGGTCAAAAAGTATACTGCACAATGTATGTTTTTAAGTCACATCTACACAATATTTATACGAATTTGATTACCAAACTAGCCTTGACAAGTCATGACGATAAAAGATATCGTCTTTCAAATACCACAAAAACTTTAGCATGGGTCACAAAGATATTGTCAATATAGAATCAATGATTAAAAATTTATCTATTTTACAATCTGAACAAGAACCCAAATCTAAAAGACTATGTTTAGAAGAGACTCGCAATAAAAGTGGTTTTGATACACAATTGTTATCCGGTTTTGAAATTGGAAAAGGAAGTTAAAGTTGTCAAGTTTTATAAAATTTGTTTCATTGATGATCTGTTTCACTAATTTGTGTGAATATATAAAATGTTGTAACAAACAGTATTATTTAGTTGTTTTAGAACAATGACTACTACTTCATTAGTCGTGTTAGTCTCCCTTGTTGGCAGAATACTATATGTTAATCATATTCCTAACACAATTAGAGCCGACGTGTGCATCAATAAGAATAAAATTGAAACTGATTGTTATAAGCAAATGAGAATGATTTACATAGATGGAAACTCACATTTGTTTACTTATAATATTTCAGAAAATGATTTAAGTGTTAATAATTATATGAAAATTAAATATTTTTGATAAAAAGCCTGTCATTTATTCAGAATGGATAGAATTTGTTCATAAAAAACATAATTGTAATTATGTATATTTTTATATAATATTATTGTTTCTGACTTTAATATCAATTATTTCATCTTACGTTGCTTTTGTAATGTATTTGAAAACCTGAATTAAAAGTTTTAGTATTTGATTTTTTTGTAGTTTAATTTTTTATCTCCTCCAACGTTAAGTAATCTCCCTCCTCCATTTAAGTGGAGGGGACAGTAGACTATAAAAATGTGCTGCAAATCATTATTTAGTTAGTTTCTATATTCTACGGTCTAATAATGTTCAGCCCTCAGAGAGTAACGTCCAATGTGTTTAAAACATCTATACATTCTATCGAAAAACAAACCATAGTAAATTGTAAACAGTACCCTTTAAATAAATCCAAATCAAAGTTTGTGAATATTGGTTTGTGTTTAGAAAGTGATTTTACGCCATGTGTTGAATTTGGTGGAAACAAGAACCAATCTATTGTTCTAAGTAAAGATGATTGGAAAGACCTACTAAAATATCAGGGTGTTATAACGAATTACTTTTTCTCATCAAACGCCTTTCAAGAAACTATATTTTTGAAAAATATGTCCATTCTTTTTGAGAAATTTGGTGAAATGCCAATAGTGAGGATTACAAAACATGATGATTACGTCTGTTTTGGAAATGAAACTGTGTGCAGATTATGGGAACAAATACCTTTAATCGAATACAGATTAAATATTTTACAAAAACAGCAATTTAACAGTTACTTCGACATTTTTAAGAATAGTCTGTTTTCCGAAATCAATTGTCTTCAAAAAGTATATGATACTCTGTCGCCAAGTGAAAACACCAATAGTGAGAATGTTTGTACAATGCTGGAATTATTACTAATGCATCCAATCCAGCTCGAACAAAAATTAAGAGAAAGAAAATATTATGAAGAAATCAGTAAGTTTTGATGAAACTAAAAATCAACTTCATACGATGCATGCATGGACGTTTGCATATAGAAAATCTCGTATGTCGCCTCAAGAGTTTGTAGACCAACAACATTTTAAAAGACGAATTGAATTATGTGAAATTATTTTAAAACCTGTTTTAAATAATATGTTAAATATGATTATAAAATAAAACAATAGTAATATAAAAAAAAATGTGTTTTATTGATGAATATTTTACAAAATATCCTTTTTTAATATCCATGAGTTATGTGTTTTGTCTAATCCCAACCATTTAACTAACACCTTATTTCCTTTTCTTCTTATTACTTTTTCTATTAAGTATATGTCTGAATGTCTGACTTTTTGTAATTCTTTTCCGTAAAAGCCTCCTTGAATTTCTGATTTGTTTTCATCTTCAAGTAAATAGGTTGTAGGATTTGTAAGTTGTAACTTTTTTATTCTAAAAATTTCATTTGACCAGTTGGGTGTGTACCCTTTAGAAAAAAATTCTCTGTGTTTGCTTATACGAACAAAGTCACCAACTTTAAATTTTTTAAATCGGGATCAACTGTTTTCATATGAGTAAATGATGATTTCAATATATTTTTTTCATTTCCCTTATTAACAGCATTAGGTTTTTTACCAATTGTAGAGTGTACTGTATTATTGTACACACTAACAATTTCAGGCAATATATCTAACCATTTATAATTTCCTTGAAGACTAAACTTTTTCCACATTTTATTCTTTAATGTTCGGTTCACTCGCTCAACGATACTTGCTTTCAAATTAGAAAAAGTACTATAGTGATTGATTTTAAACTGTTTCATTAGCTTCTGAAAATCTTTGGAATAAAATTCTGTTCCTTTATCTGTTTGTATATTTTTTGGAACGCCTTGCAGGTGTTTAGGGGCTTCTTTTAAGTCTTTGAGAATTTTTTTCATTGCTGCAGCCACCTCTTTACCAGTTTTTGTTTTAATAGGTAGTGCCCAAACGAATTTAGAAAAAGTGTTGATTACCACTAATATATATCTATATCCTCTATTAAATTTTGAGTAAGGTTGCATTTCAACTAAATCTGCTTGAAACAAATCATTAAGCCCTTTTACGATTACTCGTCTTCGTTTAAAATTTCTTCTAGCGGGTCTATGCAATTCATTAACGACATCCTCCTTAATTTTATTCATTTTCAGTCTTACACTTTAAAACCAATCCTGCGTATAACACTCCAGGTGATGCAGAATATTTAAGAGATCTTACAACAGAAATATTATCACCATTACCGAGTTTATGACCTAATAGTTCAATCGAACTAAATATATTGTTATTTATGATAAAATCTATGTCTTTACTACAGTGAACTTTTATCACGTCTGCTTCTGGAAATGGAAACGCTAAAGTAGTTTCATCGCCGCTAATAGTAAAACAACGTCTTGTTTCACCATTCGGTAGATTAATTGATTTTGTCGAATGTCCAAGAACCATGGGAAGGATGCAAAAGTAATATAAGTCTTCATTGGCATTTAGGATATGAGTTCCAAATTTATTTACGACATACTCAATATATAATATGCAACTGTTGCTTTTTACTTCAAAAACTTTTATTTATAGAATTACTTTGGCTTCTCGTAGTTCTTCAATAATTGAGATTATTTCATTATTATGTCCAGTATGCCCGGCAACCCGAGAAGCCATTAAAAGTCTAAGTCTATCAACAAGTTCGTTGATGTTGTCCCAATATACATAGTCCGTATCTGTTTTGTTAAGTTTCAATATCCCCATTCCCAGTTTCTGCCTTGTTTGCCTATATGGAGCCTTAGGTCTACTAAATGCTTCTATGAGATTTTTTGCAGGTGTTTTAATATTTCTTGTTTTCGTTACCCCTTTGGTTTGTAAGTACGGTCCTATAATAGTTACATATTTGACTGAACCGTTACCTTGAACTTGCTCATTACGGTCGTGATTTCTGCGATATGCATTAGTTCTTGCTAGAATGTCCATATAATGATCTAAGTCTTCTTTCTTGTAACCAATAGGTTCTTTTTTAAAAAGTAGTTCGTATAAACCTGGAGTGCCTTTGTAGGTTACACCCTCAACTTTTATATTTTTATTAATAATTTCAACTGGTTTCATTGTTGTCCCTAAAAGAAATTTGTTTGTTTCCAAATCATGAACAATACCATAATTGTGATCAAATATATGTCTTGTATCCCTAACTCCTTCATCGATATATTTTCTTGGCAATTCATCAAAATCTTCCAACCAATCTTTATATCCTGGAGTGTCAACATATTGTTGAATTGTTTGTCTAGTTTGCTCTAAAATATCAGAGATATTTAAATTCTCTACAGTACTATCACCCGATGGGGGTGTAGTTTCAGCTACTGTGCTTGTTTCTTGAATGGTAGGGAAATTACTAGTAGATGCAATACTCCTATCAAAAAATGATGGTAACTCAGTGGGTAAAACGGGAGTTTTCCCGGTTTTTCTCTTAGCTGTCCTTGTTGGAGTAGAAGTACTATAAAATTCCTTAAAAGTATGAGGTTCTTCTTTTATGTCAGTTGGTTCCGTTTTTGCAATATTTGAAATTAATTGCTGTAGTGGTTGTGTTATCGGTTGATACGTTTTTTCTAATTGGCTTTGAGTCATTGAGGCTTCTGACTTTAATGCTTGATATTTTTGTTTTACTGCTCTTCTTGATTTAACTAACTCTCTTGCTAGTCGTTTATCCATGTTTATAAGTGTATGAATGAATCGAACCTGCTTCTATATCTGCCAGAATTTAAGGGACAGTCCTTATCGATTACAACGAAACCGTAGTCTTCTTTCCAACAGTGTTCACAGAGAGCTTTAAATTTCTCAAATGTCATATCCATCATGCAATGGTCATTATATATGTGTTTTAAACTAGTTAGGTCCTGTTTAAATAAAATTAAGAGATTTGCATTTTCACGTATAAGCCTCTTGAGAATTGATGAATAACCTTGAAAAATGAAAAAACAATCCGTATTTTTATGTCTCCCAAATGTAAAATAGTCCCTTATAACAGTTGATTCTGACATGGAATGTCATCAAATATAATAACTGAATTTGGTTTAATATCGTGAGGGGATATAATATTTTCATCATTGTCATATTCAAAATAACCAATCTCTTTAATAGGTTTTAGCAAATTTCTTAAATACTCATACTTGGGTTGATGTAACGATTTTGAGTATAAATAAATATTTTCGAATCTTATTCCGTTTGGATGTTCAAGTAATGTGAGAATGGAGTTCGTTTTGCCAACCCCTGATGCTCCTACAACAAGACATCTCTTTGATTCACCACCAAAGAGATCGCCATGTTTTCTAAATGGTTTGTTTAAGATTTTTTCATCATGGTTTTTAATAGGTAAAGAAAAAGCTTGCTTTTCAATCCACATCGTCAGCAATAACTGACATAACATTCTAAATAATATGTATTTATAAAAAAAAAACAGCCAAGTCAATTTGCTGCCCGTTTTACTATTTATAGAAGACGAGCAGCTCTATCGACTCAGTTTACAAAAACTATAAAATGATCATACACAACCCTTACTCGATTACATCCAATAAGAAGAGCAAGAAGAAAGGTACGGGTTTAGTAAATAAACTTATTAATAGTCTACCTGTTGAACTACACATTCCTGGTTATAACTATTGCGGTCCGGGAACAAAGTTGGAAAAAAGATTAAGTAGGGGGGATAGTGGCATAAATCCTTTAGACGATGCTTGTAAAGATCATGACATAGCGTACTCGCAATCTAACAATTTATCAAACAGACACGAAGCAGATAAGATTTTAGCAGATAAGGCTTGGCAAAGAGTAAAGGCTAAGGATTCATCGCTGGGTGAAAAAACTGCAGCTTTGATGGTTACAGGTATTATGAAAGGAAAAAAAAAGTTTGGTATGGGTGTTAAGACATCCAAACGAAAACTCAGGATAAAAAAACGCGTTATAAAAACTCCAAAAAAAATTGGTGGATTTTTACCTCTTTTGCTTCCAATTTTGGGTGCCCTCGGTGCATTGGGAGGTGGTGCAGCCGGAATTGCTAAAGCTGTTAATGATGTAAAAGCATCAAGACAATTGCTTGAAGAAACTCAACGTCATAACAAAGCCATGGAAAACGTTGCAGCCGGAAAAGGTCTATTTGTAAAGCCATATAGAAGAGGAAAAGGATTGTTCATTAAGCCCTATAAAGGGGGCTCCGTAAAAAAAACATTAAAAAAAAAGCTCAAATAAAGTTTCCGCAAAGAGCTTTAACAAATATTGATATAATAAAATATGCAAACATTTTAGAGATACCTAACTTTAGAGGTGTTTTTATGCGTGATAATCTCCCGCGAAAAATTAGACAAAAAGAAACTGGTATTGTTAATTTGGATAGTGAAAAAAATGATGGTTCTCATTGGGTAGCTTACATAAAAAAGCAAAAAGATGTCGTGTATTTTGATAGTTATGGTAATCTCAAACCACCTCTTGAGTTGATCCAATATTTTAATACAAGTAAGGGTGTAAATATATATTACACTATGAGGTCAAACAAAAATTTAATAACTATAATTGTGGACAGCTAGCTCTTAGTTTTCTATATAAGCACATGAAATAAATTATTACGGCATTTCTTAAAAATTAACAGAATGTCTACAACATTTACGCTTACAGGGAATTCTTCTATTTTATCATCTGATTTTAATCCTCCCATCTATTTGGATGACGACAAGCAATATTTATTAGGTTTAGCTGATTTTGAGTCATTTATGAGTATCCCTAATATAGAGGATGGAAACAATAAAATTTACGTAGATGGTAAAGTGATTGTTATTCCGGATGGAACTTATGACATAAAAGACTTAAGTACATTGATAAATAACAAACTGCATGAAATTTTTACTATAGAACCCTCTTCGTTTAGATTAACGACAAATCTCAATACCCTAAAATGCAGTATTAAATGCAGTAAAGAAATTGATTTCACAAAAGATGATTCAATAGGAAACCTTTTAGGTTTTAATAAACGGAAAATTAAGCCTCATGAATGGAGTGAATCTGACAATGTTGTAAATATTTCCAAGGTTAATGCTATTTGTATTGATTGTAACATTTGTGTAGGTTCATTTAACAATGGCAAACCAGTTCACATAATTCACCAATTTTTTCCAACGGTACCACCAGGGTATAAAATAGTGGAATCACCATTACCTATATTATACTTTCCAATTAGCGTTCAAACAATCAACAACATTACTGTAAAAATAATTGATCAAGACGGTCACCTTATAAATTTCAGAAACGAAACCATTACCGTAAGATTACATTTAAAAACTAACAACAATGGTTATTAGATATAATAGACCATTTGTATCTAAATTTGAACCTATTACCGTAAGTAAATCTTATAAAAAAGAAAAACTTAACCACAAAGTTAGTAGTTCCAAAAACATCAAACGGTTAACAACAAAAAACCATCAGTTTCTGAAATCGTTGGGTTTTAAAGTTTTAAATAATGGATATTTTAAACGTTAATGAATGAAAGTCTATATGTTGACAACTCTGTAATTGGCTCCGAATTACATACCTATCAACCATTCATTTCTTCAAAATTTGATTATAATGATGAAATACGTATTCCAATCCAAGAATTAGACACATACACATTACCTTCAGAAAGTATTCTATATATAGAAGGAAATCTCGCTAATCAAGAAGGAAAATATACAGAAAAATTAAGATTTGTCAACAATGGTATTGCGTTTTTGTTTCGAGAAATACGTTATGAATTAAATGGAGTAACTGTAGACTCTGTAAGAAATGTTGGTTTAACATCAACACTCAAAGGATATTTATCTTTTAATAACAATGAAAGCGTAAAGCTTCACAATGCTGGGTGGTTTCCCAACAGAAATGAAGCAGACAGAATTTTGGTAGATAATAAAGGTAAATTTAATGTATCGATACCCCTAAAGATGCTACTTGGATTCTTCGAGGATTATAAAAAAATTATTTTAAATATGAAGCAAGAATTAGTACTCATCAGAGCAAGTAATGATTTAGATGCTGTGCTCTTTATAGATGATACGGAACCCAAAACATTAGAACTTCCTACTCCAAAAGTCACGATTGAAAAATTGTATTGGAAAGTGCCACATATCGAGGTAGATATTCCTCAACAACTTGCCTTAACGAAAATATTAGAAACAAACAAGGAAATATTGTTAGGATTTCGAAGCTGGGAATGTGTTGAATATTCCGAATTACCTGAAGCAACGCGTCATACATGGCCGGTAAAAACAACTAGTAAACTGGAGACGCCCCGTCATGCTGTTATTGCCTTCCAAGTAGATCGAAAAGGAAAATTAAAAAAGGACATGAGTCAATTTGATAACGTTGACCTAACAAACATAAGAATTTTTTTTAAATTCTGAGAGATATCCATATCACGATTTATATTTAAATTTTAAAGAAAACAAATTTTCTGCTCTATATGAAATGTTTGCCAATTTTAGAAATTCTTACTATGGATTGACAAGTGAACCAATTTTTGCGCCTGAAAAATTTAAGACAACTTCGCCTATTTCACACATTGATTGCTCTCATCAGAAGGAATCGCTTCAAAGTGGTTCTGTAGTTATAAGAGTTGAATTTGAAACAAATGAAAATATTCAAAAAAATACCTCTGTTTATTGTCTCATCCTCCACGATAAAATATTTAGCTATAATCCTCTAACAAAAATAGTTAAACAACTTTAATACGCATGCGTCAGTTTTAATATTTATAGCATGACACAAAGAAATTTCTTTCATTATGGATTATATGCATCGGTTAATCATTTTTCAACACAAATTACAAGAGTTAAAGAAACAGATAGAAGAATACCAATTAAAATTTGAAATGGTAAAAAAATTTCACTATTTAAAGATATGAAAGTAATTGTAGATATACAAGGATTTAAAGTGGAGAACAATAAGTTAATTGTTAAAGAATTGGCAGCATACGATGGGTTTAAAATCAGCCACCACATATTTAAAGCGCCCTTTCCTATGAATCATTTACCATCAAAACTATACAGCAACGCTATTTGGCTAATGAACAATCATCATTGTATCGATTGGGATGAAGGATTTACTCCTTATCATAGATGTCGAGATGTTATCAGAAATTTAACCGAAAAAGTCGACTTTATCTATGTTAAGGGTGAAGAAAAGGCGGAGTTTGTCAGAAAATATTCTCAAAAACCAGTTATTGAATTTGATGAACAGCCAGCTTTACAGAAATTGGAACCATGCTGCTTTTATCATCAGAAAAATCCATGTTTTTGTGCATTAGCAAATGTTTTTCATTTGTATAACTATTTTTTTATGAAATAAAACGATTCGTTTTAAAATATATTTGTTTTATTGGTTAAATATTCCTTTATACATAATATATGTTCGCTTAACTCTAATTGTTTTAAATCATGTATAAATTTTCTTTCATTTTTACTTTTAAGAAAATCTATACATGCCTTAGCAGCTAGTTCACATAATTCTGCATTCCATATAGTGCAAATAAACAGTAATGTTTTGAGCTTCACTGCTTTGTCCGTCAAACGCAAAAAACTCAGAGCAAGCTTTAGACATTATGAATTCTTCATACATTTCTCTAACAACTTCCTCCATGATTACACTAAAAGTTCTTCCTCTTTTAAAATGTCTTTCACTAGAACGGGATCTTCAATATATTTTTTCAATTTAAGAAGATGATAACCAAATCCCAATCCCCTTATGTCATGAATAAGTTGTATTAAATCTAATGTTTCACAATATTTGTCACATGCAGATGCAGCACTCGCATACTCATTCGATAGTTTCTCGTAATAATGACACCATTGTGGTCTGCTTTGCATAGAATCCTGACAATAAGAAAATGATAACAAGTAGAATTCTTTACTTAACTTTTTAACAGCTTTCACTAACTTGCACATGACCACAACACCTTTTTATAGATCGCGGTGGTCCATCTATACAGTCACCCTCTTGGTTATGATGAGTATAACACGGTAAATTTAACTGTAATTTCTTGTCACGTCTATAGCGTTCTGGTAGCTTTTCCCAAATTTGTAACAACTCCACTGACTCTACAAATCTTCTTAAGTAATTAAGAGGAATATATTTTAGATCACCCACCGGAATGTCCCACAATGGCGCCGTTAGTGCTAAACAAATAACTTCACCAACACGTTCAATAATATCTTCGGTAGGTACTGTATTCAACGAACCCATCTGACTAAATTTAAGAGATGAAAATGAATTGATCTGTTAGGTTGGCTGCTAGCGCTTAAATAAAACATCTCCCTCCGGATGCACACGTAAGAGTGGGGAAGACCAATCAGAATCAAGCAGAGTCAAGTAGGCGTGGCAGGGACAGGCGCGGGAAGTGGGAGACCAATGAAAAAAGTGGTGGGGGAGCGGGACTAACCCCCCCAATCCCCTCTACTCCGTCTCATAGGGCAACTGTTACTTCTCCCTAGCAACCTTGCTGTACCGAAATCTTCTCTCAAGCTGGCGAGCGTGGCTCCAACGGTTGTGCGTCGCCTTTGGTTAGTATGGTCCTCGTCCCAGCGGGAATAATCTGATGGGTATGATATACAGGGTATTACGGGTTTGACTACAAATATTTTAACGTATAATAGGATGGATCATTTCGAACAAAAAAATTCTTATATACCATCAGTAAATTCTAAACGTTTTTTGAGATATTACAATTTAAAATGTTTAATTATTTTAACTATTAATATTATTAAATAGTTATTAATAAGTAGTAATTATTAATATTATTGAGTAGGAGATTACTTTAATCTCTTTAGCTGTGTTTTGTCACCAAAGAAGCATAAAAAAACCTGTAGATTTTATAACTGTAGGTTTGACACAGACCCAATTAATTTACTTTGGTTATTTATTTGTGAGGCATGAATTAATTATTTAATAAAAAGGATAGTGGTTTATTAGCATACTATCGGCGCGTTTAAATAAAGTAGAAAAAAGCAGTCATTTTAACTAAACCACAATCATTTTTTTTTGTGAGATTATTTATTTGTACAATTTTAACTATACAAACCTAATTACATTTATACTTTCTAAAAATTAATACAAAATATCAACTTACCAAACACTTTAAATTATAACACTAGACAGGTAAGTGGTGGTTCGTGGTTTTCGGGGGCTCTAAACCAATTCAATTTTGGGGCCCCCCTCATGATTCTAGAAAGGCTTAATTTTCGCACTGACAGTTACTAGACTACAATGGAAACAGAACGCTTAATAATTTTAAAGGAGTATATTTATAGCAAAAAAAATCGGCAATTAAATTGCTAAAAGGGAATCTCGAAAAATAGCTGATAACTACAAAAAAATGTTATGCACAATAGACCTATAAATAAATGCACCCGAAACGCAGGGCCGGAAAATATCTGATGACTAAGAAAAGGTCAAAAATATTCGAAAAACGTTGTAAACGAAGTAAACTAATTATTATGACAAATGTTTACAATTCCCGTATCCCGCAGTCTTTGAAAAACGAACACAAATTTCTGTCATTCCAATGCCGGGAAAGGTACCATTCCTTTCGTGGTATGTTTAGGACGCCAAATCGCATTCTGCCTACTTGTTGCTATCCCACTTCATAATTTTTGTTGTTCGTTGTTCGGGAACCCTGCGCATTAATAGCTTGTTGCTAGCATTGTTCTTTAAAGCACCAGATATTATATTAAGTTCGTTTTTTCTCGTTTGTGTTTCAGTCAATCGCACGGATCTAGATATTAGAGTGTTGACCACAGCTTGAATTTGTGCTGGGTGATGATGTGATCTTGCATTTAAATATCTGTCGGTATGTGTTGGTTTTCTGTCCACAGTGCATTCGAAATGTCGGTCACGCAGTTTTGTGATCAAAACATCTAAAAATTGAAGTTTGTTGTTTTCCTCTAACTCTAGGGTAAATTGTAATCTGGGATGTATTGAATTTACGTGAGTTAGAAAGTTTTCGAGCGCTGTATGACCATGTTGCCATATAATAAATACCATCCATATAACGAATCCATAATTTGGGCTTCACACTTGCTTTCTCAAGAGCTTTTTTCTCGAAGTACATTTTTGCAACTACTGGTGATAGCGAGAACCCCATTGGAGTGGCATCTGTTTGTTTATACATTTGCCCGTTAAATGAAAAATAAGTATTTTTAAGGCAATGCTCCGATAGTTGTATTATATGTGCCTGGAAATCCTCGTCCATAGCAATCCGGTCCAATGCTTCGTCGATGTGAATACTAGGATACAAAGCCTTAACATCTAGGCTTGCTATGATATCGTCTTTTTCAAGAACGATATCTGGTATAATTCGAGTTAAATACTCCGAGTTTTTGACTTTTTCCACAGCTGGTTGCATAATTGCAGATATTTTTCCAGTAGCGGCGAATTAACAGCACTAACGATAGGTCTGATGGGCGTCCCTGGTTTGTGAATTTTTGGTAAACCATAGAGTTTAGGACATTTACTCGACTTTTCTGTATGATTTTTTGTTCTATTTCGGAGTTTATTGGTGAAATTTGGTCTCTTGGAACCGGCTTATAACAATTGTCTTGTAAGATATCCTGCATTTTTTGTATGTAGTCTTGGGTATTCATAACTACGGTTGCGTTTCCTTTATCTGCTGGAAGGATTGTGATGTCGAAGCTTTGTTAGGGCCCTCTGTTCAGTGGCATTTAGGTTTTGTTCTGGTGGTTTGCTTGATCTTAAGATTCTTGCCAGTTCTTGTCGAATCTCCTCTGGTTTCTTTTTTTCAGAAGAATCAAGAACAGCTTCCACTCCAGCTATTATTTCTTCTTTAGGAATTTCGCAATATTAAAACCCTTACTTAATAGAGATTTTTCACTTTTTAAAAGGTTGTAGCACGACATATTGTACACTACTTTATCGACGTCTACTGTTGGTTGACTCGATTTTTTTTAGGAGATTGTCATACTTTTTTGAAAGTTTATCAGTCTTAATACTTTTATTTGACTATGTTCGCCAAAAAGCCAATGTTTCTATGCGATTCCACAATAAAGGGTGAATACTGTTACTTAATTTAAGGTGTAACTTTAAAAGGTCTTTCTCTGTCTCGGTTAGTTGTTTTCTGGTTTGATGGATTTGTTCTCGTAGTAAGGCCTTACTAGCATTTAGAAGTATGGTATTAGTTTTTCTAGTTTTAGTAAGATAAACAACGTAGGTACCCTACCACCTACTATTTACTACTCGTACGAAAAATTAAAAATATTTATTTTATTTGCATGTGTTTAAATAGTTTTATGTCTGTGTTGATCACGTGCTGTTCTGCGTGTCTAATAACGTTTTTTGTAATTAAATAAATGGAATTTTATTAAAGGATGTTTATATACAAATAAATCAAATATTTTAAAATATACTATCCATTTGTTTGTTGAAATTGACCCTAATTACAGGTATACCAAATTATGATAACACTAACCATGTATTTATATGTGGGACCTTATTTTCTTGGGTTAGGTTAACAATGAAATTACAATTTTTCACATTAAATCAACGCAAAATTTTATTTGAAGTCTCTTGATTCCTAAGAAGTTTTTTTTTATTGAAAAGACAGTAAAATATTTACGTAGACGTAAACATCATTATTACATTGAAACGTTAAATGGTTTAAAATCACTAAAACTGCAACTAATTCGTTTGGGATGTTGGTATATAAAGAAAAATAATAAAAAATCTAGCCAACAAGTTTGTAAATGTTAGAAATATTAATTTTATCAATAACTTGTTTAAAAGTAAAAAAATCTTTTACAAAATAATTGTTTTTACCTGTAATGTTTGACAAGCAATCCAAGAAATATTGTGATCGTTTGTAAAATGGAGACAGTATACACGAAACGATTGCTCTTAATGGAATGCCTGTTTTATGTATTTTAGATAACCCATAAATTTTAGGAGCAACTGTGTAACATCGGTTTCTACCTTTTTATAAGTTGTAACACTGAGCAGTTTATTCATTTTTCTTTTATATTCATTTGAGTTCTTTACGACAGTTTTATCAGATTTATCTGGTTTAAGTATTTTAATTTGGGGATGATCTTTAACAAAGTATTTTGGTTTTATTATTTGTTTCTGGACTTTGAAATTTTGTTAGTTTAATATTTTTGTGGTTCATTTTCATTTTGTGATTTTTGACATTTACTACGTCTGCGCGGATTGGATCTTTAATTTTGCTTGATTTATCATAAATTCTAGGAATGTTGGTATCTGAAATTTTGAGTATCTTCAATTGTTTTCGAGATAGCAGTTGAAATCTGAAAATTTAACATTTTGGAGGGCTGTTAAATCTTAACGAATGAAGTTAGAGTAAAATTGTTTAAACTATTTGATTTTTGAAGACTTGACAATGGCACTTTTCGTTTAATCCTTGGAACAAACAAAACAATATCTGTTACTTATTTCAGCTATTTTAGAATATGTTTTGTACCATGTTGTGTTTAAATTCAATTGTTTTGGAATTAACATAAAAAGAATCGAATATAAACTCTTTATTACCAAATAAAAAATAATAAATAACTCAGACGAATCGTGGATTGGGGAGGGATACTAATAAAACAAAGGAAGTAATAAATAATAATATCATAATAATAAACAACAATTGACGTAAAAAACTATTCGATTACATGTTCGGACTGTATTCCTTCAGCGACTTGGCAGTGCCCAAGCCTATCCGTGAACTCGGAAAGAACATTCTGTAAGTGTTGATGGGTTATATCAAGTACTGCATATAAAATCCTGGTTTCTAGTTCTTCTAGAATTTCCGGTTTTGGTACGACAGATAGCGGTTTTCAAATGACCCCAAAGATAAAAATCTAGGAGATCAGATCAGGTGATCTAGGGGCTGTTCAATGCGTCTTCGCATCCATTTTACAGGAAATTTCTATCTAAAATCTAAATAATTTCTAACACCAATTCCAAAATGTGCAAGTGCCCCATCTTGTTGATATCAAATGTTGTTCTGAGATTACTGTTTATTGTCTGCATCGGGAAATAAATCACCTAAAGTGGGTAAATTTTAATTCTGGTGTTAAGTAAATGTAAGTAGGAGTTTGCAGTCAAATTTTCGTAGAGATAAAAGGTCCAATTATATTGTTCCCAATTATTCCTGCTCATACATTTAATTTTTGAGGATGTTGCTTATGGTATTCCATCATCCAGTGAGGATTGTGATCGGACCAATACCTGCAGTTATGTCTGTTTATAAAGCCATTAAGAATGAACGTGGCCTCATCGGAAAATAGAACATGACTCACAAAATCAGTTGAATATCGATCGATCGATCTATCTGGATAATCTTTTAAGAGTTCTAATCTGACCTTATAAGGTTGCATTTGATTTACTTTAAGGATCCTTCTTACTTATGAGGTCAAGTATTGGAACAGAAGTTCGTGGTTCGTCTTTTAGAGCAAATAAAATATCCAAAGACATTTCACCATTAATGGCTGTTCTTGGACGACCCAATTTTGGCAAGTTTTTTATAGTACCTGTGTGCTCAAAATTGTGGTAGATTCTATTAGCCGTTGACTTAGAAATAGGATCACGTTCTGGGAATGTTTCATTAAAAAAACGTTGGTTGCTGTTGGATGGATCTATGCTAATCCACGTACCCTATCATGAAAAGCAAAGTTATGCGTTCTTTTTCCGTTAGCTGGACCATAGTCACTTCAAGAAATGGTAACATTTCAGAACATTTATTATACCAGTCAAGACAATTGATACGGGTACATACATGCAACAATAAAATAAGCAATAATATTAAGTACAAAAAGTAGGTACAAAGTCCTTTATGACATTTTTGGACTTAATTTCTAGTACCTCCAAAACAATATGTAATAGCTATTTAATAATTTGTGAACTAGTGTCATTAAATAGAGTTTTAAAAACTAATGTAGGGTAGATCCAAAGTGTTAAATTTTCAGATTTCAACTGCCATTATCTCGAAGACAAGACAAGATACGTCAAAACTTTAAATACAAAAAATTCATAGAAATTTACGTCCAATTCAGATATGCATAAATGCAAAACCATTTACAAAAATTTAAATAAAATATTAACCAAAACAAAAAGTTTTCTTAAAAGAAATCCTGATTTAAAAAATTTGAAACCCGATAAATTTAATAAGACGGTTGTAATGAAAGCAGACGTTTATGACACAAAGATGAACGACTTACTCTTCGACTCTAACAAATATAAAGAAATAAAAAACGACCCAACCAATATATATCAAAAACTAAATAATAATCTTATTAAGAATTGGGAACAAAATAACTATATCTCACCATTAACCGCGAAAAAACTGATCATTAACAACTCAATATCCCCAAAAATCAATGGGCTACCCAAATTACATAAGCCAGGAATTCCGTTGCGTTCTATTGTCTCATGTATTCAATCTCGTTTAAGTAACGTTTCAAAATATCTCAAGAATCTACTTAATAATGTTATTTACAGAACCGATCCTTATCTAAAAGATTCGTATCATTTTAAAAAGAAACTCAAATCAGTCCAGATCTCTAATAACTATCATATTGTTTCATTGGACGTTGTATCTCTATATACGAACACTCCAATCAATGTGGCTCATAAAAAAATATAGAAAAAATGGAATGAAATACAAATATTTACCGACGTACCACTGGATGAACTTCGAAAATCAGTTGAACTGTCGTTATGCTCAACATATTTTGTTTAGGGGGAAAAGTTTTATAAGCAAATATGTGAATATATACCGCAATATCGAGCTGTATTGCCCAATTGGTCTTTGATCTGGAAAGTTCTGTAATTCCAAAATTGAATTTCGCCCTACCTTTCTTCTATCGATACGTAGACGATTACCTCACAGTCATTCCAATTGGACAAGAAAACTACATCCTAAAATGTTTCCACAAGTATCATGAAAGACTTAAATTTACTATAGAATTAGAGAAACAGCATAAAATTAACTTTTTGGATATGACTCTATACAATAAAAATTATTCAATCAAAACTGAATGGTTTACAAAAAGAATATCGTCAGGGCGATATTTAAACTATTTCTCTCAACATCCTTTGTCACAAAAAAGAGCAGTAGTTATTGGTCTGGCAAATAGAGCGATGAAGCTTTCCGATACTGACTATCAGCAAAACGCAATTAAAAAAGCTAAGAACATCTTAATACAAAACAGCTACCCACCGAAATTAGTCAACAAAATTTTTAAATCACGAATTTATATGCACAATAACGCTATACAAAACACCAACAATCAAAATAAAAAAGACAAAACCAAATTCTTAAAACTGCCCTACGTAAACAAATTATCCGAAAATCTTCAATCATATTTTAAACAACACAATATCTCAGTAAGTCACAAGGCAAATAATCTACTTAATAAAAACTACTGTAGTCTAAAATCCAAAACGCCTAAAAATAAGAAAACCCACGCTGTATACGAAATCCCCTGCTCTAACTGCAATAGCGTATATATTGGCCAAACCAGTCAACATTTACAAAATCGTCTAAAGGGATATCGTTACGACAAAAAGAATCAAACATCACTTTCGAAATTTTAACTTTGAACACACACGTATATTAAAAACTGAACAACACACACAAAAATGGGATGTTTTAGAAACGATTTACATCAAAAAGAATCCACTCGCGATAAATTCCAAAACAGATATTAAAAACTTAAGTAAAATTTACAGTAACATTTTATAACAATTCTTGTCACTAACAAAAATTTTAATTATGTATAATATAAAAAAATAACATTAACATTAATAATAAAACAATTATATTCATAAAGTGCATTTATATTAAAAAAATCTTTACAACGGCGGGATTGGATCCGGAGGCCTTCAAGCCCCCAGACAGGTGCGATGTCCTCTACACTGCCATAGTCACTACAAAATATTTTTTAAATATTATCAATGAAAATGATACATTTACATTCTCTCTCGATATAAGACTTCTCGTTTCATGTTCTGAAATAAAATAAAATAAGTAAAATAAAAAAAAAATGGGAAACAAATCTGGTCCCCTATATATATATTTAGTGTCCAGGCAGACTTGAATATATTGACAATTTGAATGTGTTTGTGAATCGTCTAACTATTTTAACCTTTTTCTTTGTATATGTATGTCAACAATATAATAATTAAATGTACCTATTAATAATTACGTAAGTAATTGTGCGATGCAATCTCCTGAAACCAAAAAGTAAGTAAAACTCATAAGGATTAAGTCTCTTTTATTATTATAATCTTTAAATATTATTACAATAACATCTATATTTTATATAGCTTTTTAGTTTTGTTGCTATTCCATTGAGAAAGGCTGAAATTCGACCGAAACGTCGGGAAATTTTAATAATAACAGATAACAGGAAATGAAATAGTTTTCATTACCTTGTACCACTCGAATCATATCCCAAGAAAACAAAAAAAAAAATATATATATATATATATATATATATATATATATATATATATATATATATATATATATATATATATATATATATATATATATATATATATATATATATATATATATATATATATATATATATATATATATATATATATATACATATATCTATATATATATATATATATATATATATATATATATATATTTTTTTTTTAAATTCTTGGGTACTGGTTTATTTTCTTAAAAGAATTATTTATTTCCTTAACGTTTCGCGCTTCATAGAGAGCTTTTTCAAAAGGATATTATTGGCCTACAATAAATACAAAACTATAAAACATCGATTGACACACTAAAAACTATTATAATAAAATGTTAAAATAGGAAATTAGTATACGCACCTTGGAAATAAAAACAACTCACTGCATTATAGTAGCAATGATGTTTTAGTTGTGACTTGTGGAAACTAAATAAATACTACCGATGGGTTTTATTTTTTGTTTTTAGCTGAAAGCGATTGTTTAGATTTACAATGTTTACATTATTTATATTGGTGTAAAATCAAATTGATATTATAGAAATTATATTTATGATGGTGTAGTATAGAATATATAGGCATTTTATTATACGTAAAATACTAAATTAAAAAATTATAATATCAGACCGTGGTAAATCTGACTCAGTTTCTTGACATCTTGTTTATCATTTACGGAATGTTTTTCTTTTTTGATATGAAACATCTCCTTAATGATTAATTTTTGATAGTTAGTGTCTTTATTCAAAATTCGTGTATATATATATATATATATATATATATATATATATATATATATATATATATATATATATATATATATATATATATATATATATATATATATATATATATATATATATATATATATATATATATATACTCTGTTTTCTTTGAAGAACGGCTGATTTATTAACAGAAGAGTTTAATATAACGAACCGGATGTTCAGTCAAAAACAAAATACGGCTGTTGATTTTGAAAAAAGCGTCGTTGTTTAGTCAAAAACCGTTGGGTTTTTTCTTCATCGGTTAATAAGACGTTGAAAAGTGGGCTTACTCCGATATTCTCTTATGGTATCTCACTTTTTTTTTGCGTTGGACATAGAGACCCTAAAAAAGTATCTGAGAGTTAAGCAAAACTTATATCCGGCAGTGGCATACCCAGGGTGGGCAAGGGGGTATTTGCCCCCTACAAGACTTGAGAAAGTACGCAAAAAAATTTTGACACCAAAAATGCTGACGTAAAAAAAATTAAATAGTTGTATATTATACGCCACTGATATTAGGTATGTCAGTTTTGTCCAAATTTTACTTAAAACTTAACTGAAATAATCCTGGAAAGAATAAAGAGATCTAGTTTCAACTTTCGGATCTTTTCTGCCACCGTGTATATTTTTTTTACATTAACATTAGCAAACTCGTAGAAGTTTCTCAGTGTTAAAAGTTTGGCCCAGTATTTCCATCGTTCAGATGCTCGCGAATTTTTGCTTTCAACTCCCTTAATTTACTCCTTCCGTGAAGTAAACCTAGCACATTCGGCACATTGTTAAAGCATGCTGCAAGAAAATTTAATAAAGGACCTCTGTAAGACAGGGTTTAAGTGTAAAGTTACATAAAATTTAAGAAACCTTGCATTTTTAATACTATGCTTTTATGGGCCAGAACAGGCTACGGTATGTTTCCTTTGAACTGCCGCAAAGGGAACTCTTTATGGTGAAAAACCCTTTTCTAAAATTTATTTTAATGGATAGTTTTTCGTATTTTATTTATTAAGTGCTTTTTGTTCAGTTTAAAATGTATAGATTTTCAAGCTCAGTAAATGTGTACGTAACATATCAAGACAGACTAAGATTGACAACTACAAATATTTTAACAAGTAAAAGTACATATTATAAGGTGTTATTTTTGTTATTTGTTATATTTTATTGTTATTTAATGAGTCTCTAATTCGCCAAGAATAACCATTATAAATTTGTGAGGCTAGATGATTTTTAAATTAGGGCATTCGGATAGGTTTTAAGTTTAATTTTAATAATACTGCGGCAAATTAAAATTTGCAAACGTTTTTATAGATATTTTAAAATTTGGCTATGGGCGCCAGAGCTGTAGGAGCTCGAAGAAAGAAAAGCAAAAATAAATTATATAAGGTAAAACAAATAGACAAGTTTATGTATTAAAATACCCAAATCCTTGGAAAATAATTGGCTTTAGGCAATACGCTGTACATATAACCAAAATTAAACAAATGAAAACGACATATTTCATTACTGCCAATTTATTCAACCCTCGGACCGGAATTCTTTTTGTTATTCGCACATAAATCTTACAAGACGTTAATTAATTAGGTTATATAAGTGTGAATAATAAGATTTACAATATATGACGAAGTGAAATGAAAATAAGTAAATTTTTCTTATAAGAAGGAAATGTTGCTTAAAACAATAAAGAGGATTTTGCAATCAAAATATGAAATTCAGACAGAATATTAATATTTACTATTATTAAAAAAAAATTATCGACAAATAAGCTATACCTACAAATTTTAACAAATTAATGTAATTATCAAAATGTAATAATTTTTATATGCATACTTATTCATCAACCATCTAATGATGTAAGTTTGGAAAGCACTTTTCTCTAAAAGAAAATTAGGTAAATACAATAATCAAATGATTCAAGCTGGCAGAGCTAAACAAAATTATTAGAAGCGTTAATCAGTTAATTGGTAGCTAAATCTTAGTTTTAAAGCAGCTGATCCTTAACCAGTTTGATGAAATTTAATTGCAAAAATGAAGTCCTCTCGGATCGTACAAATAATGTAAACCGACTATGATCGATTGATAGCTGATCTTATGCAAAATTTCTATGTTGAAAACATTATTCCAGTAACTAGACTTTTAAAATTTAATCAAAATATTAAATTTTTTTAAAAAGCTAAGAACATTTTTAATACTAAACCCACAGATTATTATATCCCAATTTAAAGTTACGTAAGAGAATGCTAATTGTAGTAGTCCATATAGGATATTAAGTAAATCGAAAATTCAATCCCACAGTTCCAATAAATACTTCATGCCACTTGAATCAAAATTTTGAAATTTTTTAAAATTTAATTTACTAAAATACCAAACTGTATTATGTATATTAATAAGTCCGTTAAATGTGTATAATATAAAAGTGGGATATATGGGAGATAAAACAGATTAATATTAAGACGGAAAACAGAAAAATCTAATATACTATACCATTGCCAAACAATATGTGTCATGTAAATTTAGTACATCTTATACATGAATTTTGATGTTCTACTTTAGAAAAATATAATTAAATGTTGATTTATAAAGATACCACATAATATATAACAGATATACACCAATTTCTAAAATACACAATTTACAGAAATTTGGAAAATTATTAATTTGATGTATAGAGAAGAGAGGTTTTGGTAACTACAGGATTTATTACTTCTTGTTCTGGTTCGAACTACATGCTTAAGAAAATAATCAGCGTGCACTCCTTACTGTGTAACACTTTATTCTGCTCTTTTCTAAATCTAATTACAATGGTATAAAACTACTTAGACTAACCTAATTAATAAAATAAATAATAATTTGATGATTCTATAAACTATTACTCCATATTTACAACAATCGAAAAGCTGTGTTGGACATTGTTGCAATAAGTTATTGCCTTAATTATAGTTCAATGATTTGGCCTACTTTTGCAACTTGGATTCCATCACACCTTCCCCGAAAAGCAAAAAAAAAATATATACATATAGATTTTTTTCTTTGTGGAATTAACTAAAATAATGTTTTATTCTATTTTTATGTATTTCTACATTCTTATTTTTAATTTTTACCACTACATTTGGATCATTATCCTCCAAAACTGGATATGGACCATTAAATAAAGCTTCTAATTTATTATTTCTACCGTTATTTTCTACTAAAACCATATCTCCTACATTATAAGTTTGACTTTTACAACTGTTTTTGTCATACTCAATTTTGCGTTTATTTTTTGATGTCATTAAATTATTTCTCGCGTCATTCCACGCTGTTTGCAACCGAAATTTGAGTTCCTTAGGATAATCATAAAAATTATATACTGGATCGACTTGATTAACGATGTTAGATGGAATATTACTGGATTTTCCAAATACGAGTTCATAAGGTGTGTACTGCGTTGACGTGTGTACACTGTTATTGTATGAAAAACACCAATAAGGAACCCAAGAGCTCCAGTTAATAGTTCCTTTCGACAGTTGCATGCGTAGATATGCACCCAAATGCGTATGGGTATTTTCAAGGGCTCCTAAAGTTTGATGGTGAAATGCTGTAGAATTTAATTGTTTAATTTTAAGCAGCTTACAAGATTCTTTAAATATATTAGATAAAAATTCGGTTCCCTTGTCTGTTACGCAAGAAACAGGAATACCGTAACGCAAAATAAAATTTTCTACAAATGACTTTGCAACAGTCAATGCCTCTTTATTGGGAAGCGGATATGCTTCCACGAATTTTGTTAGCTCACATTGAAGTGTGAGTATATATTGATTATTTTCAATATCAACTGGTAATGGACCGACTAAGTCTAGGTATACTTTTTGAAATGCTGAAGTAGCCGTTGATGATATTGTCATAGGTTGTTTATTTGGTTTTGAATGCTTGTACCTTTGACATTCGTCACACCTTTTGACAAAATCCTCAACGTCATTCTTCATGGTTACCCAAAAGTAATATCTTTTTATATTGTTATACATTCGGTTTATCCCTGAATGTCCTCCCGTTGGTAATGTATGAAAGTCATTAAGAATTAACTGACGTAATTCCTTATTTTCTATCCTTTGTTTATCTTTTATAATACTGAGTTTAAGATTTATCTTGAAAATTTCGTTTTTACATTTAATCATGCGCATGTCATTTAAAAACTGATTAGACTCATTATTTTTTATAATAATTAATTCCGGAATATCGTGTTTTTTACATAATTTCTCCAGATGCCTCAACGACTCACCTAAGTTCGACGTTGATCGGTATTTCTGGGATATGTACACTATCTTAGAATTGACGTCATACATTAAATTTTCATATTCAGTTTTTAATTTATTATTAAGCTTTATTTTCGTAAATTCATTTTCACGTACCGGCCGTAGTTCTATTATTTGAGTTTTAGGGTATTTTAATATTTCCACTGCAACAGGGTGATCAATCCTGTTTTCCATGGAAGTATTATCACTTGTCATATTGGGTTTTGTTTTGTTATTTTTTGTCTCCGAACGAGTGATTGCGTTTAAACTGGCACTCACTTTATTATTCATTTCTTTTAATTCGTTCGACTCTATACACACACGTGACAAAGCATCCGCTGTAACATTTTCAGCACCTTTCACATAGTGGATTGAAAAATCGTATTCCTCGAGCGTTAGCCTAAATTTTGTGAGCCTACTAGAAGGATTTGTCATGCCAAATAAGTATATTAAGGGACGATGGTCCGATAATATTATAAATTTTTTACCAAATAAATATGGTCTAAAATGTTTACATGACCAAACGATTGCTAATAATTCCTTCTCTATTGTACAATAGTTTATTTCTGCTTTATTTAGAGTTCTAGAAGCGAATGCAATAGGCCTGTCATCTGAGTTCGACAATACAGACCCCAACGCGTACCCACTTGCATCGGTTCTAAGAATAAATTGATTATCTTTTGAAAAATTTGGATACTGTAACAAGGGCGGACTAATAAGAGACTGTTTTAAAGTTTCAAATGAGTTTTGACATTCTTCAGATCATTTAAAAACTATTCCTTTCCTAGCTAGTTTATTTAAAGGGTGAGCAATTTCTGCAAAATTTTTAATAAATTTCCTGTAATAATTTGCAAATGCAACGAAGCGTTTGGCTTCGTCACAATTTTTAGGATCTGGATATTGAGAAATAACCCTTGTTTTTTCAGGATCAGGTGATATACCTTCAGATAAAATTAAATGACCCAAATATAAAATTTCCTTTTTTAAGAACTCACATTTACTAGGATTTAATTTAAGGTTTACTTGTCTAAGGCGTTGTAGAATTTTAGTTAAATTTTGATTATGATTCTGTAAGGAATGTCCAAAAACTATCAAATCGTCTAAATAAACAAAACATGCCTCGTAATTTAAACCCGCCATTGCTACAGTCATCAACCTTGAGAACGCACTAGGACTTCTTTTCATACCCATTGGTAATCGTTTCATTTGAAATTGTCCTCTGTCCGTTGTAAAGGCTGTACAGGGCCTACTCTCAGGATCAAGTTCTAATTGGTAATATCCTTGTGCTAAATCAAGGTGCGAGAAATAAATCGCACCAGATAGGGAATCTAGAATTTCCGTAATATTCGATAGCGGAAATACATCATTTTGTAGGCGTTGATTACATAACCTAAAATCTATTATCAATCTGTGACGTTTAACGCCATTTTTGTCCGGTTTTTTGGGAACTAATAAAAGAGGTGAAGACCACTCTGAGTGTGCTTCCTCTATAATACCCTTTTTTAGCATATCGTCCACCTGGTTATTAATTTCCTCTTTTTGAGCATGAGGTAACCTGTAAGGTTTAACGTAAACTGGAGTTGCGTCCTCCTTTAACCTTATTTTTTGCTTATATAAATTAGTAACTGTTAATGAATCATTTTCTAAGTGAAAAACATCCGCATATTTAGCGCATATTTTTTGTATAGAATTTCTCTCTTCTACGTTAAGGGCTTCTGTATTTATAAGATCTAAAATTGTATCAACTCTGTCAACGGAGATTTTATTTTTTGTAAAAGAATAAACATCATATTTTGATAGATATTCAACTTTAGGCTCAAAATTTCGCAATCTTATTTCTCTTTCATTCACATTCAATAGCCTTACAGCCACTTTACCATCTTTCGGTCTTGCAATACTATTTGCGATCAACACTCCCTCACATAATTCATCATTTAAAATGACACATTCATCTGTGAGACTGGTACAGCAATGTGTAATTATTTCACATCGGGGTGGAATAACAGTATATAAATTATTTTTGGACTCCAAAGGTACTGTTATTTGCTTATTTTGATTAAGCCAAAAAGAAAATAAAAACTTTTCATAATCGATAATTGCACCATACTTAAGGAAAAAATCTGAACCTAGAACTCCATGTATACTAGAATCGAAACTTTTAATAATTGTAAAATCATGAGAAATATATTCATTGTTCATAGTGAATAAAATATTTGCAGATCCAGCTGAATATGTTGAGCCTGCAATTCCTTTAATTTTAATTTTATTAGTTGTATTTATAATACTACTATCTTTCAAATAATTCTCAAAAAAACAAGAAATACTTGCACCAGTGTCACATAAAAATATCATTTCTTCCCTTTCATACCCGACACGCACATAATTTAAAGCATTCATATTAAAACTAGCTGTATCATTATTTTTTAAATTATTAGAAACGAAAAAACTTATTTCCTTGAGATTCCTCGCTGTTTTTATTTATGTTACTACTTTCCACATTATCAACAAAATATACACTATTATTTGAAAACTGCTGACGCCTACCTCCTCGACGAAAATTTGACCTACTAAAGCTGGAACGACCTCGGCCTTGGTACTGCGAATTATTTTGCTGTCTGCTAAAATTGTAATTATTAAAGTTTTGCCTACTCGGGTTACGAGATTGATTATAATTATGAATTTGTCTAAAATTTGTAAAATTACCTCTAGACCGATTTCCTCGATATTGGTGACGCCCACGCATATGAAATAAGTTATTAGAATAAGTTGGGGTTAAATTTAAATTTTCTTCTTTAGCGCCAGTTATCGCGTCCTTTAAATTATTGTAATTTCTAGCTTTTATTATTGTTCTTAAATCTGAATTTTTTAACCCATTCGCGAAAGCATTTATCGCCAATTTTTCATTCACCGGTTGTAAAATTTTTGCCGAATTTTGATCACCGTCCGCTTGCGCTAAGGTTAAATTTAATAAAAGTTGCTCGATAGTTTTCGCATAATCATCTATACTTTTAGTATCTTGTCTAACGTTATGCAACTGATTAGCTAAAGCTGGTGCAGATTGTTTTGTAAGAAGTTGGTTTTTTATATCTGTGACCAAAGCACCAACATTAGTATACGTCGTTTGTAATCTTAATTTCGCGTTTTGTGTTAATTTGGCCTTTAAAACATATTTGATTAGCAATACTTTCCCGTTGTCGTCAAGCAAGTCGTTATATAATTCAATAGCATCAATCAACATTTTCGTAGTTTCTTCGGTACCATCCATAGATGGCAACAAAGAAGCTGCGGTTCGCAAATCAAATTTTTCACTCATTGTTGAACTAGGATGAATGCCCAAAACCAAATCAGTCTCTGCGAGCTGTAATTTTTTTTTATCTTTTATGGCAATTAACCGACCTGATAAAATAGATCTAGCTTTATCTATGTTTTCTCTTATTTCTAATACATATTTTTGAAAATGTTCTAATTTATCGGTGTCATGCACCTGTTTACTATACTGATCTCTAAGCTGAAAAAATTTATTTTCTAATGTTTCTACGTTGCTACTTAATTTATTTACCCTATCCAAAGATTCTCTACGCTCTAATGACTCCTTTTTTATATTTATGATAAATAATGAAATAATGTTATTCAATTTATCCAAATCGCTTAAATCTACTACACTCATTAAATAAAATAATTATCAATAAATTTAAGGCAATAAATAATATCCAATAAAATTGTATAGTGCTAAAACTATGACTTACTAATTATGTTAATACTTAAGTATGTTCATTGTCCATAGTCGCCTAAGATAAGTCCATACTGTCCATATTCACCAATACTAGGGGCTTTATCAATCCCAACGTTGCGCACTAGCGGCCTTTTGCCACACTAGCACGTGCCCTCGTTGCTGACCACCGGATTGGTTCGGCCAGTGTCTTCTTTTTTTCTCGACTTTATAAGTCTTGGCTTCTTCTAATTTCTAGACGTATTTTTCTTTCCAATTCCTTTTTACTGCGACGGCAACACCATAAAACAATTAAGGTAACTGCTATCATTATAGCTACAACTCCGCAAACTTGCCAAAGAGAATAGTTACTGTTGCTACCCTCTGCAGTCGTACCACCACTGTTGCCTGCCTGGGCAATTATAACTTCTTCTTTTGACTGTGTTTTTCCCATGTTTTTCTTTTCTTCTAAAGCACCATAACGATATTTTTGCACTGTTAACTTAAGCACATAGGCTGCAGGGTCGCCATGTAATATCTTCTTGTTCTGGTTCGAACTACATGCTTAAGAAAATAATCAGCGTGCACTCCTTACTGTGTAACACTTTATTCTGCTCTTTTCTAAATCTAATTACAATGGTATAAAACTACTTAGACTAACCTAATTAATAAAATAAATAATAATTTGATGATTCTATAAACTATTACTCCATATTTACAACAATCGAAAAGCTGTGTTGGACATTGTTGCAATAAGTTATTGCCTTAATTATAGTTCAATGATATGGCCTACTTTTGCAACTTGGATTCCATCACATAATGAATTAATGCATGGCCACTACACCAATTCACAAAAGCGAAAATATAAAAAAAAACACAAATTACCTATCTCTCCATAACTCAAATCTGGAATTGGTCCTTGCTACGGCGTCACATCCTATAGACTACCCAAGCCCACACAGCACTTGTCCAGAAAAATTGACCACACGATACTAAGATAAGGAACTTTCTTACTCCAGGCGTTCAAAACCTTTGCCAATAAGTAACAGCAAACATTAATTTTTTTTCGCCCAGGAACTACTATTATCCTTAGTATGAATGGATTTATTTAAAGATTTTGAAAAGAATTTTCCATATACAATATTAACTAGAAAGTTGAAGTAAAGGAGATGAAGCCTGAAACAAAATGGCGATTATAAGTTCAGATTTTTTTTTACACCCAAGAATGGAATTTTTGCAAATATTAATTGAATAAAAAACTTACCAGATGTTATAGCTTATAAAAGCATTTATCCATCACTGAATAGAGATTTTATAGAAAATAATCCAGCATCTAGGATGACTAAGTTAAAATATCAAGTAAAATCTAATGGAGAGTTATCTCATGTTGCTTTCAACCTTGAAGTTCTGTACAAGAGACCTAAAATGGCCGTTCCATTCAGTTTTATTCACTCGGACTATACAAAAAACAGAACCCTCATATGTCACTCCGAAACATAGCGCCAATTCAAAGTTATTTCGTAGCGGGCAAGATTTTTTTGACAGGAAAACCAATAAATGGATAGTATTTACTCACTTGAACACTCTGAATTGTTCCCAATGTCAAAATCCATGTAATATGTCTCAAAAGGAATCAATTAGAAGCCTTATCATAGTATATCATTCAAATTATAAAGATTTTTTTGACGAATCAGTTGATTTCCGACGATGAGAATACTTCGGTACCTTCGCGCGGTGTCTGATATTCCAAGAGTTTCGTCGTTTGATTTTTGAGATAATTAACCTAGGCAAATTGGAATTCAATGCTATTAATTAGAAAACATAAAATATTTTTAATTTAAACTGGTTTTTTCTGTTTTCTGAACCAAACTTTGTAACGAACGAAAAAGTTTGTTACAAGATAATTTAGGATAAAAGAGTTATATAGAACATAGGGTGAACATTCAAGGACTTTGGACTTATGGCTATTTATGACATTACAATTTTACTCTCCGAGTACTGCATGGGTTGCCATTTTGAACACTAGATAGATTATATCACTGTATTGGATTTAAAAATTAGATTTTACATTTTGTCGTTCATTCCAAAAAAAAAATCTAGAATTAGTAATAATAATAATTATTATTATTTTGTTTCTCCAATTAAATAATACACAAGAAATATACCGTAACTGTAGAAAAGGTTAAGCAGCAAGAAAAAAAGAGTCAAGATACAAATCCTTACGTTTTTATTTTCTAGACTTGGCCTCTTTCCCGAAGCATGAAAACACTCTTAAAAATTATAGCAGTTCTTACCAATTAAAAACCGTTTTATGCGGGATTTAAATGTACTACTGTTAGGCGACTTCATCTTAAAAAAATATTGTTGCCGGGTGTCTATTTGAAAATATCAATTCTTGATTGTGTGCATTGTGCCAACGATCAGTGCGATATTAGAGTTGGGAAAATTTCACTTTTGAATGCACTGAAATTTTTATGAAATTTGTGAAATCTTTAAAATATCCCGAAACTTAAACATTCAGGAAACATACGAAAATTTCATGAAAACTGGCAGATTTCTTTGAAATTTTCACACGTGATTGAATGAATTTTATAACGATATAAATCATTTAGTAGACATATATACGGTATTTTTAAACATTTTTATTGGGCGCCATTTTGTTTCATTATATTGGAGTCCTACCAATATTTACCAGTTTCTACCTATGCCATACTTGATTTTCGGGTATAAATTAAATAAATTCAATAAGTAGACACACACCACCATTTTGTTACGTCATGTTGACTTCGTACCAGTTTATCCCTATATCATATTAAATATTTCTGCAAAATTTAATAAGATTTTTTTACGTTGATTTTTTAAAATTCCATTCTGCCAACATTTTGTTTCGCCATCTTGAATTCGTACCACAACTTTACCAATTTTTCACTATATCACACTTAATGTTTGCACAAGATCTGAAATTAATCTAGTAAGAAGTTTTTCAGGCTTTAAAATTTTTTATTAGACGGCCATTTTGTTTTGCTATTTTGGATTCATACTAAAATTCCGTTCATTTCTTTATAACACTCGAATTTGTGCAAAATTTGCGGTAAATTGGATAATTATTTTTAGTATACCAGGAACATTTCTATATGACCCAAAATGTTTGATTAAAATTTGAAGGCAATCTGGTAAGTAGTTTTTAAGTTATGCCGCGACCTAACATAGATATACAGACCAACCGAACTGCTAAAACTTTTTGGCATCTATGGACGCTAAAACGTGAGGATATGTAAAACCTGAAAGGGAAATTTTTTTGACTAATACCGCAACTTTAGTAGTTCATTTCTATTCCACAATTAGTTATTATATACAATTTGAAATCAATCCACTAAGTAGTCTTTGAGGCTAAATTTTTAATAATTTTGTTCCGCCATCTTGGATTCGTAGCAAAATTTTACCAGTTGTTTCCTGTATAGCACTTGATATTTGTGTAAAATTTGAGATAATTGGGCAAGTAGTTCTTTAGTCATATTTTTTTTTATTTCAAAATGGCGGATTTAGTTTCGTCACATTGGATTTTTACCAAAATATTACCAGCTCATTCTCATACGACCCTTAATTTTTGACTAAAATCTGGTAAGTAGTTTGTAAGCTTTGACGCGAACTGACACACAAACACACAGAACGACAGACAGACCGACGAAATTGGTAAAACATATTTTTTGGCACCTACGCACGCTAAAACGTGAAGATATGTAAAACCTGAGAGGGTGATTTTTTTGCCGACTATAAAAATTTTATTCAGCTGCAATTTTGTTCCACCATCTTTTTACTAGTTCATTTCTATACCACAATTAGTTTTGACAAACGATTTGAAATCAACCCACTAAGTAGTTTTTCTGGCTGAATTTTTAATAATTTTATTAAGCCGCTATTTTGCTCCGCCATCTTGAATTTGTATTGAAATTTTACCAGTTGTTTGCTACATAATCCTTTGATTTATTATTTTAACATTTCACTAGGTCGCCATTTTGTTTTGACATATTGGATTTTGACAAAAATGTTACCAGGTTATCTTCATATGATCCCTAATTTTTGACCAGAATTTGAAGTCAATCGAGTAGTTAGTTTTCTAGCTATGCCGGGAACAGGCAAACCGACAGATAGACAGACAGGCGGAATTGAGAAAATATGGTTATCGGCATCTAGGGACCCTGAAACGTAAAAATCAGAAAAAACTTGCAGGGTGATTTTTTTACGATTACAATGATACCATATACAAAGGATATTTTAAATATATAAAAATCGGTAAATTCGCCTTTACTCACGACTTCCCTCGTATAGGATTCAACTACTTACAATACATAGTCTACATATACTTTTAATTATTTGGTAAAAACTTCTGCAAATTCTATAAAGTGTAATTTATTTAATTTTTTTTAAGATTTTAGTTTTCCTGGATATTTTAACACTTTATTAGGCCGCCATTTTGTTCCGCCATTATAGATTTATACAAATTTTTACCAGTTTATGTGTATATCACACTTTAATTTTCCCAAATTTGCAGTCCATGAAGTTTCTGATTTTTTTTACATTTTGAGAGGTTGTTATTTTGCTCCGCCATATTGGATTTTTACCAAACTGTATCCATTTTTCGACTTTTGATTTTTGGCAAAAAATGTAGTCAATCGGATAAATAGTTTTTGAGCTATGCCGCGTACAGACTGACGGAAACGGGAGAACATATTTTTCTGGGTCCAGGGACCCGAAAACGGAAAAATCTTCAAACATCTCGAAGGGTGATTTTTTCACGATTACAATACTTCCCTCTTACGAGGGAAGTAATATATTAAAATTATGCTCAATCACTTTTATTTTCAGAAAAAGGTTTAGGCCCTACGCTAGAGTCGTGGATAATTCCCCGTCAGTGTTAGACGGTCTTACTTTTTAAAACTCCGTAATTTTGTTGTTAACTGGTATTAATTCCGCTAAAATATCCAAGCCTGGAACCACACTCATCTATTACTGATTACTTTCTAAAATACTAACGATATTAACGTATATATTTTTAAAAAATGTTTATTTCATTAGACTTCAGATATACCGTGACTGGCAAAAACTTTACAACATTGTAATATACAGGATCTGGCAAAAGTCTTCATTCGGAAAATAGTTCCATTAATTAATTAATTAATTAATTAGTTATTACTTTAAAGCGATGCACTGCCGATTTTGTATACAAGGTTACAATTGTGCACACTATTTTCAAAATAAGGTCAATGAATTACATATATCGATTGTAAGCTAAATATCAGCAACTTAGAGAACAGTTCAATGGTTTACCAAACCAGAATGTGAAAGAATTGCCAAATATAATCCAAACTGATATTTCCCTGTACTAAGACTTTTGCCGGACTATATACAGAAAATAAGTTTTGCAATTTTTTCTCAGAAAAATATTCTTGTTTAAAGTTATTCCATAAAGAAAAACAACTTTTGACTAATTCTAATTTTTGTTTACAAGTGCAAGTCTCAAACAAAAAATATGAAAACGTGACTTTAAAAAACAATTCTTTATGAACAACCATTAACAATAATAACAAATATATCTGAGAAATCAATCATCAATTTATTTCCATACTTTGTATACTTTCCGGTATTGATCATATAAGTAAATAGTCACTACACATTATTAACATAATTTGAAAATTTAATTATTGTAATATAATAACAATAAATTAACCATCTAAAACCTATTTCTTATTGTCTCTACCTATTAGTCGGAAATTATGTCTTAAATTGACTGCTCTAGAACTAGTTAGCCTATTCCTTACCTTAGTACGTTCTGCACAACTCTATTCGATATACTCCAAAACTGTCTTTATTTCCTATAAACGTATTAAAAGTTTTAAATGAAATTTCACAAAACTGTTTAGGAGCAAGATCTGCTAAAATTCTCATTCCGTATTTTTGAATTAAAAACACCCTTCAAGCATGAATACTAAATCCCCAATTACGTATACATCATAACAAACATGGAAATGGATATTGGCACTGAGATGGTTTGATAAGTACAGTTTCATTCAGAGAAAAGTGGTACACCTAATTTATGCTTGTGTAAGTAGGATTTTCGGTGCCACCACAAAAAATTCAAAATGATCTTAGTTGTCAAGTTGACAAAGTCACAATATTCTTTTTGGAGATATTTTTTTACATGTGTGTATAAATAAAAAAATGCCTAGTCAACTATCCGTAGTTAAAAAAGCCCAGATAATTAGCAGAACAGAAAAGAGTTGATCTATTCGTGCTCTAGCACAACGACCCAGGAAAAGTAAATCGTCCATTTTAAAAATCAAAAAAACATTAAAGTTAGAGGGAACATTAGAAGGGAAAGCAGGTTCAGCATATAACAAAGTTTCCAACGCAGAACAGGATGCGGCCCTCAGAGATCACCTGAGACAAAATCCTTTCGCAGACTCTAGGGATGCTGTCATTGCCACAGGATTTCCTGGATCGCAGCCCACGGCCAGTAGGAGGATTAGCAATTCAGAATTAAAAAACCGTGTGGTTTCAGAATAATAATGTGGAAGTATTGCTTTGGCCTTCTTACAGTTCGGATATGAATCCAGTGGAAAACATTTGGGGATTGATAGTCAAAAAAATATATAGACGTAACATTAGGCCTATACTGTGGGAAATAATCCATCAGTGCTAGGAAGAACTTGATCCCAATATTGTGGTAAATATAATTAACTCAATCCCCAACAGACTGAATCAAGTAATTCAGAAAGCAGGCGCTATGATAAAATATTAATTTTTTGTTTTGTTGATTGTTCTTGCTTATTTCAGTATTTTTCTTATTCATGTTAAATTTTATTCTTGTTTAAATTAAAATATATCGTACACTTGGTTTACATCTCGCTACGTATTTATTTCCTTATCACCAATCAGGGCCGTTCTTATGGGTGTGCACGTTGTGCGTGCACAAAGGCAAACGATTCTTGGGGCGGCCAAAATAGGATAAAATTGTGGTTCATGATATTTATGAATTAAATATTTTTGTCGTTTGTTAAATTAACTATAAATTTTAAAGATGGTTTGTTTTTTAAAAGTAAGTTTATTTATTAGATAGATATTTTCTTAATTTTTAATTCCAGAAAAAAGTTTTGTTATTCTTCTAGAATCAAAATTAAAAAATATTTATTGATTGATTTATCTATACCTATATAATACATGAAAAAAATTCTTGAATTTCTGAAATCGATTATATTTGGCATGGACGGTTTTTTTTGAGAATAGGTAAAATATAAGAAAAGATGTTTTTGAAATTGCCCCTAAAGGGATAAACTATGTTTTCTTTTTACAATACCTTTTGAATTAAATGGGATTTAAGGACAGTTCTTCGGTCATTGGCTTACAAAAATAATAATCGAAAACCCGACTTTTGGATTTTTCAAAATTGTCCCCTTAATAGGATAAAAATGGCGAAATCTGTTTTTATTTTTTTTACAATATATATCCAACTCAATGTAAATGATTTCTTCATTAAAGGATTTAATCCTAAAACAAATTTTTCCTTAAGGAGGTACCTAGAAAATATATATTTAACTTAATGTGATTTTAAGACAATTCCTTTGTCAATGGCTGTCAACGTAATCATTTAGAAACAATTTCCGTAATATTCGATACTTTAAGGGCGTAAATAAATAAATAAATTATTTATCTTTTTGTAATAAACGAGTTTTCTAAACGACTCTTTCGTCTTTCGTCCACGGCTTTCAGAAATATTTATTTAAAAATCAATTTCTGATTTTTTTTGAAATTCAGTCCTTAACTGGGTCAAATGTATTTTTACCTTTTAACAATACTTCTTTAAATACATTTCAAAAAAGATTTTAAAAAAGATTCTTTCGTCAATGACTTAATAATGTACCATTAAGGCGTAAAAACATGTAAAATAGTAATTTACTTTTCCTATAATATCTCATCAACTAAATGAGATTTCAGAACGATTCTTTCGAAACTCTACCCTGATGGGGTTGAAATTCATTATTTCAATAGATAATGATATTTGTAAAAAGTCTATTTAAATGTAATTGATGAAGTTGCAAGGTTAGGAAAATATTTCTTTAATATTTTATGTGGTCATTACACAACATTTTTATGAATTATTGTTTTAAGAGTTACACTTGTGTTTGTGTTTTATTCGTATATAACTTAACTGGCAACAACGTTTTGAATATCTAACTACTCGATTATTACTTGAAAATGTTACTAAATTTATGTTGCTTTTATTGAGATTTTTGCTGAGGTTTTTTTCTCTGGCCATGATATTATATTCTTATATATAGACTCAGTTTTTTGTCTTGATAGAACTTTGGAATCACTGGACTCACTGGAACAAAGCTTAGAAGATCATTTGAGAAAACTAGAAATAAAAAAAGTTTCTAGAATTGATCCTTGTGGGCTGAGGTTTGCCTATTTTATTTTTAATGTTTACATTATGCTTCCTATCACAAATATATGATAATGATATGACTATAATATCTTATAGCGAAAACCAAATCTCTTCAATTTAAGCCACAATATTTCATGACTAACCAAGTCAAATGCACGAGAAAAGTCCAGGAGAAGTTTTATTACTGATAACTTCGTTTCAGTGCATCCACTATTTTAATTTGAAAATAAAAAAGAGCCCCTTCAGTGCTCTTAGACTTTCTAAAGCCGAATTGCGAGTCATTAAGTAGCTTATATTTATCAAAAAACTTTACCATTTCATTTCTTATATGAATCTGAAATATTTTAGTTAAGCTACTTAATAAACAAATTGCCCTATAATTAGAGACTTCGTTCGTATCTCCTTTCTTATACAAAGCATTAATAAGAGTCCATTACAGAAGGTCTGCAAAAATATCTTCATTTATTGAAATGTTAATTAGATACGCCAAGACATTACTTAAGGATTATTTACCTCTTTTTATTTAATTGTTTAAAATTCCATGAATGCCTGACTATTCAAAATTTTTTAAACTAATGATAATAGAAACAACATTTAGACTCTACATCGGGAGAGAAAAATTCGTAATCAAGTTTCCTACAAGAGACAGCGCTCTAACATTATTTGCCACAGTTTCATCAAATAGTACTGTATTATGTTCAAACATTTCTATAGAATTATTTCGATATATTTTTTGTAAAGTACTTACAGCCCAAGTAACACGACATGTTCTTTCTTATTACTTTCTACTGTATAAATACTATATAAAAGAGTCGGAGGCAGTTAGATACCTTTATAAGCGTCTTAATAAGAATAGAATAAGTTAGCGATTTAAGCGTTTTTATAAATTATAGAGTGATTCAGTTGTATTAGTTAAATGCTTTATAATTATGCCATTATAAAAATTCTTTATAAATGCTTTATGAATCCTAGGTTTATTATAAACGAATTCCTAAAAACAATGTTTTATTAATGGGATGTAGAGGTTATATAAGATATTTTCAAGTTCCATATACGCAGCCGTTTTGTTTGTATATTGATCTCCTTTTTGTGTGTCTGCATGGTGAAGCTAGACATTTATTTGAACTTTTGATGTAGTGATTAAATTTAATACAAAATCTACATAATGGATATTTCGAAATGGAAAAAAATAAAAAGGACTGGCAATTTTCGCAGAGAAGTTCGATTAAAACAAATGCTAGAATCGTCTATCGTAAATCGTAAAATCGTAAAAGAATGAAAAGAAACACTTGATTCTTCAGGTTTAAATTTAGCAAATCAACACAGTGTAATAGAAAATGATCAGACAGCAAGGCAACGAATTGAAGATAACGAAATGCAGGAAAACTTGACTTAGAATTAGATGATGAAAATTTGCAAACATTAGAAGTCAGGACGCCAGATGAAAATGAACAAAATATGGTATTTATTTAAAAAATACGGGCATGGGTAACTACGTTTCAAATTAGCCATATGTCCTTAAAGCACTAATAACTGTTTTAAATAAAAGGTTACCAGACATTCTACTCCCCGATCCGAGGACCCTGCTCAGCAACTATTAGACTTAAAGAAATTGGTAGCAGCGGTCATTACTGGCACCAAGGAATAGGTTATTGCCTACAAAAATATTTACATAGTATGAGTGAGACAGACTTTCCACCATTATTTTGCTTATCATTAAATTTGAACATGGATAGATTACCGATATACAAGAGTTCAAAGCAAGGGTTCTAGCTAAGTCTTTTCGTACATTAATTGCCGCAAAAACTATGACCGCAGGCCTATATTATGGATATGGTTAACCAAATGATGTCAATGAATATCTACAACCCTTTGTAAGTGAAATGTTAGCACTCATAAGAGATGATGGTTGGTATTGTATGGACAGTTAACGATTTGGAATACAGAGCTACTATAAAAATTACATGTATTATATGCGACTCCCCAGCGAGGGCATTTGTAAAAGGTAACAAATGTAAATTAATTAGGAGTAATAATATAGGTATAAATATATAAGTTACAGTTCGGTATATATATTTTTCGGCCACTCAACAGAATTGCAGGCTCTGAGAATAGTTGAAACTGTCACCAGTGGTTTCAACTTGAAAGAAGCTACTGGCACGGTCTTCCTAGACGTAGCCAGAGCTTTTGACAGAGTATGGCACAAAGGACTTGTGTACAAAATGCAAAATGCAGGTTTTGCAACAAAGACATGCAAACTGATTGCCCACTATCTGGATGATAGATCGGCAAGCGTCAGAGTCACACTCTCCAAATCGATACCTAGAAGACTAAAAGCAGGAGTGCCTCAGGGATCTGTGTTAGGACCGCACTTATATAACGTGTATACACATGACATCCCCAAGACACACAACACTTCTATAGTCCTATACGCCGACGACTGTGCTATAGCGGCAAAGCATAGAAATGCAGGTATCATTTGTAGGAGACTACAGGAAGAAATGGATCTGATAAGTGACTGGGGTATCACTTGGAAGATCAAAATAAATGCACAAAAAAGCCAGGCCATCCTCTTCCAAAAGAGAAGGATGATACCCCCAGAGGCTATAAGCATTGACGGAGATGACATCCCATGGACTAACTCGATAAAATATCTAGAGCTGATAATGAATAAGGGGTTAACATGGAAACCCCATATAGAGGCAACAAGAGCAAAGACAAACAGGGCTATGGCTAGGCTATACCCTCTCTTAAACCGAAGAAGCCCCATGGCTCTTCGTACAAAGCTGACCATGATAAAAATGATTGCAAGATCACAGTTGACATATGGTGCAGTAGCGTGGGCGTATGCAGCGCCCACCTACATAAACCAACTGGCAGCTACAGAAAATTAGTACATAAGGGCTGCGGTAGACGCACCTTGGTACGTAAGAAACGCCCAGATCCAGAGGGACCTGGACTGGGAGCCTCTCCAAACAGCAATCAGGAAGAAAGCCATGAAAGGCATAGAGCGGGCAGCAGCACACCCATTTGAAGAACTTAGGATGCTAGTTGATTATGATCCTCAGGAGGAGTGGCAGGTACACCGGGTCTACTACCGTAGGCCCCGCGATCAAACACCATTACACTGATAACATACACACTTCTCTTCGTTTTCAGACACTCTCCTATATTGACGCGGCAATATAGAAGAGGTGCGATGTGAGTACACACATCCGGATGTGTATGAGCTGATACACCTCCTAAGATAGCGATGACTTATGGTTTATTAAGGCCCTAGGCCCGTTAAACCGGTAGTACCTATCATCGAGAGGCGGCTTCCCAGGAGGGAAGTCGGGTGGATGGTGGGACCTCTGGGCCATTAGGCCCTTCGCGATACATATTTTTACAATTTTTAAAACTAATCTAAATTGTACTTAATTACGTAATTTTTAAATATTATTTCTTTAAATATTATTTTTAGGTGTTATGAACTTCATGAAAAACACGGCTGCCAAAAATGTGCTATTGTTGGAGAATACTCTTATATATCTCATTGTACCTACTTTCCTAAAGAGGATTGTAACAATACGGAACTCATCACAAAAATGACACCCCCTTGACGCAGCTTCCTAATGACATAATAGCAGAATTTCCTGTAGCCGATAGCCTACATTTAATAGACCTGAGAGTGATGAAAAAACTGTTAGGCGAGTAATTTTTAAAATAATAATATAACCACTTGTGACCATTCTGAAATAGGGGTATGCATATAAAACTATTTTGCTTCATTGAATATTTAAGAAAACATAAAGAAAGCCATTACTTTATATTTTTTGTAAAATAATCAAAAATATAAAATGTATTATAACTGAATTTTTCATTTTTTAGGATTGCGAGATGGCAGTATTGGTACCTATCGAATAAAATGGCCTGCAAATGTAACACTTCAAGTTTCAAATTTCTTGTTAACCTGTAAAACTCCCAAAGAAATTCATCGATCTGTAAGAGATTTAGATTGTTTCGCGCACTGGAAAAGCTTAGAATACCGTACTTTTTTACTATATATAAGTACAGTTAAACTAAAAAATGTTTTACCAAATGACATTTATGACAACTTTTTGTGTTTTTTTGTGCCATTACTATTTGTACATCAAAAGCCCATTGCAAATTTCTTTCAAATATTCCAGAATTGCTTTTAAAAGATTTTTTTTAAATATCGTTTTTTATATGGTGCGGATTTTATGACAAGTAACGTGCATTAACCTCTCGCACTTGGTAGATGATGTAAGAAGGTTTGGGGAACTTCCTTCATTCAGCACATATCCATTTGAATCACGGCTATATGAAATTAAAAATATTCTTCGTAATGGGAATCGTCCACTTGCTCAAGTAGCAAAAAGACTGGGAAAGATGACCAATTTACAAATTGGAATAGGAAAGTTCTCAACTGATTATCCTATTTTAAAACAGAATAATAACATATTTAAAGTACTGCAGATTCAAGATTTTCAATTGGGTGCAGAAATATCTGCTGACAAATGGTTCCTGAGACATGAGGGCTTAATTGTTCAGATGTTATATGCCGTTAAACCAAACTACAAAGTTTTTTAATTTGGTTCCAGTTTAAGAAACTTGGGCAATTTCTTTGAAACACCCATTTCGTCATCATTTTTCCACATTTGTGTATCAGATAATTTATATAATAGTGCTGTATTTTATCCCTTAGGCTGTATTAAATGTAAAATGTTTGCTATTCCATTCCATACATAAAAAGATTTTTTTATTTTATATAACTTGTTTTTTATTTATTTTTTCTTACTAATAATATTTAGAAACATGAACCAAAATTGGCTAAAAGTATTTGTCATATATCACAATCCACTGCTTTAACCCAAGTAACAAGATATTCTGTCTTATTACTTTGGTCTGTATAAATGCTATATAAACGAGTCGGAGGCAGTTAGTTACCTTTATAAAAGTGTTAGTGTACATTAAATGGCTTTTTAAGCAATATTACTTTGTAACGTAGACATAAGAACGTTCTTACATACAAATAACATCTTGCTGAAAGTAGATTGTTGTTTAACTGATTTAAAGGTACGTTGTTAAGTAATTCAGGTGCAACATCTTAAAGAATTCCTAAATAACAATTTGCCGTCATACCTCCTCCATAGGTGCGACATATCATGCGATGATATATTGTTCATTATATAAATTGCAAAAATTTAAACGTAGGTCGGCATCGACGGGATGCAACTGGAGTACGATATTTATTTAATAATGTCCATATTTATATTTCGTCACTATTCCTGTACCCTAGACGTGCAAAAACCAACTTGTTTTCCTACGACGCAACATGAATTTGAAGGCTCTGCAACCACAAAAGCCAAAACATTAACATAATCAATTTCTTGATTTTCTTTGATATAAAAGTTTGGTCGCGGACGCATAAAAGCCCAATATTCTTCTAATTTATTTCTGAATCTTAAAAAAATATCTGGGAAAGGCTGCCTTCTTTCCGGGTATGTATTAAAATAAAAGGTGACAATTGTTTTAAAAAATTAGTAATTAACAACTTAGGACCCACCTATTTAAATATAATTTAAAAGCTTCATGTGCGTTTTCATTACACTGAATAAGCAAACAATAAAATATGATGTAAAGCACTGCACAACAATCAGATTCTGATATAAGTTCAAAATGTAGGCAGTAATGTTTTCCACCTCGTAACTACAACCATAGCCAACAAAATAATAACAATTTTACAATTGTTATTATTTTGTTAATAATTCCAAATTTCGGTCTTGCCACAAAAGGCCTACAATTAACAATAAGGTAAAGTTTCAAATTTTCAATAAGCAAGACCGCACACTCCAAAGTTACAAAAATTATCAACTAAATTAGTCACTAACAACTATTAAATGACATATATACTTTCAACATAAAAATGCACATTACAACAGCCACAAGAATAAGTAAAACATACTCAACCCTACTCGACTTCTTCTGTTCAAATATAGAAACCATTAAAGTAAACATTAAGGTCCTAGATACTGACTTGCCTGATTATCAGCTTATAGTGGGTACAATGACAAAAGAAACCTAAAGCACTTCTGCGACATACTGAACTCGATAAATTGGACGCATTTCTTATCGGGTGATTTTGACAATCAGTTTAAAGAGTTTTACCAAATCATATTGAAAGTGTTTAATGATGTATACATACCACGAAAAATTAAAAAAAAAACACATCTCCGCAAGAAGTGGATCACAAAAGGCATAAGAAAATCAGTCAGAGAAAAAAGAGCTCTAGACGATCCGAAATCTCTACAAAAAATACAGAAAAATATTTCAAAATGTCGTAAAAAAAGCAAAAAATAATTACTTTTTAGAAAAAATACAAATATCAATGACCTCCACTAGAGCCAGCTGGAAAGTAATAAATTAAATAGCAGGAAAAAGCAAAAAGAACAAGACGAAAATAAAACTAAAAATAGAAGACACATTGATTGAAGAACAATCTGAAATTGCAAGTAAATTAAATATATACTTCTCACAAGTAGCTGACAAAATAGCACTGCGAATACCAGACGTTCCAAAACTTTAGAGCACAGGCAAAACTCTGTTTGTAGCAGGTTCCTTCTTTATAACCACCACTACTTTAATTGAAATTAAAGACACTCTCAACGGTATGCCAAACTTTCCACAGGGCTAGATAATCTCACCTTAGACATAGTAAGGAACTTACATCTACATGTTATTGAAGTACTGACTAACCTGATAAATACGTCTACTACTTAACTACTTCTTCAATTGAAATTAAAGACACTCTCAACGGTATGCCAAACAAACTTTCCACAGGGCTAGATAATCTCACCTTAGACATAGCAAGGAACTTACATCTACATGTTATTGAAGTACTGACTAACCTGATAAATACGTCATTTACATCTGGTTTTATTTCCTCAATGTCTCAAAATTGCTAAAATAATACCAGTTGATAAGGGAGGCAGTAGCCAAGAGCCATCAAACTACAGACCAATATCACTTATGTCAGTTCTATCCAAGTTAATTGGGCGACTTATAAAAAGAGAATGGTGTCGTTTTTACAGGAAAACAACATAATAATAAACCAATTTGGACTCCAAGCAGGGAAAACACTTCTGAAGCCGTAAACAACTATGAACATCGTATACGAACGCAAAGATTGTCACGAGGTTACCCTGATAATGTTCCTTGATCTCGAAAAAGCTCTTGACTGCGTCAATCACAAAATATTGTTGAGCGGGTTTGAAAAATATGGTTTCAGAGGTAAAATAAACTCATGGATAAAAAACTTCTTGGAAAATCGAATGCAGCTGGTACAAATTGCTGACAACCAAGTCTACAGATCGCAAGTGGAAGAAACAAATATAGGAGTAGTACAGGGCGCCACATTAGGACCTCTTTTATTTCTATTGTATGTAAATGATTTACCAACTTTGCCAATTGATGCCTATTTCACCCTTTTCGCAGACGATACAACAATTACGTAGTCCGCTAAAAATGAAGAAGATCTGTAAAATAAGGTAAATCGTGACCGGAATATAGTCCAAAACTGGTTTGAAGTAAACAAGTTATCACTTAACATCAAAAAGTCAAAATGTATGGCTATGAATTCAAATTGGAAGCAAACTAAATATCCAAATAAACAAACCGCGAGTTTAAATAGTGAATCAATATAAATTTCTAGGATTAACAATACAGAACAATTTGAAATGGTATTTTCATATATCACTATTGCCTAAGAAATTGGCATCCGGTCTATTTGCCATTAATCAGACCATGAACTACGTAAGCCTGGCAGCCGCAAAGCAAGTGTATTTTGCCCTATTTGAGAGCTATATTCGGTACGGTATAACGCTCTGGCTCAGCTTCAACGTACCTGGATGTAATCTTCCTACTACAAAAGCCATACGGATCTTAAGCAACAAAAAGGACCAACGAGGTAAAGCCTTATTTAAACAGCTGAAAATCTTAACCCATTTCGACGTTTGCATTCTGGAGAGCCTTTGCAGTATGCACAAAAGGGTGGATGAAGCAAAGAAACGCAAAGATGTACATCAGTATGAAACACGAAAGAAAAAGTCATTAGACATTCCAAAAACTCAGTTTGTACTTACACAAAATACGCTTCGTTACAGGGGCAAGGTGCTATACAACAAATTACCTGAGACACTGGCTAGTATAAGGCACTTTCCAATATTTAAAAAGAAAGTGAGGAGTTCCTACAGAACTCAGAACTATTCAGCCTGAAGATTTCCTTAAAATATGTGTTTCGTATATGTTTTCATTTGTATTGTCGACATCTACTTGTATTTATTTGTACTTATATATATTATTTAAAATTAGTTATAAGCTTTTATGTTATACATCACGACTTGCTTTTTAATAAATTTGATTTGATTTGAATACTTAAAAATAGGACCACACTTTGCTACATATTACGAAATATACCGTTTTTTTTTATATTATTTTTTCTAAATTTTGATTTTTTTTAATAGGTCACGTTTTGGTTCCACAATATTAGATTTGTACTAATATTTTACCAGTTTCTACCTATCACACTTGATTTTTGAATAAGGACTTTTTAAGCTGATTTTTTTAAACATTTTGAGGTAAATTGAATTAGTATTTGTTTAGTAATAATTTTTTTAACATTTTACTAGACCCCATTTTGTTCCACCATATTGGATTTTTACCAAAATGTTACCATTTTATCCTCATATGACTCTTAATTTTTTAGGTTTAAAGTCAAACAGGTCAGTAGTTTTTTAGCTATAGACAAACCGACAGACAGACAGACCGGCGGAATTGAGAAAACATGTTTTTTGGCATCTAGAGACCCTGAAACGTAAAGACCTGCAATAATCTCGGAGGGTGATTTTTTCACGATTACAATACCCTCTTTACTTATGAGGAAGTAATACTTCTGATAATCTCCAAGCAATTTGTTAACACTTTATTCGTCGTTGTGCTTGTGTAAACTCTGATGGTGACCATTTTCATTTCATTTCAGTTTCAACTTACTTTAAAAATATTTTCGTTAGTGCGTTGTGTGTGGGGAAAAATTACAAACATGATAAATGTTTCGTATTAATAATTTTTATTTGTTTAAAAGTTCTGGTTTCTTAATTCAAAAACAATTTAAATAGCGTTCAGAATACCAATTCATTTTTGCCAAAGAATCGTAAATTTTTAAATGGTCAATACTCCAAATCCCTTGAGTGTTACCCTTCTGTTTTATGAGACTTTTTTGCTCTAAATTACCTGTCCTTTTACCTATTAAAATATTTATAGATATTTCCCTTTCTTCAAAAAACGAAAATATATCTATATCTTTAGCTAAAATTAAGATAATAATTTAGCCAATTATAAATTTTGGGGAACGATATTTCAGACTGAATGTCGATTTGTGGAAAAACCCTAACCCACTCTAAAGTATTGAAAGGACTCATCCTATCTCGCTTGACGTCGAACAACAAAGCCTTCTCACGTTTTGCTGCTTGTTTCTGGAAAACAATATAGACAATGAGTATTGTGGCATTATACACAGCTAGATTGTATAGCTAGCTTACCTATGTGTTAATTGTCTAAAAGTATATTAATTTTGTTACTTCGTATATTTCAGGCGCCGAGTGAAGCTGCCTGATATCACTCCTTCATGCTACGTTGAAGCTCTATTGTGAGAGCGTTTTAAATTCAAAATAACTACTTGTTAAAGTTTGGCCTATGACGGTTTTTCATTTTCATGTGGTTTAACAAAATTTTCATTAGTACAAATATCACAGTAATTCAATACAGTAACAAAAATATACTGAAATAAAACCTACTGAAAAATAAAAAGCAAGAGTTTTTAAATAGACAAAAATTCAATCTCGTTAATTCGGTTTTATAGAATACTGTTTACTGTTAAATTGTTCTTGTTTTTTTGATTGTCTTTCAATTTTCCTAAAATTGATTAACCGTCATTTCAGATAAATTTATTAAAATAGAAAAAGTTAACTCGTCTTGGCTGGGATTTAAACCTAGGACCTCTCACTATCTAAGTAAATGTCTTTTACGACATTGCAGCCTTCGAAACTAACAACTAGTTTAAGAACAAGGCGTAAACCAACAATAAATATTAATAAATGCATGTCTGCTTGCTACCCCGTCGGTTTTATGCCAGGAAAAAAGCAAGTCTGGTTCTGTACAGGGACGAAGCAATGCAAGTCCAAACGTTTCTTCAATCATTTTATCGTAGTATAACCAAAAACTGATTATACTTCTAATAGAGGATTCCAGAAATGACAAATAAAATACCCTCCAAATAGATCTCAACGTCTTTTAGAAGAGACTGAAAATCCCGATGATGTTGTTAAACAACCTCAGAAACGTTGCAAATAAAAAGAAATACAATATTGGTCTAATTTATTGAAAAACCCTCAACTCCTTTATATTGTTTTAACTAAAATAATTAAAACCAAGGCAATCGAAATTAATGAAAACGATATAAAACTCTTATTTGCAAAGTGGTTTTGCCACATATCATTTTTACTCACCTCGTAAAAGAGAAGTATTGTAATCGTGAAAAAATCACCCTCCGAGATTTTTTCAGATCTTTTCGTTTCAGGGTCCACAGATGTTTCCTCAATTCCGTCGGTCTGTCTGTTCACGGCATAGCTAAAAAACTACTTACCGGATTGATTACAAATTTTGGTCAAAAATTAAAAGTCACATGGGGATAACCTGATAATATTTTGATAAAAATCCAATATAGCAAAACAAAATGGCGGCCTAGTGAAATGTTAAAAAATATAACTAACCTAACCTAAAAACTACTTATCCCATTTATCTCAAATTTTGCACAAAAACCAAGCCTTGTGTAGGAATCAACTGGTAAAGTTTTGGAATGAATCCAAGATGGCAGAACAAAATGGCGGCTTAATAAAATATTTAAAAATTCACCATGAAAAAACTGCTTAATGGACTGATTTCAAATTGTATGCTATAACTAACTGTGGTATAGATATGAACTAGTAAAATTGTGGTATTAATTCAAGATGGCGCGGCGGCCAAATAGAATGCTTGTAATCGTGAAAAAATCTCAGATTTTACATATGTTCCCGTTTTAGCGTCCCGTGGTGGCAAAAAATATGTATTATCAATTCTGCCGTTCCGTCTGTCGGTTTGCCTGTCTGTCTGCCAGTTCGCGGCAAACCTAGCTTAAGAACTGCTTATCAGATTGACTTCAAATTTTAGTCAAAAATTAAGGTAAAAATCCAATATGGTAAAACAAAATAGCAGCCAAGTGAAATGTTAAAAAATGTATTACTAAAAAACTGCTTATCCAATTCAACTCAAATTTTGTACAAACACCAAGGAATTAACCTGTAATATTTTCGTATGAATCCAAGAGAGTTAAACAAAATAAATTATTTAAAGAATCAGTCTAAAAAGATACTTTAGATAAATTTTAAAGTTTGAACATCTATTAAGGGTGATATAAAGATTAACTAGTAAAATTGTACAAATTCAAGACGGAGAAACAAAATGGCGGCCAAATAAAATATCAATGTATAAAATATTCTTATTCAATTGACTTAATATCTTGCAGCAAAATTGAATATGCAGATACAGAAATTAACTGGCGCGAATTCAAAATGACGATACAAAATGGCGGTCTTAAAAAATCAATATAAAAAAATCAATTTATTTAAAATCATGTCCACAAAATAAGTGTGGCATAGGTAGAGACTAGTAAAATATTGGCACGATTCTCAAATGGTGGAACAAAATGACGCACAATTAAAATGTATGAAAAGACAGTATACTAAATGACTGACAATGTGCGGAACTAAATTGGGTTACACTTTACTATTCCTAATTCCGGGTAAAGAAAATTTACCGATTTTTAACATTGCTTCAATTCTGATTAACGCAGATGTTGCCATCCGACACATCCCACTTTCATTAAATTAGCACTTTTTAATGTAAAAGAATTGGTACCATTACATAAATAGTTAAATAAAAAAGTTCAATTAACAAGTAATAAACGTTAAAGAAACCTATTGAAGACTTTAATAAGTTCTTGTTTGAGGAGAAAAAGTTAAAAATGGGCTCTAATAAACCCACAGTTACAATGATATACTTACAGCCAAAAAACTTTCAAGAAGAAAAACACATTTTTAAAACCCATAATCAGACAAGCAATTTTTCACATTTAAAATAGACACTGTGTGACTAGTAAACCTTGAAACGTTGAGCGAGATAACATCGAGATGACCAACGAATAACTAATATCTAAAAACAAGCAAGACACATCACAAGTCCCCCGGCACTGGCGCGGCGCAGCATATATGAGCAGCTTAAATCGGTTTTATCTCCGTTACAGAGAGAGGTACTCAAAAGTGTCCCTCAGAGAGAAGCATGGGAATAAAACGTAAAAATATCACGTCGCATATTCGTCAGTCCGTTCTCGGTCCATCAAAAGCCGAATTCCATGCATTGCAATTATCTTTGCATACAACAGACATCAATAATTAATCGATTAAATCGCCCACCCCTACTCAGTAGGAAAGATCTCAGCACGTATTTGGCTCTGGTCTCGATGGAGGTTTACCGGAAACTCCCAGATCTTAGTTTATTACGAACATTTTATGTCAATTAACATTTCCAAACGGCTCAAGTTAGATATAGTAGCAATGCACTAAAATATTCATAAAGCTAGCTCGCAAACTTCCCAATTATATTTTCCCAGAGCGTAGCCTCTATACGACAAATTTATTGATAAAACCTAAATAAACTTCTCCCCTAAAACTGAGTCATTGGCAAGCAACATCAAAAAACCGTAAATCGTTTTATGTTTATATAGTCATTTATGAGCCAGTTTATATTTTGCCAATCCTCTCGTAAACCACGGGAGCTGGGGAATATAACATTCAATGGAAAACGTCGACCGAGACCAGGCATACTATGTTCGATTTTCTTATCTTTAAGGAAACACTCTTGTTTATATTTATTTTATGTATATCTGTATGAGATATCGATTAAATTGAAGGCTCTACTATACGCAGAAAAACTACTTGTTCACTTTATTTTTATGTCGCCATTTAACTATTGATTTGGAATTGTTCCCTGGGGGTGGACAAAAGGTAGGTATTATTTAAAACAACAAAGGAAAAGTGGAATTAATTATAGCGTCTCCTATCCCATACAGTGAAAAGTATTTTAATATTTATGTGTCGGTAGTCCCAATTGGTTACCAATAAATTATTGACTTAGTTGTAGAAAATTAATAGTAAAGCGACATTTTGCTTTTTGGTTTTGTTGCTTATAAAACATAAGGACAATAAAATAATGATATCATTCTTGCACAATATAAAAAAAATGTAATTTAATTAAGCGACACAATTCACAATATATTTGTATTCTAGTATAGAATCTACATTAGTGGAAACATAGTGAATAAATAAACAATAAAGACAATGCAAGTCGGACAACTAAGTTCAAGATATCCATATTTATGGTCCATTTTTGAAAAACTTTGCCTTTTAAGAAAACACTTTAACATGGTCACCTTGGATAATTTATGGCCCACCCTGTAGATTTGTTTAAATATCTTTATTCTTACAATAATATCCTTTATTTGTCATGACATTTTTTATTTTTTTTTTACTTTAGTCTTAAAAATGCACATGGTTACAAAATCCAACTCCACCTATGGTGATTTTTTTTTCTAAAAACCAAAAAAATCCGTTTTAGGGTATTCCCTAAATCTCTCTAAAATGATTTAAGTTTTATTATTTTGTAAAAAGGAACGACAAAAGATAAATCCAAATCTAGGCAAGGGAAAATTTTTAGATACCACGCATACAACTGCATTTGGCCCAACCATGAAGCTCGCCTGAATATGATTCAAAATACATTATGAGCCACTTCTAAAAGGTTACTTATAAGAAGTAAAAGACACCTAATCAATTTGGTCCTTTTGAAAGACCTTTAGACCTAAAAAGCATATATTGAAAAATTACATGTTTTTCGAGAAAAAATGATGCCCTTTCAATTGAAGAATAACGTGTACCAAAATTTTGCCAGTTTATCTGTATATCACATTTAATTGTTGCAAAAAAAAAATTAATGCAAAACTTTTTTAACATTTTATTTTGTCGCCATTTTGTTACGCCAACTTGAATTCGTACCACAATTTTACAAAACAACCTTTATATCCCACCATTTTTTCAGATTGATTTTTTAAAAAAATTATTAGGTCGCCGTCGGTGTTTCGCCGCCATCCTGGATTCGTAACAAAATTTTACCAGCTTAGTTCTATGCAATACTTAATTTTTGTCAAAATTTGAGGTAAATTGGCTAAGCAGTTTTTTAGTAATATTTTTTAACACTTCACTAGGCCGTCATTTTGTTTCGCCATATCGGATTTTTACTAAAATGGTAGCTATTTATCGCCATATGGCCCTTAATTTTTGACAAAAATTTGAAGTCAGTCGGGTAAGCAGTTTTTAGCTATGCCACGAACAGGCAAACAGGCAGACCGACAGATTTGAGAAAATTGTTTTTTTGCATCTATAGACCCTATAACATGAAGATCTGTAAAAACCTGGAAGGGTGATTTTTCACGATTACAATTCTTTCCTTTTATCACTAACAAAAATGCTATTAATTATTATTTAAACAGTTTATGTATTTGGGACTTAAATATTTTAACTTCTTAATAATAAAAATAAATAGAATAAAAGCTGCACGATTCAAGTACGTATGGTATCTAGGGACGCTAAAACGAGAATGTATGTAAAACCTGAGAAGGTGATTTTTTTTCACGATTACAAACATTTTATTTGGTCGCCATTTTGACCGGCCATCTTGAATTAGTACCACAGTTTTACTAGTTGACCTCTATACCACAATTAGTTATGGCACACAATTTGAAATCAATCCATTAAGTAGTTTGTTCAAGCTTATAATATATAATCAACCCACTTGGATAACCCCAACAGCAGGCATATAGAATATTTGCTTTTTCATGGAGGGGGCGCAAGTGTCACCCCTGCCTCCTGGATAGATTGGATGTAAACGTAAGCTTAATGATGAAGAAGCTTTTACTTCATTACACATCTCCAGCAGCCGTGCTGAATCTGTTATAAAATGAAAAACTGGAAAATATGAACAAGCATACTTAAAATTTGGTTTTACAAGCATTAAAATAAGTGCGGAGGAATAACCTCAATGTGCTGTATGCTTCAAAATTGTGCACAAAAAGTAAGAAAAACTTTCTTTGGGGAAACAAAAGTCACATTTTTTGGTGAAAGCTATGCTTTACAACTTAAGAAAATTCTTATGTCAAACGATACAATTTGCGGAATTATCAACATATCTGTGGATATTCAGCAGCAGCAACTTGATGAAGCAACAAACAGCAGTAATAATTCTAACTTGATTTGCTCTATCATATTGTATCAGTGAGTTCCAATAGTTGAAGAATTGCTATTTCACAAACCTATATCAGGCAGAGCAACTGCTGTCGAGTTATTTAGAAATACAAATGATCCTATTCTCAGGTCAAACTTGCCGTGGAAGGGTTGTGTTAGAATTTGCACCGATGGAGCTTTGCTAGTAATTATCGATGTAGCTAATTATATAAATACCAGACCTCTAAGATCAAGATATAGATGCTGAACCCATATCACTGTTGTTTTGTTATTTTTTCTTCTTCCAGATGATTATGACGCGGTTAGGGTCATAAACATGCCGAAGATTTTTATGACAAGTTATTGCTAATAAAGCTCTTCTATTTAGAAGACACATTCGAAAAGGTGAATTCACTTAATCCTCAAATTTAGGGTAATAATATAACTATATTGAATTTAAGTGATAGGGTAAACGCTTTTTGTCAGAAAATACAATTGGGGAACAGCAAATTAAAAGAAAATATCTTTGAGGCGTCTCCAGTGTGAAATTATCCAGCCTAAAGAGAATCATAAAAAGATTCTGCTAAAGAGTGGAGAATTATTTAGGAAATTTGGGCACTACTTTCAGCAATTACTTTTTCGCAGAAGACGAGTGATTCGAATTGGGTAAAAAATTAAATTTTGGTAAAAATTTGTCATTAATAAAGTTCTATAGTGTATTCTGTAGCTATTCTCTTATTAAAGCAAGAGTGTTTCGGATATTTATAACTTTTCCTAATTCTTACCTTTCTGAAACTGTTCCAAATATGGAAACAAGCTCCAAATAGAAAATAAGGCGAGAGGGTATATCTCGGATATGCAACCAAACCTGAGTTAGTAATTAGTTCTATGCAAATGTTAGAAGTATTTCTATCTTACTTTTAATGCTTTCGTTATGACTTGAAATAAAAGTATGAAAAAATAATTATAGTGTTTTGTTCATTTATTCGGCGCTCCCCACCTTGTACACCTTCGGCGACCCCCTAGAAGGGCGCGCCATAGTGTTTGGGAATCGCTGATCGACGTAAAATGGAAATCTAATATAAACACTGTAATGTTACATAGTGCAATGAGGAAGAATAAGGCAATATTTTTTCCAAAGGCAGGAAAAATATTTTAACTAATACGTGGATATTTTTTTAGAACATCATTTACGTTTATCTGTAAAAATACAATCTAAATAACCAAAACACAGATTAATTTTTGGGGGAGCATCTCTCCTATATGTGCGCCCTTTATGCATAAAAATGCGCAATAATAATACGTCACTAATCCCTCCCCCCCATTAATAAAAGTATGTCTCGCAAGAGCGACCTGCTGTCATATTGTAACTAAAAGCATAGTGTTTTTCCAAAAAATAATCGAAGAGAGTTTGAATTGACAGGTATTTTAACTGTTACTTGAACTGCTACGACAACATAATAATAGAGGGAAAAAAATATTTTTATATTTTATAAATACAAGCTGGTTTTTAAACCAGCTTTTATTTATAAATTATTGAACTAAAAACTAAAAAATAATTAAATTCACATAAACATATAACTCGAATATTTTCTTAAATACTTGGTTTTTATTTGATGTCTGATAAAGTCTCATGCTTTTAAGAAAACATTAAAATTTTTAACAGTTCTGTGTTTATATAAGTTTTGTTATTTTTTACTTTTTAGCGCAATAGTTTAAAAATAAAAGCTTGTTTTTAAAAATATTTTTTGTACTTTTTACCGAAAAATTAGAATTTGAAGTGCGTATTTATATGTTTTATATTAGATTTTAATAGTACTTGCCAAAAAAAGTTTAACGAGCCTAAACACTATAGGGTTATGTTGTGTAGTTGTGGAGTTCCTATAGCTACCTTCCCGCTCCATCACCAGACTAGCTCCATGGTACCATATTATTGCATTCCTACTGAAGTTCCATAGATATGCCAATTTTAGTTCAATCAGATGCCAGCAAGCGCTTGAAAAATGGATTACAAATTTTGAACAGGAAAGACAGGCATACGATCCGGAAAAACAGACATACGAAGGAAGCAAGTTAAAGAAAAGCTTGAAAAAACAAATTTCTTTACCAAAAAAAAATGTTTGTTAAAATTTTAAGGGTAACCATAACATTATTTCTACTAAGTAATCTAAATAGGAAATTTGACATCGGAAAACGGAAACGAAAATATATATTTAAAATAAAGGTAAAATGCTTAAAAATCCTAAAGATTTAGCACTAAAATTATTAGTGTTATAACCAAAGAAAATAGACGTAAAAAATCTTTTTAAAAACCAGCTATTATTTATAAACTATTGAACAAAAAGTTAAAAATAATTAAACTCATATAAACATCGAACTAGAGTATTTTCTTAAATACTTGCTTTTAAGCTTTTAAGAAAATATTCAGATTTTTAAAAGTTCTGTGTTTATGTAACTTTTATTGTTGTTTACTTTTTAGTTCAAAAGTTTAAACATAAAAGCTTGTTTTAAAAATACGTTTTTTTGTACTTTTTATTATTAGAATTTTAAGTGCATATGCATCGGGTTTATATTAAAGTTTAATAGTACTTCCCAAGTCAAATCCAACGAGCCCAAACAGGACGAGTTATATTTTGTAGTTGAGGAATTCCTATGGTTACTTTCCGGCTCCATCATCACACCAGGTCCATGGTACCATATTATCGAATTGTTACCGAAGTTACATAGATATGCCAAATTTTAGTTTAATCAGTGCTTGAAAAATGGATTACAAATTTTGAACCGGAAAGACAGACATACGATCCGGCAAAACAGGTATCTTTCGTTGGCAAAAAAAATGTTTCGTTACCTATTCTATTAATTCCAAAAATGTTTCAGATTACCTTAAAATGTAGACTAATTTTAAAACCTCTATATTGCTGCTTTTTAAAAATATTTTGTTAATATTCAGAAAAATCACGTAAAAAAAATAAATTTTCTTCAAGTAAATAGTTGTTGGATTTAAGAGGATATCGGAGTAAACGTGTTGACTTTTCTGCGTCTTATTAAGAAAATATATCCGAGTAAGAGTGCTCACTTTTTCGTTAATATTATCGTAACGTTGGTATTTTTTTATATTTTATTTTTTTCTGTTTCAAAAATGTTATTTTTTGTTTATAGAAAAACTGCAAAATGTACTCCAATGTCCCTTAAATGAAAATTAGTCATTCTTTTACATACAACAAAAACACTAAAATAAACATATAGTATATATTAAAAAAGTACATGATAAATATTTACTGTAATAAATGCAGTATAAATGTATTATTCCTCCAGATAAACCAAATGATTTTATTTAACTTTTAATTGCCCTTAGTTTCATTACAGTTTGAGCATAGAGGAGAAAACAATTAATTCTTTAAAACTAGAATACGGTTGTAAAAGGAATTTAACAACCTAAAATTACGTGCCATTCATCCTCCTTGCCAATAGAACTTTTAAGGATGGATGCCATATCGATGTGGAAGCTCGTATTAATTCGATTGAAGATATAACATTTTTACGCCATTATTAAGTAAAATCGTGAATTTTAAGTCAAAACTTTAAATGAACTTTTATAATTTTGGTTTGCATCACCCCTATACTAAAAATAACCAATTCTTTAACAATAATATGGTTTTTATTTCGTAGTCAAACATGCAGTTTTTTAAAATAAATAGCTAATGCTACTGCTCTTATCAGTGGTTTGGAGAACAAGATAAAAGTATTGAAATATGAACAATTGATCGAAGAATAAGGTTTTTGGGATTTATTTCTTATCGTCCCCAGTAGTAGAGTGTATTTTTATTTTGAGCAGACTGTATCACGGGTGCAATTTTTTTTAGGGTACAACATCAATTAATATTACTATTATTTTTGAATAATATTTAAATTCACAGCTTAAAATATAACGAAGCAAACTACAGAAAACAAGTAGATCTACGACTGATCGGATTTCGACCTGATTAGCATATTGTAGTATTTACGAGCAAATTTTTACAAAGACAAATAAAACCACTTGTTTTTAACCACTAATAATTAGTGTACCAAATTCTTTCGTTTCGCAAAGAGAAAGTCTAGTAAATCTTCAGAATCATCACTACTTTCGCAAACACTAACCGTCCCGGGCCTGGCCATGATGCCTAATTTCCATCTAAAAAACCACATAAAAGTTTAATAGTCCAACCTTATTCGTGGTTCGCGCATCATACTGGCTTGTCGGCAATTATGCGGAATTATGAGAAAACTGCCAAATATTTTTTGCATTTCCAGATTTTACGCAGCTTTCGTGGAGCAGCCTTTAAAGCTCTACTCAAACCAACGCCAGACAGCGGGAACGGGAACTGTTGCAGCGCAGGAACTAGTTCTACTAATAATAGTAGAGCTTTCTTTTCATCTGATGAAGATAAATAATCAATATACATGATAACACTAGACATACATATTCAGCACCCACTAAACACATCAGTAAATGCAGAGCAATTTTTCTATCCTGCACCGCAACCGTTCATGCGGTTCCGGTAGGCCTTAACATAGCCAATACAATTACGTCACACGTGTTGTCACTGCTAGAGCTAAAGCAACAGAAAAACGAGAGTGCTGCTATTTCAAGGCGAAGTTCAAGAAAATGAACGGGTTGGGTATGTACTATGTTTTGGATACAAACATTTTACAAAATTAATTTAAATATTCGTTGAATTCTTATATCAAGTACATAAGTACAGTTCCTTCGATCCCTAATTGAATTTGGTTTCATTTTAGTAAACAAGCTCCTCTTGTTTTGCCAAATCTTCTTACCTTCTCTGATATTCTTCTGACATACGGAATTGTTATAAGAGACCTTGTTGACCGGTTTTCAGTTGGGTGTACATTGTTCTTCTCTTAACGTTTGGAAATTAAAAAATATAATAAATAAACTCTTCTGTGTAACTATTCTACACGAGATAGCCTTTAATATTGCTGATTTCTGCATCTAGGGGTTACTCGGTGCATATTGCACCTGCTCTACTGTATAGTCTTAATCATTCCCTGTTTATAGGTTGTATGATCGGTCATAGATATTTCGAAAGTGTGCGAGTTGGTGAGTTTCTGGAGCTGGTCATTATTGCTATTTTTGCTGTAGTGCGGGATGAGTCCTGTGCTTATTCTGTCCGGTATGTGGTCCTTGTATCTCCGAAATATCTCGTACATCTTCCTCTCTAGAGATGCTGTAGGATCGCTTGTGAGTAGTCTACAGTTGCTTTTTCTAATAACCTCTTCGATTTTCTGGCTGTAGGTTCTCACATCCATAAGCACAGTGGCGTTTCCTTTGTCGGGGGGTAGGATTTTTATAGATTTATTCTCCTAAATGTGTTTTACTGCTATACTTTCTGGAATCGTCAGATTGTTTCGCATTTATTTTAGTTTTTCGAGTTCAGTTCTTTTAACATGAATTTATCTGCTCACTTAATATTGATTCTAAATATCTTTTGCATGCAAATTTAAATATGTTAAACATATTTTCAGTTCAGCGCACTAGCCATTAAATATGAGGCACATGTTATAGACCGGCGCCTTAATCAACATATTTGTTGGGTGGTATTATAATAAAAATAAGTTTTGGCGCAAGACTTGTGATTCTAGGAACTCTCAAAATTATCTGATTTTAAATTTCTGGAGAATCAATATTATTATTTACCAAATTATATAAAAACATAACAGCAGCAATTGACCTTCTTATTTTAAGTTGGTTTAGGCTGTAGTAAGCTAAAATATCTGCCTTTGATACCAGGCTCTTCGACTGTTCCCCTAAAATATTTACATTTTAAATAGAGGTTTTGCACACCTTCTAATATGTAATTATATTTAGTGTAAATCGGATTCCGAATTACCACACAGTAATCTAACTTACTTCTCACTTACGCAAAATATAACAGATTAACAGCAAAATACGAATAGACATTTTTAGTACTTCTAAATACAAATCCGAAAAGCTTGACAGCACTTATCTTGCGGAATACTGATTGGTAGCCATCATCATTCGAATATTCATTAATCTCCTCAAATCTCTGCCTTGCGTCTTCTAGTAATTGGTATTTCTTATATCTATGATAATTAATTTGATATCTTACCAGGGCTCTGCTAGCTTTCTTAAAGATTATTCGGGTTCCATTTCCTAGATTGGGCTTTAGGCGGAATGCACCTAAAGTTGGGTTTCCGTTTCTTATTGCACACAGGAATGCGATGTGGCATTCTTCCTTTATAAGTTTAATATTGATCTTTTGGTAGTCTCTGATTTTTGGCAGGTTCGTACCGGGCTTCTAATGTTTTTTGAATGTGGTAGGCAATGCGTGATTCAAACAAACGTTAGTGCTAAAGGATTTGAAACAGTGCATGCTAATCTTTTTTATCATTTAACATGTACAACTGATCATGTAGTTAGATCCACGCTCAGGCGCATTTATGAAAACGTGGCGCACTGACGAGGAATCACCCATTATTAAGATTGATAATTATAATTTCTTAATTTTTTCGATATGAATATTTGACCAAAGGTTAAATACTACATGGTGAGTTTGAATAGCAGAAATTATTGAAATACAATTATTATTACATGGCCCTTGGTATATTTTCAACGACTATATGGAGGACCTTCTCTCTCTTGACAAATAGTAGGTATTTAAAGGGTAAACAAAACGTGAAAAAGAAATGTTTCAGGACAACTTGTTTTCCATTTAATGTTTTATGTTGACTTAGAACTAAAACTGAACTACACAAACCCCATCTAATTTTCGAAAATGATCAGAGCTTTCTGTCGCTAAAATGCATACTTGCAGATTTTACGGTAACATTCTTTAAAATGCAGCTACGAGCCCTAACAACTATTTGTTCGGACCATGTATACGAAATGTCTGCATTTACAATAGCATCAATGAACTCATATTTACCAACTCCTTTACTACTCATACGTCACCATATCAAAACCACCTGGAAATATTTTGCTGTACACTTTAGAAAGTCTATATGAAATGTTTCTGCTTTTGTACGAATCACTCTTTTTCGAAAATCTCCTGCCTGCGAGGGTTTTGATTCGTCGCTCAAGATAACATTAGTTCACATTTCTGTTGTCCAGGATATTTTCAATTTTGTCCAATCCAAATGTTTTTTCTTTTAAGTAGCTGTTAATAACGGCTTCTCTTTAGCCTTTAAAGAAATTTGATAAAAGAACATTATTTATTTTTATGTTTTACCACGAAAAATTACAAATTTACCTTATAAAAATTGTAGTATAGTCTACAGCACTCCCTGAGGATATTTAATTTTGCCTCGTGATTCCATTGGGCTTGTATTTCTCGTAAGGTACCCTTTCTATGAATTTTGATCAGAACACGACATTCTCTATCAGCGATTCTACGACGTCGGCCCGAACTTTTACTACGAATATTAACACTAGCTGAATTTCCATATCTTTTAATAATATCGCTGACTGTTAATTTTGCAATATTGAAGTCATTTCAAATTTTTTGCATTGATTTACCTCGATTTACAGAGATAAAACCTAAGCTGATAGCTGTTGACCCACGCACACTAGGTTTATCTGTAAGTGCGTGCATACCATTCAGGGGCGAGCGGTCCATGCACGCATGGGAAGCATTGATTCCCATAAACTCAAATAAAAAAAAATAAAAAACTTAATTGAAAAAATTAATTAAAATATTATTAATAGTTCATTAAAAATCGACCGAATTAGGCTAGCGAGCGCGTAACCGGTAATATGAGTAATACGATTCTGACTTTACAATAACCCCATTAAAAGAAGAAGCAGCATTTCAAGTTATATATCAGTATGCACAAAGAGGAGAAAATAATATATCATTTTGTCTTTGCCATTAGAATTCACACGGTGCATCTTCCTCCTTCCCTTCCTTACACACCACGGATCGACGCGACACCGGCCGGCGGAAGCAAGATTTGTGTTCGTTATTACTTTATATATAAAACTTAAGAGGTCAAACGAAAAATTGGAGAGGTTAAATTGCCAGCGATTTGTCAATGAATAAGCAATATTAAAATTAAATACAAGGCGTTTTAGTGCAATTTCGACGATGGATACGGCAAGTACGTGTGCCGCAGGCGCGGGGTATTTGCCGGTAATTAATCTAGTGGTGTTTTTTTTTAAATAAAGGGTTTTCTTCCCAGAGTTTTTGTGAAAAGACAAATATAATAAATAAGGGTAGGCCAAAGCCCGAAACGAAACATCTTGCAACAAAAATTAAAACGGATTTGACGGTTTAAATAATTTACATAAAGTAGTAAAACGCCAGATTAGTTCTAAGAATCACTTGCAAGCTGCTATCAAAGAAAAAGATTTTGGAAAGACACGAATCGAACACGCTTTAGATAAATTACAATTTACAAGCAACAACATAATGCATTAGTTAATAAAAATAGAGATGCGCTAAAAAGGTATTCCGCCAATAGAGGCAATTATCTAGACCTTGTTTCCCTATTATCTAAGTACGTCCCTTGTTTAAAAGCTCATTTGGAACGTTTTAATTTCTGCAATTTCGGCAAGATTAAAGAAGAAATTAAGCAAACGCTTTTTGTAGCTATCATTTTAGACGACTGATGTTACCAATTTTAGTCAGCTTTCTGCTGTGATGCGGTTTGTAAATGGAGACGGAAACCTACAGGAAAGATTTTTAGGTTTTATTAACGTGTCAGAACATAGAACGACTAACGCAATGTATAACATTGTATGTGAACTTATTAAAAGTATTAATGCCTGTGTAAAATTGGTTGCTCAAAGTTATGACGATGCTGCTTCGGAACTAACAGTTATATATGTGACTGAAGACATCGAAAAAAAATTCTGCAGTTCAGTTATTGGCTTTTTTGAAAGAAATAGATTTAACAAACACATATTTAGAGGTAGTTTTGTGAGTTAGTGTTGACGATTCCAGCTACTAGTGCCTCGGTAGAACGTAGTTTTTCTGCGCTTAAGCGAATAAAGACTTATTTGCTGAATTCGACAGGACAAGATCGTCTTTCGGATGTGCCCCTGTTAACTATTGAAGCTATTGATTTTAATGTTAATGTCAAAAAAAATTAGCGTGCGAATATTTATTTGTCAGCAAATTTGTTATGTTTTTGTTATTTTGATATCTAATTTATCCAAAATAAAATAAATATTCCTTACGATCGGACTTTATATTAGGTAAAGAGTATACTTATGACGGTCAGGAAGACAAAAATAAATAGGTTAAATGAAACATAAATTTGTTTCTTTTTTTTACCTTTCGTACATCGTCCGAACATATAGTTGTTACAGCTCGTATAATACATACCAATAAATTGCAACAGATATTTATTATATAAAACAACTATTTTCGCCATTTTGTCAAGAAGCTTTAATTTTATTTTTTATTAGTCTTGATTTCCTATTGACAACCCCTATCATAGACCTAATTTTAATTTTTCTATCACCCCTGGAATATAAAAATATTCAAATATATACCGGTAGGTATAGCTTGGTGATAAACATTTTTATGAGATTTTCAGCATTTATTCGCAATAAATTCAGTGACATTAAATTTTATACGGTGCCAATGGCTTTGATTTACAGGATATAAGCGAAACCGTAAAACTATTAAATGCCATTTTTTTAAGTTGTCGACTTGTTAAGGAAGGAGGATTTGCAGTGTTTTTTGTCATCTTCTTGTTTTCTATGATTATATAACTAATTAAAAAAAATATGAACAAACATATTTTTGGTGTCTTAATATAGCCAGCACGTTTCCTTGTTTAGCCTCCTCTTCAAATCAGGCCCAGTTTCGACTGGATAATGTTCCACCCTAGGAAAATTAGTTTTAATTTTTCTCTTAGTTTGTTGATTTCTCTCTCAATTTGTTAATGACCGAGGAATATTAAGTGAAAAGTCAAGATGAAGATAAAGGCATTGAGAGAAGTTGACAAAATGTATGATATATAATGGTTATCCAGGACTTTATCGCAGAAAATCTGTAACAGGGCGAGTGTGTTTTGCAATCGAAGACGGCAAAGGCCTAGTGGATAATAGAAATGAGAAGATACATTTAAGAAATGATCCTGTGAGAGTTTAAGACCTTACAACTGAAGTGGGCTGGAGTGGCTGATAACAAAGCCGTATTCGACGCACTTTGTTACCTATTGTTTGAAAGACTACTGCGGAAAGTTCGTTATAAAACTGTGATCAAGACACTAACCAACGAAACACTAAGAGATTTTTGTGTTTTCATTACTTTGAAAATAATGTTATAATTTTTTTAACGATTGTTTTGTTTAAAATATAGAATGTTGAAATGAAAAAAAAATTATTGGTTTTCGACACACTTTACCAAATTGTTGTCCTCGTTCAAACAAACCAATGAGAGATATCAGATATCATTCATAAAAAATTAAATCATTAAAATACGTTTGTGCGTTCAAAAGGTATCATCAAAAAACCCCGCATGATTCGTGTAATAATGTAATTGGGCAATTGGCTGAATTTTGATATATGATTTTTTTTTTATAATAAGTTATTATTCTTTTCTTTCAATTTTCTAAATAAAATGTATAGAAATGTTTTTTATTAGTTTCACAGTTAAAAATTATTTACCTAATTTAACTAAAAATACAACATACACCTTAAAACCGTAATAGAACTCCCAAGATAATAGATTTTGGGTAAGAAGTATAAAATTAAAGCTTTTCAATTTTTTTGTCTCTCTAATTTGTTTTGTACACAAGATTAATTTAATACTGCAAATGTCAACATATTTATATTAAAAACAAAACGAACATTTAAATACAAAGTAACAAGGAACTGGCCAAATCACATTAGAACCATAATTTTAAAATTTCTGTTCCCTTCCTTGTAATTGACTTTTTTTAATAAAAAGTATTATATTAGAATGATTTGTATTTTATAATATACCGGTATGTTATTCAAGAATTTTTATTTTACAGTACACATCTAGAGGTACTTATTTATACGGATTTTAAATTACAGGTGTATTTAAATACCCCTAGTAATAATTTAATTTTAAATGTGAATAGAAATAGTCACACAATATTGCAAAAATATTAAGCAATTTAATTATACACCCTACATAATGTTTTGTATGTTAGGAATATCTTCAATATATTATTTTCTATTTAAAAAATATTTTTGTTAAGTTGGATATACCAATTTTCATTTATTACAGAAAATCGGAGAATTATTAAAATTCTATGTTATTTACAAACCGCGATTTACTATGTATATTATGTATATTCCATGTCATTGTCAACTTTTGATAAACATGTCATGAACTATTTTATACCAAAATACAGCTAGTTACACTTTGCCCCAAACTTCAATAATCAAAATGTCCTATGAACAGGTTCTAAAAAAAACGTAGCAAGAAAAAGAGCGCTAAAGTGTTTTAAAATGTAAAATTAAAATTGTAATAATAAAATTGGACAACCCGTCAAACTTCAAAAAAAGTCGGTCGAACTAAAATAAAACATCCCAATGACACTTACCCAACAACTTTTGAACATCTTCTTCGGTAATGAAAAAGTTCAGATGAGCACGTGTCTTGCCGGAGAGCAACAACATGATCGACGTAAGGAGCGATACAAAGAGCGCTCTAAGCCGCATTTTGATACATCCGGGCCCGGTTGTTGAGAGCACACTGAGCGTTGAGCTTCTGAAAGAGCCTCGCGACGGATAGAGCGTTATAAACATCACTTCGGGGACGCATTCGACAGGTCGGAGTGTCCACGCATACTCGACAATTATTGTTATTGCCATTTTTACACGATTTATGCCCATCTAGAAATCAGTTCGGCAACAGTTGGTTTTCTGCGAAATAATATTTCCCCCAGGGATTATTCCAACGGTAAGAAGTTGTGAGAACTAAAGTAAAAATGTTGAGTTTTAGCGAGCTTAGCAGATATTCTTTCGTGAAATGCTGCAACCTCTTGTAGATATTGTTACCAACATAACAAAATAATATGCCAGAAACATCCCTCAAATCTATTTAAAGCATACGAATAGGATTGCCAGGTTTCAAAATTGAATTCGCAGGACATGTGTTGAAAAAATGCAGGACAGTAATGAAAAAATCAGGACTTTTTTATTTAAATACCTTAGTATTTATAATAATAGTAATAACACTAAGAATTAAAAAAAAACGTTAATTAGGTCCAAACAATATACTTATATAAAAGTACCTACTTTTAGTATAACATATTTTACTAATGTGAATATAAATTCAAACATGACATTACACAAAAATAAACAAAATCATATAGTAATTTCATTTAAAAAATAAAAACAAAACTAAAATATATTAATAATTTATTTTATAAATTAATCTAAAAAAATCTACAAGAAAATCATTTTTTTTTTGAAAAAGTGTATTTCTTGTCACTTTTTGCCGCTAAAAGCAATTTTTTATTTTTTAAAACGTTGCCAAAAAATTCGTTGCAAGTGTAAGTTAAATTGGATTTTACTTGAAGCTCTGATTTTACGTAGTTTACTAATAACCTATTCTTCTATATAACATTTTTGAATGGTATTATTGGTACTTTCTTCAGTATATAATTTTTCTAGGGTAGGTTTTAAAATACAAAATTCTTCATAGAGGGTGTCAAAATCTACTCTAATTGACAATTCTTTAGCTATTTCCATGAGTGAGTCATACGTGATTACATTTTTCAATGAAAAAACTTCAAGCTCCAAGAGTAAGTTAATTTGAGAGAGATCAAATTTGGACTCCAAGTCAGATGCTAGAAACTCTAGAAAAGCCTTTAGTTCGTTTTTTTCTGTTGTCAGGATATTTGTAGCATGAAAACCAAAAAAATTGTCTTCAGTTCTTTGATTAATTTTAGGTTTTAGGGACTTTAAAATTTGAAATGATTCAAAACAAAGGAGATCGATTTTTCCAATTTTTGCTCTGTCTCATAAATCATTTTGAGGCAGTTATGAAAAAAAATCTAAGAGTCATTCGGTTTTTTCTGTCACAATTTAGTAACTTTTGAGAGCTGGAAAGACAGTAAGAATTATTTAAACAGCAGGATATAATCGTGTTGGTACGTGCCGTAGAACTGCTCTATATTCCAAATCTACAAAATTGAAAAAATCTTTCAATTCATTAACTCGTTTAGCCTGTGATGAAAAGTAACCAAATGTTTTTAAAATAAGAATTTCTAAATCCAAAGTACATTTAGCCAATGAAAACTTTACAGCATTATTTACCACGTGGACCGGACATCCCACAGGAATAATATTAGGATTTTCGTTCCGAAATAATTGTTATGCCGAGTGAAAGCGTCCAGAGTTGACCTTCGCATTATCTGCAGAATAACAAGAAATATACTTTAGAGAAGGGAAAAAATTGCATTGGCGGGATCCTCAAACAAGTCAAGGAGGCGTATTTCGATGCCATTAGTTGGCACATAATATCTAAATAGTATCGGAAAAAGATTCGATCCATCTGTCGAAATCCCAAAGAATGTACTATTGTTACGCAGTTCTTCCAATGTAGACTACAGAAAAGGGACCTAAAACATTGAAGACTATTGACATAGCCTTTGTTCGAGCCAACTGCATTTTGCTGGCAATTGTAGAGTTGCAATATAGTAAGGAATGCAACTGTGCAGTCTAATAAATTGTATGACTGAGCATGTTTTACGGTATGGTATACCTGAGTTATTTGTGCGGCTAAGATTTTTTTGTGCACAGAGTCCATAACATCACGTGATGAAAAAAATGACTGAAGCGTCTGATTTGGTTTCACTACGATTTCATGCCTTAGCATAGCCAAAATGACGGGAAAAATATTTTTTATGTTCTTACTAAGGCTTTTATAAAATGCAGAATATTTGGCGTCATGCGGACACCTTCGGCAGGACGCAGGACGCAGGACCCTGAATCCAGGACATCCCACGAAATCCAGGACACCTGGCAATCCTACATACGAATAGCTTATGCTTAGTATTATATTATACTATACTAAATTACCTATATATATATATATATATATATATATATATATATATATATATATATATATATAGATTACTCTCTTATATTATCTGCCTCTACAGTCAAAAGTTGGGACCCATGCATAGGATATTTTAATTTTACATTGGACTGGTCGTCTTTTCACAGTATGCATATTCCGTTTACGATAAAAGATGTGCTAAAATACTAAAGAATTTCTCTCCTTCTCTCTCCCTCTCCCATTCCTCCAAGAATTTCTCTCCTTCTCTCGCCCTCTCCCATTCCTCCTCATTGCCATCAAATATGGGGCCAAAAAAGGGCATTCCCAAATCCCAAAATTAAAATGCTAAGTACATATTTATAGAACAGTGTCCCAATACTAATACATCTCTTTTATTGCCAGAATACAAATATGTAGTTAATATACTATATAAATAAAACATATACCTAACATCTTATTTATTAAAAACTTCTCTATATCACTGCAAACTTTTTAGAAACTATAGCTATAGACTAGTCATACAGATATAACGATCACCTCTAAATAGTTTTTATTTTTAATTACATAAATCGTTGAAGTTGACAGGTTCACTTCAAGCAGTTAACTTCTTAATAGGTACCAACAACATTCGCATTCACCATTTTGAACAGAAAGAGGGTTCTTATAACAAAAGTGTTTTGTTATTGTATAAAAATTAACATCTTTTTCTTATAAAATTGTTGTATAATGTATATGTATCTTCCTTCATTGATCTGCTGAGACGCAGTTTATATTTTGAATATTTTATTTTGTTCTTGAACGTTTTATTGGGGGAGCCTGTCACCCTGTCATGCCGCATATTCCCTGAAAAATCTCGTAACATTATTAATAATGAATATTTTTCTCCAAACGACAAACACTAGGGGTAACGTTTAAGACTTGTTTCTTTCCGTCGGTTTATTATTTTAGATCCGTTTCAACTTATACAAATTGTACGCATGAATTCTGACACAATATAAGTATGCACTGTTAGCTATAAACTACAGAGTTTTAGGTCCACAGTTCTAGAAAGTAATTATCAGCAAGTTAAATACGAGAGACAAATAAAAAAAAAAGTCAAGGAATTAAAAAAAAAATCAAAAAAATACATATTGTGGTTTTCTGAAAGCTAGCAGGGTAGCATAAAGGACACTTTAACGGGGATGGGTACCGCAACAATTTGGTTCCATTGGACTACTGGTACATCCTAACTGGAAACATCGCTCATATTATACCATTAACCAGCCTATCCTTACAAAACAGAAAGAAAGAAACAGGTGATTTGGTAGTTAGTGAAAACAAACACCCCGCAAATATCCTGTATACAGTAAAATTTAGTAAGTTAGTGTCTTCACATCGCAGCGTTAAATATAAGTTTTGAAAAAAACTAAAATTTAAAAATAAATTTCATTTTTCTATAACCATATGGTCATGCAAGCCCAAGCAAGTAACATTTTTTTATGCTAAAGCAACTAAATTGAATACTTCATAATGGATGTGTTCAGTTGATTTAACAAAAGTTTATATAGTGCAATTTAATTTTAGCAATAAAGAAAGATAAATATAAATATTGCAAAAAAACCTAAAATGAAAAGAACTAAAAACATACAAATTCTTGTTTTGAATACACCCCTTTAAATATCACCTTTGTATAAATAATAATCTAATTTTTTGTTCGCTGATTTGTTGTCTACTTTCACATACCCCTCTGTGTAAATAAAATGCTTGTGAACTGTCAGACCTAACTCATCAATTTTACAGATAATTTGCTAAAAGGTGTTAAAAAATTTTAAAAATGTTTTCGTTTAGTTTGCAGAAAAAAAAATACGTTATTTATGACGAGCAGTTTATTAAGTGCAAACAAAATAGGAAACATTAATTTCTGATTATACATGGGAGATAAAACGATAATACTACCTAATCCAATATCAAAGACCAACACCTTAAACTCTCGAAATGTACTTGATGTAAAACAATGCACTGCACTGGGCAACTATCAAATACACGGGCGTGAGAAAACACAAGAAATCACGATTCACAATATGATTAAAAAATGTTTATCGATTGGTTGACAATCGGCAATGCGGCAAACACATGCATATTATTTTTATTTGCACCGGTCATCAGAATATCTGTATGTCGGACTGTGAAAAATATCTGAGCGAGATAAATAGAAAAATCTCTTTTTAAACGGATAAATAGAAACTAGCAGCATTATTACACAATTTCTTTTTTCACTTCCCTTGTCAAAGTATTGTAATCGTGCCTTGGACTCCGAAAAACATGTTTTCGTTTCCATTTCTGTCAGTCTGTCGGTATACTGCATAGCTCAAAAACTGCATATCCGATTGACCTCAAATTTTGGCCAAAAATCAAACATCATATGGGATGAAAACGCTACAGTTTTGGTCTAAATCCAACATGGTGGAACAATATGGCGACATCACAAAATGTAAAAAAGATTATTATTAAGAGACTACTGGGCGGATTGACTTCAAAATGTGCGCAAAAATAAAGTGTGATATAAGGATAAACTGGATTTTTTAAAACCCATTGTGGTAGAACAAAATGGCGGCCTAATGAAGTGTTAATCCAACAGACTTAAAATTTTACACAAAAATCACGTGTTGAACAGAGATAGACTGGTAAGTTTTTAGTGCGAATACTATACAAAACAAAATGGTGGCCTAATAAAATGTTTAAATATTCGATAAAATTCCAATTCCTTGAACAAAACCTTCTTTTTGTGGAGGAAAATAATAAAGGTTATAATTTATTCTGTAAACTGCGTAAACAATGTTATGAAAAATAAATAATAATAATAATAATAATAGATAAATTAAAAACTTAAAGAATTTGAAATAAATTAGAGTTTGTAGGATTTGTATAAAGTTATTACCAAATAATTATATGCATATATAGACTTGTTGTAAGTAGTGGAATTCTGAACGAGAGGAAGCTGTGAGTGAAGGCAAATTTCCTGATTTTGTTTTCTTCAAAATTATATCGAGCCGCTAATTTTCAATTACCAAATATACATCCCAGAAAATATAGAACAAAAGCTTTCACGGCTGTGGTCTGTTAAGAAATCATGTTTCTTGGGATTGGAAGAAGATATTAAGGCTAAGCACCTCAAGGATCCCGCGGTTCTAAAATACACAAGGTTAATGTACCACTTCGACCGATCGCCAGTTCAATAGGATCTCCTATTTACAAAATCGGTAGATATCTTTCAAATATTCTTGATAATTTTGCAGGAAAAACAAATTTATATATTAAAAGCTACGCATTTTGTAGAGAAACTAAAAGAAATGCAATTAGATCCCAAAGATATCTTAGTCAATTTCGATGTAGATCCGCTATATACGAATGTGCCTATAAATGATTCAATTTCGATAATATGGCCGCATGACCGAGAAAATCTCCCCGTGTTTCTTGATCATCTGAATCAACAACATGCTAATATAAAATGTACAATGGAAATTGAATCAGAAATTACGATTCCCTTTCTAGATCTTCTTGTACAAAGGAAAGGGGATGGTTCCTCAGGACCCTCTATATATAGAAAACCCACGCATACGAACAGATAGCTAAATGCAAATTCCCATCATCATCCAGCACAAACACAATCAGTTATTAATTCTTTGGTTTACAGAGCCCTCGCGATTTGTGACCAAAATTCTTTACAATCGGAAACAGAGAAACTGACTCAATCTTTAAAAGAGAATGGATATTGCACTGAGGATATTAGACGGTCGATTAGAAAATATATTAATCCCACTCCACGAAATGATACTAATAAGGAATGACCGATAGGAAATGTAGTTCTTTCATTTATACACGGAACCACAGACAAGATTGCAAGGTTACTTCGCCGGTCCAACATACATACAATTTTCAACACACACAAGAAAATTAGACATTGTTTACAATCGCCAAAGGACATTATTCCTTTCCAAACGGAAGGAGTATATTCAAGTACCTGTTCCTGTGATGATATCTATACTGGAGAAACTGGACGATCCATATCGACTAGGCTTAAGGAACATGATCGATGTATCAGAAAGAAACAAATTGTACAATCTGCTGTATCTGAACACCCTCATTCCACTGGACATGTCATAAATGTAAAAGAAACCAAAGTTCTTGCATCGGTTTCGGGATTCTGTAGTCGGAAAATTAGAGAATCTATTGAAATGTATAAGTATCCTAACAATTTTAATAGATATACAGGCTTCAGTCTACTTCATACGTGGAAACCGGTAGTTAGACCGGGTTATGGTTCGGTGAACACAGGCCGACCATAAATTGCCGGCCTAGGTCTCGCCGAGCTCATTCAGTGTTCCGATCTCGTGAAGTAAAGATTCCTGAAGATGCCTCGTGCAATTTGAAGGGGAAACGTCTGAAAGTGATGATTTTGACATGGTCTAATCCCAAGAACTATGATTTCTTAATGCAAGAAAGAATTAAGTCTGCTATTCAACTTGACTGGCTCAAAAAATAAAAGGTGGGAGAGACATTAAAGCCACCTTGTATGGTTTTACTGGTTATTTTATGACTTGTGAAGGAAAACTGTATGCAACTAAAATATGTAGAAATATAGTCAAAGCAGCTTTAATCAGTCGACTATCCACTATTACTGAAAAAAAAACTATATCTGGGAAGATGAAAAACATGCAAAATTGAATTTTGCCACAAACAAGAAAAAGTTGTTAGATTTAATTAATATGCAAAAGAAAGTATTCTAGTAAACTTTCTCCAAAATTTGTCTTGCTAACCTTCTGTTACTTCAGAGCCATTAACACAAGCGGCACCTGTTTTAACAATAAATTCTTTCAGGTCTGAAATGGGTCAACGTATACGTTATAAGAAAATCATTATGGATTTTAAGAGTATAGCAAAAAGTCTTATACAACTGTGTAATTAAGTCAAATATTTTTTTTACTTTGTATGTATAAACATATTATCAATTAATATACATTAAAATTTTCACTTCTGATATTGTTAAGGTATACGTTATAAGAAAATCATTATGAAACGTTAAGTTTATATTAAAAAATATTTTACTATTGTGTGATTTGGTTACTAATCCTAAAACATGTTTAATTAAAATACTAATTTGTTTAACTTTGTATGGTACCCCCATTCAGAGAACTGAGGCTAAATGGTTTTTCAAAGAAAATTAATATATGTGATCCACTTATCATAAGTACACCCTTGTATTTCAGAAATTACTTATACCACGTAAGTTTAAAGTTTTAGTGCTATGTGTGGATTTAAAATCTGTTTTTACACACACAACTTTGTATCATTCATTGTCGTGCTAGCCTCGGTGGGAAAAGAGGGGTCGATTTTTTGAAAAACATATTAGAGATTTTTTATAGAAATGTTGAACTTAGATTCTTTTCAGCATTATCGAGAACCAGTCTGAATCCAAGTTCAGCAAAATATTTCATTGGCTCTCAGAGATAGGATCTTACAAACATGCATTTTTTTACATTTTCAAAGCAAAATTCTCGCCTTTATCAAAAAACACTATTTTAATTTTTCTGTTTATTTTTACCATATTTATTGAATTTAGGTAAGAAAATTGCTCTAAGATATCATTAACAAACACAATAGCAAAACCTTGAAAAACTCGAACGTATTTTAAAGTGCATCTTAGAGCAATTTCCTAAATTTGTAAAGATGGTAAAAACAAACAAAAAATTAAAAATCGTATCTTTTGATTAATAAAAGCAATGTTTTACAAGAATGGAAAAAAAATCATTTTTGAAAGCTCGTATCTCCAAAATCCATTAAAATATTTTGTTGAAACCTGCTATAGAGGGGTTCTTGGTAATGTTGAATAAGAATATAAGATCAACATTTAAATAAAAGAATCGCTAAAATTTTTTTCAAAAAATCAACCGCTTTTCCCCATCTAGGTTTGCACACCAATGAGCAATATCAAAGTTGAATGTTTCAAAATACTCAGATTTAAAATTCATACATAGCACCAAAATTTTAAACTAATCTGATAACTAATTCCGTAAATACAGGGAAGTAATTATAAAAAGTGGATCACACTATATTATATATATATATATATATATATATATATATATATATATATATATATATTTATATATATATATATATATATATATATATATATATATATATATATATATATATATATATATATATATATATATATATATATATATATATATATATATATATATATATATATATATATATATATATATATATATATATATATATATATATATATATATATATATATATATATATATATATATATATATATATATATATATATATATATATATATATATATATATATATATATATATATATATATATATATATATATATATATATATATATCTATTCGGACGAGAGAAGGAAAGCTTCGAAAATGCCAAATGTGAAACGAATGCACACCCGGAATGAAAATACAACTTTTGCTATTTTTAAGCCTCTAAGTCCAACAGAACTACAACAAAATGAGGGTGCTACGAGATCCTAAGGGAGAGATTTAAAGCTAAAATTTTATTAACCTATATTGTCCTATTTAATAAATTGTACTGTGAGCAAGTAAGGCATCAATTTTTTAGAATGAATTTTTTACTATTTGTAATGTCAAGACAGGGCGATGCAGATAATTCTTTAAATGGAAATGTCTGGATTATTTTTGAAATTAGAAAAATATGTTCCAAAGAAAAGTTCTTTGATTCGATCTGCTTTTTTATACGCTTATATTTTAATGTATACAGGGTAACTGAAAAAAACAAGGCAAGTACCAACGGTTTTTTTTTTTAATATAATATACCATAGTGTTTAATGTTTTTGAATTTAATGTTAAATTCTGTATATTTTTTATATAACATACCATGTATCAAAAATTAACAGTTTTCGAAATATGGAAGGTTTTAGAATTACATTTTTCGGATATAATTGCTTACCGTTTTAGATACGTGCTGCTACCTGGAGATAAAGGTTTATTTTCGAATGTCATGATCTTGATCTTTGAAGTCTCATTTACTCCTTGACTCATTTTTTTTGTGCTAATACTTAAAAAATGAGAAAGGATTCTTAATATATATACTTTATTTTCAAGAAAATCTATCAGAGATATAAGGCATGGACCACAAAACAAGAGAGTTAGTTATGGTTATAGAGAAGTTCAAAGAACTTTAAAGCAAAACGGATACCACAATTTTAAAATTAGGCCAACAATTAAATGAAGAACAAAACATGAATTTGTTCAATTATAAGAGCAGGTCTTAATCAATATCCAGATTATTTGAATAATATTTTATGGACCGATAAGGCGATATTCATCATTGTTAGTATTTATAACTGGTAAAAACTGCCATAATTGAGTCTCAATACAAGTTTAGTGCAGTATTTTGGAGAATAAGGTGTGTTAGTTTATCTGGAACTTTTGCAAAATCAAACTGAGCACTTTATCGATAAACTAATACTTCAAATTTGGCAAAATATAATCTGGCAACAAGACGGAGCACCACCCCATAACATTGTGGCAGTAAGAGAATTTCTCAGTTGGCCCGCGATCAATCCAGATCTGTCTATTGAATTTGAAAGATGCAGTTTATAGAGAAAGAAATAATAACATTGAAGAAATTCAGAGAAAAATTGCTGAAGAAATAAGAAATTTAAACGAAAATGAGTATGAATCAATTATAAATCCTATACTGTACAAAAAGAAATGTTAGTCCATTTCTACCTGAAAGAAAATATTTAATTAGATTATGTTTAAAATTACAAACTTTTGTTTTAATATTTATCTAAATAATACGATTCGATGTCATGTACAGCCATCTACATAAGCTAGCCATTTCTTCAGCATAATAAACATATTCGTAAGCTTGTTGATATAAAATAAATTCTTCAACATCCATCTTCTATATAAAAAAACACAAAAAACGAATTTACAAAAGAATCGGAACTCGAAAAAGTACTAGTTGTACTAGTGCGGATACTGCAAGTGTTCTTAGTAGGAGCATGGGATGTTGTGCAGAACATTTTCTTATAATAATCGATCTATACCATCGAAAGGTTTTGCTTAAATACAAAAAAATCTTATGATAAGTATAGAAGTTATAACCGATTATTTTAGGCTCCTCTTAGTTCCTTTTTCTCGATATCAGTGATGTTTCCCTTCTACAACTCACTCAGGAATTGGTTGACCCCCATTTAGCAAATAATCAAAAACCTTGAAAGATATAGGTACTAGATAACTTATTTCTTCCACTAGAAGTTGTTGGTTCCATCCAGACGACCTCTTTCTGTGTGACTACCGGGTTTGCGTTTTGAAGTTGCTCGGCCCGCGAAGTGTCTTAGAGCTGGAGTATTTACGTTAAAAGGGCTTGCCACCCCAGAGATTCCCTTCCAGAAATGTTACACTTCTTCATGCGGTGGACACCTCTGAATCTTTAAGAGTACGAGAGGGTCGTTTAAGAAATGTGTTATTGTCATGTATTCTCTTCATCATTATTATTATAAAGTTGTGTTGTTGTTAAGGTTATGCTGTTTCATTGCAATTCAGAGACCAAAGTCTGGCTGGAATTATTTGTGTATGGGTGAGTTACTGCAAAATTTCGGAACCATGTAGTAGGTGTCAATGATCTCCCCATTTGCATCCTCATGAGCACTTTATTATTATTATTATTATTATTTTTTTCAAATTTTCTAATGCTTGAATAAAATACATTTTTAATATTTAAATCCATTTTTTTAAGAGGAATGACATAGTTCACTTTTCGTACTAGAATATGGAATAATACTTATTTTTCCGACTTAAAATGGTTACATAAATAGTTGAGTTAAAATAAAAATGCCAATGTAATAAGTATCAACTGCATGTAATACAAGAAGTTACTCATGTTATTTTATAAAATTCAATGCATTAGAACGTTCCCCTGTACATCTTTGAAACAGGCAACAAGTAAAATGAGAACGCAGGTGCTAGTTAAACTATTATTTATAAATATTTTGATATAACTGATATCTAAATAAGCCAGCAAAAGGAACAAACTATTGCTGCTTGTATCATCATCATACGAACGCTTTTATGTCGGTCTTTACCTTTTAATCCTATATTGTTCAATATGGAAAGTAAACTTTGTTGTCTCTTGGTTCCACAATGGGATAAATATTAGATTTGTTCTGATACATATTTTTTTATAAACAAAGTTACATTTTACTGAATATTTGATTTTTCGATGAATAATTAGGCCAAAGTTATTAGGAATTCCTTTTAACTACCTTAGTTTTCTTGAAAATATCGATATTTTTCAACACTGAAACTAAACTGCTAGTTAAATTAGAGGCATAATTAAAATTTTTCGTGGAGTTGTTAAAGTAAATATTTTCGTAATGAGAGGAGATATTAGAATGTTCTTTTCGTCGTATATCTCATTAGGCATAAACCATTTTAAGCGGAACTCTTACTTATAGTAATGTACAATATGTGGAACCGAACCCCGAAAAATTTTAAAAGTGTCAGTTGCTCCGAAAACGTACAGAAACAATTCATGATAAAAAAACGATTTCAACCACTACTCGAAATTTTGATTTTTTTTGTACCTTTAAATGTGTTCAGATTATTTGTTACGTTTAGATTGACAAACAAAAATCTTTTTTGGCTTTTTCGCAACTGAATAAAAATATTTAACTTTAAATTAATTGAAGCAAATATTTAATAAAATTACATATCTCAACATGTAGACTAGTCTGTCTGTTTCTCTCTTACGATCGGCGCACTGACGAGTCCCGATAGGATGAAAGTATTTGTACAACTACTATGTGTCTATAAAAACTTAAGGTAAATGATATAATTTATTATGCTTGCTTAAATAATATTGTTTATATATGTATCGAAACATTCCGTAGACAGACTAGTCTACATGTTGAGATATGTAATTTTATTAAATATTTGCTTCAATTAATTTAAAGTTAAATATTTTTATTCAGTTGCGAAAAAGCCAAAAAAGATTTTTGTTTTTTTTTTGTACCTATTACTTCGACGCGCTACCTATGATCAATTTTTAACTAAAGCGTCACTCAGTCCCTAATTTTTTTAAAGATTATAGTATCCACAGTCTCAGTGGAATATATATAGTGTTCTGAAGTTAATTTAAGTGTAGCTGAACACATACGGTAGCAAAAAATATTTGCTATCATACGTGTTCAACTAATCTTAAATCAATTTCTGGATACTTTATATATTCCATGACGGCTGTAGAAACTCCAAACCATAGAAAAAAAGCCGAAATGATATTTTCGTAAGAAGCTTGAGCATATGTAACACATTAAAATAAAAACAACAAATCTGTTTATTTTTTGTATATATTAATGTAGTAAAATCAAAATTTCGAAAAACGGTTAAAACCGCTTTAATACGGCAAACAAAAAAATAAAATTAGTTTTTGGAAATTTACGGATCAAATGAAATTTTCCAAAATTTGCACACTCTGTTCGACGCTCTATACAGAGTGACAAAACTGTAGGTACTACATAAAAACCGATTTCACATTTTCGAATTCGATTTACAAATGAACTCTAACCGTGTTTACTGATCATTGCTAACTTAATTCGTTATTGAACTACGGGGTGTTTTCGAAAATTAGTAAATTTTGATAGGGTCCTGTATCTCGCTTATTATTGCTGACAGAAAAAAAAAGTAAATTGGTGATTTATGGAGTTTTTTACGTAGAATTTTTTGGCGTTCTTATTTCTTTTCTATCAATTCCAGCTTTTGAGATAAAGTTATATTTTTTTCAGCGGGACACCCTGTATATTTTTTCTTAGTCGATTGAAATTAAATTAACTTTCCGACGGTACCAAACACTTAGTGTTTGAATTTTTACAAAATAATAATTTTTTAAATATAATAATTTTTTCATAATATTTTGTGCCTGTGGTAACATAGCAATTTTGCTTTTTATATATATCTTTGGAGGCGATTAATTAAACTTTATTTTTGATATCTACAAACATCACTTGATAACATATTTGAAGATATTGTACATAATTTTAACAATACCTTTGATAAAATAATTGAATAAATCGAAAAAAAAAACGCTTCACTCAATTTTTGGCAATTTTTGTTATTACATTTCCTCCTTTCCCCAGAACCTATTTGAATTAATTTGAATAACAATAATTGCTATTCCTGCAAAAAAAATGCACTTTTAAAAGCATAAAATGTAAAACAAACATGTTCAAAGCCTGCTTAGAGTCAAATTGACTATGGAGCTCACGGGGGTATATAAACTTATTTACATGTAGTAGGCTTTGGAAACAATTGTTTGACGCCATCTTTTCCAATATTTTGATAGTTAAAAGTTTAAAAGGCCATATAGAAAGAAAAATAATGAAATAGAAGAAATAAACACAATCGCATATGTTTTAGCGAATCCAACTTCATCTTCTAGGCAGATTAGAGACGAAATAAGCGTTAACATAAAAAAAGAAGATATTGCTGAAGCAAAAATTTCGTCAGTATTGCTATAGGAAGGTTTAAACTTTACATCCAGGAGAAGCAGAAAATAGACGGCAATTTTGCTTATGGTATTTGGACAGTTGCCGGATAGACAATAATTTCTTCAGAAAAGTAATATAGACAGATGAAGTGCGCATATCTAGCCCTGGAATGTTGAAGAGTCATAACAATTTGTATTGGGCTAATAAAAATCTACACATTACCGTCGATCGAACATCACAGAGTCATTTTGGATTTAATGTGTAGTGTGCCCTATATAACGCACGAATATTCTTTCACACGAATTTTGATGGAAATTGAACAGCTAAGAGCTAAATTCTGGAGGAAAATCTGATATAGAATATCCAAGGCATTAACAACACTTACTTCCAGCAAGAAGGCGCTCCAAGTCATAATTTAGGATTAATAGTTTGGAAATTTTCTTGATTTTATTGTTGCTTATGTTTATTATGTGTTCTGTGTAATGTTAAGTTATTATTTGGTTATATTTATGTCTAGTTCTGTGCAAATATTTGAAGTTCAATGGAGAAAGCGTGAAACAAATTTACTTAGATGTTTTATTTAAAACGCACTTACATATATGGAAAATATAAAAAAATAATTAAATTAAAAAAATAAATATTTTGCAAAACCTCAGACACTAAGTATTTTATATCGTTGAAAAGGTAAATTAATTTATAATTAGTCAAGGATAAAATATAAGGGTGTCCCCATAACTTTTTATCATATCTCAAAAACTGAAATAAATAGCGAAAAAGGAAGAACGCCACTAAATTCGATGTAAAAAATACATAAAGCACCAATTTACTTTTTTCTTTTATCACCAATAATAAGCGAGATGCAGGACCCCATCAAAAAAGTTCAATTTTTTAAAACACCCCGTGGCTCAATAACGAATCAAGTTAGCCATGATCAGTAAGCATGGTTAAAGTTTATTTGTAAATAGAACTCGATCAATCAGTCTTTATGCATCATCTACAGTTTTGCCAGAACCCCCTAAAATTGTCGAAAATGCGCCACCCTGTATAATAGATTTCTTGCAATAAGTAAGATTTTGACTTAAAATGGTTTATTGCCTCTAAGGTTTGCAACAGACCAGTAAAAAGTTTATCTTAAAATCCACGGTTAATAGGAAAAATGTCTTGCTAATTTAAAAATCCACTAAAATTTTTGATTATCCTTAAGCAATTATGTTCAACATTAAAATGAAAGTTTAAGTTTAGATGTGTGGGCTATCATCCCAAGAATTCAATATTATAGAGGATGTACAAATATCAGTGACATATTTTCCCCAACTTCAATCCTTCTTAAGTTTACTGTTTTGAATTAGGTGCCCCGTATATTTTCACCCTAGGATACAGCATATTATTTTGCTTTTCACATATTTAACTCAATTAGTTTTCTAGTAGTTTGCGATTTCCTTAGCTAGTGCAGTGTGCGGAAGTGGGTACGCCTATTAATTTTTTATAATTAATATAAAGCAGAAATTAATTTGGTTCACCTATACCTAATTTTTGTAGTTTCAAGAGAGATTGTAGTAATATTACTCTACTTCCCATACTAAAGAGTCTTAATTTTTACCCCCAGTGAAATTTAAGTTCCATTTTGCTTTAAGTAATAAATCACACCATCAACTTAATTTTCCGAACTCTACTTGCAAAAAAATTAACTTAATCGCTTCAAAAATATCGAGTGTTTTTCAGAGAACTGTTTAAACACTGACCTAATGAATAACAAACTCGAATGTGACTACCTGTTATGGGCAGTCTAAATATTTTCAATCGAACATGAAAATAATGCATATCTATATATTTTATAATCAATCTGGGCTGACCTACTATCTCGTTCCTCTGTATCACTTTCTTCTTTCTATCAAGATTTTTATGTTTATTTGCTATTTTTGATGTTGCTCAAAGATTGTAATTTAAATCAGGATGCTTGATAAACTTTGACGCAATCAGTTCAAGCAGAAAAACGCTCGGATGCATTGGCTTAGATCTAAAACAATTGATTGTGATATACAGAGTATATATATTGTTAATTTGATTTGTAGTTAAAAAATTAATTTTTGTTTAGAACTAAACACCTTCACTTCTAGTATAGGTATTTATTATTTTAAGCCCGGTATAGATACAGGGTGTAAAATAATTTATATCCAAAACATTTGAAGATGGTTTTTACTTCCCTCGTAAAAGGGAAGTATTCTAATAGTGAAAAAATCACTCTCCGATATTTTTTCAGATCTTCACGTTTCAGGGTCTCTAGATGACGAAAAACATGTTTTCTCAATTCCGTTGGTCTGTCTGTCTCTCTGTCTGTCTCAATCAAACATGGCGAAACAAAATGGCGGCCTAGTGAAATGTTAAAAAATTTTTATTATTGAAAAACTACTCATCCGATTTATCTCAAATTTTGCAAAAACATCAACTAGTATGTTGAAATCAAGTGGTAAAACTTTGGTACAAATCCAAGATGTCGGAACAAAATGGCGGCATAATAAAATATTTAAAAATTAATTCTGAAAAAACTGCTCAATGGTTTGATTTCAAATTGTGTGCCATAACTAATTGTGGTATAGGGCTCAAGTAGTAAAATATTGGTACTAATTCAAGATGGCCGAACAAAATGGCGGACAAATAAAATTTTTTTAATACGTGAAAAAATCACCCACCCAAGTTTTACACATTCTTAGTTTTAACGTCGTTAGATGCCAAAAAATATGTTTTATCAATTCCGTCGGTCCGTCTGTCGGTCTGTCTGTCTGTCTGTCAGTTCGCGGCATAGCTTGAAGACTATTTACCCGATTTACTTCAAACTTTGGTGAAAAATTAAGGGTCATATGGGGATGACCTGGCAACATTTTGGTAAAAATACAATATGGCAGTCTAGTGATGTTTTAAATAAAATATTATTAAAAAACTACTCATCCAATTTATCTTAAATTTGTCAAAAAAACATAAAGTATTATATTGGAATTAACTGGTAATATTTTGGTATGAATCCAACATGGCGGAACAAAATGCCGGCCTAAGAAAATATTTAAAAATTCATCCTGAAAAACTGCTTAATGGTTTGATTTCAAATTCTGTGTCATAAGTAATTGTGGTATAGGGATCAACTAGTAAAATTGTGGTACTAATTCAAGGTGGCCGAACAAAATGGTAGCCAAATAAAAAGTATGTAATCGTGAAAAAAATCACCCTCTCAGGTTTTACACGCCTTTACATTTCAGCGTATATATATATATATATATATATATATATATATATATATATATATATATATATACATATATGTTGATTTTTACTCCTTCACGGATAGAAAAATACAATGTGTTTTCATTCCGGGTGTACATCCGTTCACTACTGTCGTTCTGAAAAGAACAGTTTTGCTGACCTTTCGCCAAAATCACATTTGGCATTTTCGCCTGCGCAGATATAACCTTCGGCCTCGAGTGGGGGTATAAAAGGAAGCGTCGCAGTCACCAACACTTCAGTCTCTATTCGGACGCGAGAAAGAAAGCTTCGAAAATGCCAAATGTGATTTTGGCGAAACGTCAGCAAAACTGTTCTTTTCAGAACGACAGTAGTGAACGGATGTACACCCGGAATGAAAATATATATATATATATATATATATATATATATATATATATATATATATATATATATATATATATATATATATATATATATATATATATATATATATATATATATATATATATATATATATATATATATATATATATATATATATATATATATATATATATATATATATATATATATATATATATATATATATATATATATATATATATATATATATATATATATATATACATATAAATAAGGAATCTAATATCGGGTATGCGGTCTGTAGGTCAAATAAATAACTAATTTACTTCTGACATCCTCTATATTTCGTCATTTATTTATGACTTCATCAGGAGGAAACGCTAAAATACACCACAGATTAAAATGATATCAAACTAAAAAAAAACAGTTAAGACTTACAAGTGAAGTTACAAAAACATGGCTATATGCATTTCAACACACAGTAGAACGTTAAATTAGGACGAATACAACCACATGAATATTAAAGTGTTGATAACAGGTAGAACTTAATAACTAGCAAGACATTTATATATACATTGACTTATTTATTTTTTTGAATAATAAGAACTATTTTTTTTTTGTGGTAAAAGAAACATTGATAAACAGTTTTATGTACATATTGAAGTTCGTGGAATATTTATATTATGGTATTTAAGTTATTTGTTTTTTGTTGAACAAGGCAAAGAATTCATTTGTTCAACAGATTGCAATAAATGGTGCTCAGCTGTTGGATGTCAGATCTAGAATTAACTGAATTATTTTCGTTGTTAATATGTACCATTTCCAGAAATAGCCTTTTTCTGTAATTATTTTCATATTCCAGAATTTGTATGTTTTCGTAATCAAAATTGTGATCCTCTCTCTGAAAATGATCAACCAAAGCACATGAGTTTTTTCCAATACGGCAGTCGCTTTTGTGTTGTGTCGAACGACTTTTAATATATTGGGAAGTTTGTCCTATGTAACACTGATTGCATTGTTTACAAGGAATTTTATATACAACATTATTATTTAATGGGATCGGAGTTTTATCTTTAATTTTAGTGAACATTTTGCCAACCGTGACTGTATTATATTTAGCTATTTTTAAATTATCTCTTTTAAGGTGGTTAGTAATATTATCTGTAAGACCTTGAATGTAGGGCAATTCTTATATTTGAAATGTGCAATAACTTGGTCTTCTGTCGGACCATCAAAAAACCCAGAATGATAAATTAATTTGTTTAGCATTTTTTTTTGGAAAACCATTATTTAGAAATAGTGTATATACTTTCTTTAAATTTTCTTTCAAAAACCCTTCGTCCGAAATATGAGTGACACGATTTTTTAGAGCTGTTGAATTTTTGGCTCATTGGATGGTTCGAAAAATAGTTAATATATCGTCCAGAGGACGTCGGTTTTTGGTACCAACTTAAAATAACTTTGTTAGTATCAGTCCTAATTAGTAAGGTATCTAAAAAGGGGATGCTGTTGTTAACTTCTGTTTCCATAGTAAACTGCAAATGTTCATTCACAGAGTTAAAAGTAACTAAAGTAGTTTTTATCTCACTCGAAGGGACAGAAGTCACTATGTCATCCACAAATTTATACAAAAACGGAACATTAAAAGGTAATTTTTCTACGATTATGTCTAATTTATGATCCATTACTATTTGAGCCAAGATTGGACTAATAGGTGAACCCATGGGGGTACCAAATATTTGTTGGTAGAAATGGTTGTTGAAAGAAAAATAACATATATATATATATATATATATATATATATATATATATATATATATATATATATATATATATATATATATATATATATATATATATATATATATATATATATATATATATATATATATATATATATATATATACATGTATATATATATAAATATATATATATATATATATATATATATATATATATATATATATATATATATATATATATATATATATATATATATATATATATATATATATATATATATATATACATACATATATTTTTATATAATTTTTCTACGATTATGTCTAATTTATGATCCATTACTATTTGAGCCAAGATTGGACTAATAGGTGAACCCATGGGGGTACCAAATATTTGTTGGTAGAAATGGTTGTTGAAAGAAAAATATATATATATATATATATATATATATATATATATATATATATATATATATATATATATATATATATATATATATATATATATATATATATATATATATATATATATATATATATATATGTATATATATATACATATATATATATATATATATATATATATATATATATATATATATATATATATATATATATATATATATATATATATATATATATATATATATATATATATATATATATATATATATATATATATATATATATATATATATATATATATATATATATATATATATATATATATATATATATATATATATATATATATATATATATATATATATATATATATATATATATATATATATATATATATATATATATATATATATATATATATATATATATATATATATATATATATATATATATATATATATATATATATATATATATATATATATATATATATATATATATATATATATATATACATGTGTATATATATATATATACATATATATATATATATATATATATATATATATATATATATATATGTATATATATACATGTATATATATATATAATATATATATATATATATATATATATATATATATATACATGTACATATATATATATATATATATATATATATATATATATATATGTATATATATATATATATATGTATATATATATATATATATATATATATATATATATATATATATATATATATATATATATATATTGAATATCATGCATCAAACCCATATTATCAGTTTTTACCTACTATGTTGATCCGCAGATATTTCCCAGATATTAGGTTTCTAAATGGTTCTTGTTAACGATACTCTTGTTTTTATGTTAGATTGTTGCAGCATTTGGAGTTAGGATTCAGTAAAAAAAATTAAAGTTTTTTTTTACATTGTGGACGTTTCACAACTTTATTTTTGCATCCTCAGGACACATATAAATTTTATATCCTGCTTGATACCCATATTATCAGTCTTTACCTACTCCGTTGGTTCGCAAATATTAAATTTCTAAATGGTTTTCGTTAACGATCTTCTTGTTGTTATGTTATAGTGGTGTATTATTTGGGGTTAGGAAATATCTCCGGACCAATGGAGTAGGTAAAGACTAATATGGGTTTCATGCAGGATATAAATAAAATCTGTGTCCTGATGATCAACAGTAAACTAGCGAAACCTCGGCAATTTAAAAAGGGCCTTTGTTTTTTTACTGGATCCTAAACCCAAAATAATACACCACTCTAACATAACAACAAGAGGATCGTTAATGAAAACCATTCAGAAACTTAATATCTGAGATATCTGCGGACCAACGGAGTAGTATGTATATATATATATATATATATATATATATATATATATATGTATGTATGTATGTATATATATGTATATATACATGTTGATCAAAATTTGAAGTGTCGGGTAAGTAGTTTTTAGCTATGCTACGAACAGACATACAGACCGACAGACCGCCCGACAAACTGACCCACGGAATTGAGAAAACATGTCTTTTGGAATTTAGTGAAAAGTAAAGAATTATAAAAACCTGGGATTGTGATTCTTTCCCGATTACAATTCCTTTTACGAGAGAAGTAAAAGTTCAAATAAAAATTGTTAAGCTTTATTTACTTATATCTCTTCAACTTAACTCACGCTGTTTTAAAAAGAAACGTAGCTGGAACAAGGTTTTGGGTGCTGAGTGCTCACGTTTTTGGTTATACTTTATACAATTTACACTTGCAAAGTAAAATTACCTACCTAACTACAAATTATATATTTATTTCAGAAGCAACATATACTTATATTAATTCTTTACAATCATTATAATAAGAAAGGTCAGCCATTTTCTCTTAGGATAACTAACTCACGCCAGATATTTGTTCATCTTGATGATGAATGACTTTCCCAGGAGGACGATAGACTGGCGAGAAAACTGTCGCAATTCTCCTCTAGACAGTGCTGGAGTTCGTGCTTGTTTTATTGCAGATCAGAACAAAACTCAGTTTTTCTTTATGTCTAAGGTTAAAACACTACTTGTGACTTTTCACCATAACAGATCATCCCAACGTCAACTATAATGCGCACTAATAAATAAAACTTTTATTTGTACTATTAATTTCTGACATTTTTAAACATTTTAAACTTTTCTTAAATAATCAATAAGCTTTAAATGCTTTGATTTTAATAAGTCTTCTTCATCTAATAATTCTAATATATAACAAATATTTTAGGTTATATATTATGGAAGTTAAACGAAGTTTGCTATAGACGAAATCAAAATAACGGAAAACTTAATACAAATAATGGAATTTTGAAATATTGATATATGATATCAAACACTGAAAACTTAAATGTATGATGACTGTATATTAAAAATTATTATTACTGGTTAATGTCGGAGTTTTTTATTTATTGATTTGATTGACATGATATATATTGATATATATTTGAACCTTCGTAGATATTCACCCCCCTTGACTGGCATAGGAAAATTAAATGGGTAAAAAATCTTATTATTAACCTGTGGAATATTTTTAAAATTAACAGTACTATAAAACGTTTTATCGAATATAGATCAATTCCAGCATCTCCCAATCACTAGTTATATATTTTTCGAGGTCCATTTTTATTGTATATCTAACTACAAAATTGCCCTGTACAGACTCCTGGCGGGAACTTTGTGACCCTGGCAATATATGTATGTAGCTAATGTAAATGTCTATATCTGAATATTCTCAATCAAAAAATTTAAGCAAGTGTTATTAATGTTAATTTATAGTTCATTAGATTACACTATATAAAGCCAAAAGCCAAAAAAAAGGATCAATTCGAGTAAAGCTCGTCTAATAATAACAGTTTTAACTTATGCTAATTTAAGAAAAAAAAAGCTAGACGATGTCTGAAAGAGAAGTATATTGGTTCCGCAATATAGAAATAGATATATTTAAGATATATATTTAAAAAAAAAGATATTTATAAAACATAAAGTGGTTTTATTATTATATTTCGCAAATGGAGATAAATATACTTACAAAATAATTTTTAGTTTTTGGATCAAGAACAGTAGAGGCTCGCCAGGGGACGCGGGTGAAGCGCCGCTTTACCTACATTTTCCACTTAATTTACTTAAACATTTTATCATCTACATTTCTATTATAAAAATGTAGCGTGTTTTATATAAATTCACAATATTTACTTAATTATACCATTATTTTCTATCAAAACTAGTACGTTATATAATAAGAACTTAAAAACGTAGCGCGCTGAACACCTTTTCATAAGAGCGACCCGTTGAGGAATCACAATCAGCAATTAAGAAATTCCGCTGCAAACTCCCCCCGTACGCCGGCTTTCGCGCTTAGATTTCTTTACGGCAGTTGTTATGGCAACGAAATGGTGAATATCCGCAAGCCAAATAGAGATGGGAGCCTCATAAAACAGCTGATGCACGCTGCAGGCGCTTGTTCGCTTGTTATAGAATTAATGTAAATTAGTGCGTTCGGATCATCGGAGGCGGAAGCAGTTTTGCATCGTGTCATTTATCGTGGTATATAACTGTTTTCTAAAAACAAAATGATATATTTACAATCTTATAAATTCATATTATTTCCCCTAAGTATTAACAAGCGCTCCAAAGCTATGGATAATTAACATCACAAAAAGGTAAAAAATAGCAATTTTGGGCGTGGTACCCCGAACATTTTTCGTCTGCGGCGCTATTTTTGCCTACGGGAATGTACACCTAGCTACGATACACTTGACCTGTTCTTAAATCCTGCCTGCCTTAAAGCCGCCACTGATCAAGAATACTAAAATTAATTTTTAAGCAGAAAAATAAGTTGCTTATATTTCAATCTATAAAAAGCTACCTGCTTTCTCCTACGAAAATTATTTCAATTTGAAATGTTTTATTTTTTAAGGAACATCCTGTATTTCATAGGTAAAGGCTTATGATGGTCATCTTTATCTATAATAGGATTTGTTAATCAGATAATATGACATTCTTTTGGCGAAATTTTTTGGACGATTCAAACGGAACTATTTTAAATGAATCTCAATCATATACAACAAAGGCGCATTTTTCAAACCCGCTGCTCAGTTTCATCATAAATTATGCGTCTCAAAAATTACTTATGTCAGACTCCAATTTATTGAAGGCCAAGTAAGGTGTCATTCTCATCATCTAACAACAATCGGTAGACAGTAGAAAGTTTAAAAACCAACAGAAAATAATACGATCTGCTAAGAAGCACCCAGTCAAGGCCAATGGACATTTTAGTCTGGTCAGTTTGGCTTACAATATACTATAATTTTTTTAAAACGAATATTCGGAGTTAACTGCATTTATTATTATAATTATCATTTTTTATTTAACCAGCATAGGCGGCCAAACCGTTTGATATTTTAAGCGTTACGAATGATTAACAAGATAATTTAGATCATAATAGTGTAAGTGTGTGACAATAGAATTTCTTAAGTTTCTTATAACTATAACTATACAAAAATGGAAAAAGAACTACACTAAATCAGGTGGAGTATAAATAATCAGTTTATGGAGACTGAGAACGATTGTTATCGTAACTATTTTTAGAGGCATTGACAGAGTTGGAATTTACCACTGTGTTTGGAGGGCAGTTCCCCGCACGATTGGTCAGAAAGTACTGTCTACAAGATTATAGAATCGCTCGCGCACCAGTTTAAAGTGATAACCACACAGCCTTTGGTCAGCATCAACCTCACTTGACAGACCTATTGGTACGAAAATCAGATAGTAATCGTAGTACCGATATGCTCAAGGTTGGCCAGCAAGCGCTTATGTGGAACCATCGAAGGCACCTTGTATCCAGGTATATGACGTCTACTGGTTTGTTAATGTCGAGAGACTTTGTGAACTGGTTAAGATTAGTCGATTAGATTTGTGGTTGTCGACTTCTGGTAAAAAACCATGCTAGCACGGGCGCAGAGCGTTTGTTGTGAGTAGCAAGGTCGTCATCTGGTGACAAATTATCTTTTCCATGCATTTGCTGACAACTGGTGTTAAACAAATTTGTTGGTAGTTGGTCGCATCCCATTTACTTTCTTTTTTATATGTTAGGACAACAATAGACTTTTGCCAGTCAGTGGGTATCCGGCCATCTGTCAAGCATTGTCTAATAAGAGAGCACAAGGGTTCAATAGACTCTGAACTACAGTTCTTCAAAAATAACGGATTGATATCATCAAAATAGAATAAAAATCATATAATTAAACTCTGAGTGCTGTAAAAATCATAAATGGTTCTAAAAACGCTAAAGTGGTTTGAAAATCTAAAAATATATTCAGATATTAAGGTGATTTGCTTTGGACTCTTATCAGTGGATGAATTGTTAATGTTTTTGTCAGGATTCCCTTTCGATTTTCTGCTTCTAAGTTCGTCGTTCGCTGGACACATACGGAACAGAGGCGTACTGCAGGGTTTTTAATATTAACAATTTGAAATCTTTTTTACGTTTTTTTTTCTCTTTCTTTCTTCCAATCTTTTGAGATTTACTATGGCGGCTAAGAAGAGAAAGAATTCAATCTGTTTCAAATGCAAGGGCAATGTCACGAAGACCCAATATAAAATACAGTGTGCCGGTAAATGCAAGGGATGGTTTCACAAGTCGTGCTCTGGGCTCACTGATGAAGAGTTTAGGGCATATGACCTGCGCAAGAAGGATGAAAAGTGGTGTTGTATTGCATGCTCAATTAGCTATGCTTCTATTAGCGACTCGGAATCCGAGGTTGAAACATCCAATGAATACCCTTCAGCACATAGACGGAGTGTTGGAGCCGCTGAAACTTTCGAAAATATTTTTGAGCATCCCAATCCCAGCAACAAGGAGCTTATGAAGGCCATGCGGAGCATGTATGAGGAACTTAGAAATTCTATCACTTTTAATGGAAATATGATGGAGCAAATGAAGGAAAGTATAAAAGCTATTACAAATGAAAATAAGCTGTTGAAAAAAGAACAAATACGATTAAAAAACAGAGTGGTAGAATTGCAAGAGAAAAATTAAAACATTGTTATTGTTGGGCTTAATGGAGATGATAACGTGTCCGGAGATGTGAAGAAGGTATTTTCTGCACTAAATGTAGACATAACATCGGATGAATATAACTATAGAATTTTGCCAAGCCAACAGAACAGAAAGCCGATTTTGGTGTCTTTCACTCAAGAAAGTACTAAAAAGAAGCTAGAGAGGCGAAAATTGGTGTCCTTAGATACCAATAAATGTGGCATTGCAGCAGATATAAATCGTCGAATCTTTATCAATCAAGAACTATCCAAACATACCCGTGAACTGTTGAGAAAAGCAGGTGAATTAAAGAATGCAAGTTTCAAGTTTGTATGGTGCAAAGACGACAACATTCTTGCTAGGAAGGCTGAAGGTGAATCTGTTATTCGGATCATCACATCAGAAAAAGTGGATAGTTTAAAGGACATTGATTAGGTTTGTTTGGAATGCGAAAAAAAAACTTTAAGTGGTATATATATATTTTTTTCTAAACCGTAATGGCTATTCTACGTAGAAATGCCCTAAGAAACTTGGATAAACTTAATATAGCTCATATAAATATTAGATCCATAATTTCAAAGATGACTAAAATTAGGGATTATATTAGAAAGCATAATATAGATATTTTGGCAGTTTATGAATCCTGGCTCACGTACTTAATTTCTGATGACGTAATAAGTATTCAGGGTTTCAAAGTCGTGAGAAAAGATCGAGCCAATGGTCGTGGTGGTGGCGTACTTTTATTCATTAGGAACTCTATTAGTTTTCTCAAAATAGCTAACGTCAATGCTAATCATGCTGAACAAATCTGGGTAGAGCTTAAGATTAATAAAGTAAAAACTGTATTTGGTTTATTATACAGGATTCCTGGGTTTGATAATATGTGCGATTTTTTCAGCGAGTTTGAGGAAAATACTTGTGGGCGATTGCTTGAGTGTGACAACTTTGTATGCGCAGGCGACTTTAACATAAATATTTTAAACCTAAGCTGTACCTATACACAGCGTTTTTTAATGCTTTTGTCTGCATACAATTTGTTCCAGCTCATTGATGAACCTACTAGGCAGGGAAATAATAGTGCAACGCTTATTGATATTATATTGTGTTCAAATAAAGATTTAGATTTGGATTCTGGGGTTGATGTCACATTTGATGCGTCTGATCACTTTCTAATTAAATGTCAGTTAAAACTTGAAATGTTTAAACCTAAACATTTGCAACATATCGAGATTATAAAAATTTTGATCATGTGGCTTTTTGTCGATATCTTCAGAATATGCCTTTTAATGATATCTATTACTTACTTAAAATTGATACATTTAATTTCTTTTTGACGGAACTATAAAGCTTTGTCAAAATACAAAAAAAGAAAAACTCCGGTAAACTGGGCATCTTTAGGCAGCTTAGAAATTTTGTTAGCGCATCGGTGGCTAGGGAAAAGAAAGCGTACCTTGAGAGCAGGATCCGTAGAGATGGCCCAAAAGATATTTGGAAACTTATGAAGAAAATGGATATTTACTCAAGAAATAAGAATATAATTTGTGACCACCTAGGCAGCGCGGATGACATAAATATTTTTTTTGCAGGTGCAGCACAGTCCGGCGAACCTGATCCTGATGTTTTCAATTTTGTATTGAAGCCATAAAAAGGCCAATGTTGATGAATTTCAGTTTAAATTAGCAACCGTCGAAGAGGTAAAAAATGCTTTATTCTCAATTAAGACGGAGGCTGTTGGTTGTGATGGTATTGGGTTAGCAATGTTGATTCATTGTTGCCCTCACATCATTCCAGTAATTGTTTATTTAATTAATTTTTGCATTGAAAATAACACATTTCCTAAAACTTGGAAAATATCTCATATTCTGCCACATCCCAAGGTCAATTCCCCAAGTGAGCTTAAGGACTTAAGACCGATAAGTATTCTGCCCACTCTTTCGAAAGTAATCGAGAGAGTGATGAATATCCAAATAAGAGAATATGTTGCCCAATTTATTGCCCACAGTCCAGTCAGGATTCCGTAAAGACTAGAGTTGTACTACTGCTCTACTTAAGGTGACAGACGATATCTTGGAGGCAGCAGAACGTGATGAGCTAACAGCGTTGGTCCTTTTGGACTACTCAAAAGCTTTTGACCGTCTAAACCATACCCTTCTCCTAGGCATTCTTAATTATATTGGTTTCAGTGACAGCGCTCAGCTTCTTATTAAAGCATATCTTCATGGTAGAAGCCAGATGGTTAAATTCAATGGTAAGCTTTCTGGATCTTTGGAGGTTCTCTGTGGTGTGCCCCAAGGCTCGATACTGGGTCCATTGCTTTTCACTCTTTGCACATCACAACTTATAACATATTTACGGTATTGTTCTGCGCATTTCTATGCAGATGACACTGAATTGTATTTTTCTTTTAAACCTAGTGGGATCTTGGGGGCTAATGATAAATTGACGCATGATCTAAATGTTCTTATGAGAGCGTCAAGGGCGCATTGCTTGGAAATAAATCCAGCAAAATCACAAATTTCAGTCACGAGATCAAAACCAGAATCTTCTTAAAATTAGCTTAAATGGAAAGATCTTGAATACTTGTAATACTGCTAAAAATTTAGGTCTCCTAATGGACACTAATCTTAGGTTCTCGGGGCATATAAATATGTGTGTTAAGAGGGCATTTGCTAATCTTATCTTAAACTGATTTTTAATCAACGCGCCCTCCTTACTGATAGTGCTAAAAGTTACTTTGTGATTCCATCGTCTTATCGCACTTTAACTACTGCGATGTGCTGTATGGACCCTGCGTTTTGGACTGTGATGTCAAAAGAATCCAGCTTATGCAGAATTCGTGTGTACGTCTGATTTGTGGTATTCGGGGTCGTGAAAGGGGTGTTAGTGCAAAATTGCGGGAAAGCCACTGGTTCAGAATGAATGAAAGACGAGTGGTACATAGTCTAATTTTATATAATGAGATAATTTGTAATAAATGTCCTTGTTATTTATATAGCAAAGTAAAATTCAGGTACGATGCACATAACTTAGACCTGAGGCATAAAATCACCTTGACTGCAACTATACATCGTACTTCGATGTCTGAGCGGTCCTTTTCTTACCAAATATCAAAGATGTACAATAAAGTACCTGCTTATTTAAAAGATGCCTCAGGTTACAGGTTTGAAAAAGCAGTTAGAACAATAATTCATAATTTCTGTTAAACTTATTTTTGAATTTCTTATTATAATTTTTGCTTTTGTTTCACTTTCTCTGCCCTCTTAAAGGGGTTGTTTTGCAGGTTGTGAGCTAATTATATTCAATTATAAAACCCTATTGATGGCCTGTATTTTTTATATGTTTTACATTTTAGTCACTAAGATAAAACAATATCTTGTATAATAATTCATGTATACATGTATCTGCTGGTTGAGATAGGAAACTTTGCTTCAACTCCGCCAATTGTAATTTAAATTTTCTTAAAATTAAAATAAAGCCATATTTATTTATTTATTTAAAATCAGTGGATGCATCGGATTACATCAACGATAAAGTACTTTTTACACTTTCTTCAGTGAAGTTTATATTATACAGAGTCGATTCATTTCTAAATTGAGGAGAGAGTGCAGGGATTTCACCTGGAGGTTCTTCAGAAAAACCCTCTGCGAAATGCAATGCAAAATGGTTTGCAAGATCTTCTGGGTCTGTCACGATCAATCCGGAGTTGTTTTTTCGAGAGAGTCTGGTGATAGTCGAGGAGAACGATGATTTCGCATATTTATAGACGTATTTACTGCAATTGTGGTTGACAAGGTTGTTTTCGTATTCGGTTCTGGCATTCCTCAACATTGTCGTGAAATGGTTGTGACTATGTCTATAATTATCTCCATTCTGTGGGGTGGGGTTCATACGCCAGATATGCCATAGCTTTCTTTTTCTATTTACAGCTTTATTCATAAACTGTTTAAACCATTGGTTCTTACTATTTGAAAAACTAGTGTTAAGGGGAACATGTCTATGCCGTGTTACAAATATTGGCGCGATAACAGGTCTACATTTCTTCTGTTGGTCCATTCTGCTAGTGACACATGGCACACAAAACGTAATCAAATGATCAAAAATACTTAATTATAAACTGATTATTGTTGTTTTAACCACAAATAAGTTAAAAAGTGACTGAAAGACGCTGAAATATTTATTTCTAAATACGCTTTGAAAGTGGTTTTTAAGATTTTATAAATTCGGTTCGAAATGAGCTCCTAAATTTTAATCCCAAACACAAATTTGGTTTAAAAACAAGTGTTTTATATTTCGTAGAATATTTGGAGCGATGGTTCAAAATACTTCTCTAATTTTATCTTGCTTAATTCCTCTAGTAGTAGGAGTTATATTGTGTACTCTTTCTTTCACAAAGAAAAAATCAAGTTTGGCTAGATCGGGAGTTCTTGCTGGCCAAGAAACTGGACATTTTACTTTAGTAGACAGTAAGTACTTCATCGTGCTGGAAATATATTTTTTCGCGAGTTTATTTTTCTTGTTTATTTGAAAATTAATTCTGTAAAGGTCAAGAAAAATCTTACCAGTAATATTTTCATTAAAAAAAACGAGGTATAATGCAATTTCTTATTATGCCGGCCTATACATTATGCGACCACTTATGTAAATACAGAACTCATCGCGTGAAAACAGATTTGCTGGTCTACTAAGCACAAGTAGCACATGTACTAAATAGTACATATTTGAGAAACTGAGGTTACTACTGAATCATAGATCTTCTGCACCTACTGACAAAAATAATCTTCTTTTATAAGTGTGAGAATTATTAATTTCTGTAGTCATTCCATATGATATGGACGGAAATGTTTACTGTATTCTTCGCTTAAAGGTAGAATCAGTTCGTTAACTGACGGGTCTTGCTCTATCATATCTCTCCACCAATATCTGAAACCCAGTTGCATTGAGATACATTTTCTCTTTGAATCTTGCTGTGCATATATCTAAAAATGTATGTTTGTCTCCTGCTTCCAAAGCCTACGTCTATAAGCTTTTTATGTGAAAAATGCATCATCAAAAATAAATAATGCTGATGAACATAATAACAATGTGAGAAAACTCTCTAACGCACTGTCAAAACTACAACATTGTCCAAGCGTAATTTTTTCAGTCTTCAATTCCTTCAAAATATTTCTGAATTTACACGATTTTTAACAACTAAAAAAGTTATTTAGAAGGTAATCACGATCGGGTAAAAAATACAAGATGTTCCATTTAAAAAAAAAGTCGAAATAATACACATTTAACTTAGCCGATTCGGTCAAGTTAGCGCTAATACAATATATAACAAACCGAAAAATTATAGATATTCCTATTTAGGAAGTACTCCGAATTTCTCAACTCCATAGGTCACTATGACTTTCTATAGAAGTCCTACAAAATGTCTAAAATATCAGAAACAAATTAATTTCTAGGCAACGCCATTCAAATTGAAAAGATGAAATGTGCCTTTAAAGCTCCCTTTTAGCAGAATAAAATGGCAAAGAGATATAAAGAGAGGTCCATTTAACTATATATTAAATACCTTGTATGCCCCTTTATAAACGTGATAACTTTTGTAAAAAACTAAAAACCTCTAAGTAATGAACCCTAAGGTCAAATTTATTTTCAAGTAGTAGACACAGAAGAAGAAAAAGTCTAATTTACCCAAAAAAATTCTTTATTATATAAGCAACCGGTTTCGCGACTAAGTCGCATCATCAGACTGAGAGATCTCATAAGTAAAATGAATATAAGTACATTGACAATTTCCCGAACAAAAACCACTAATAATTTTTTTTTACAGTGACATTTTTATTGTGTTATTACAAACATAGTTATATAAATATACATGTTATGTAAAAATGTGAATTAATCTCTTAAGAGTTATTTGCTTCTAATCAATAATAATATAATAATAATAAATGTCTTTTACTGAGGAATTGTTTTACAAATGTAAGTGTAGTATTTTTGATAGTATTAGATTTAATTACAATTTTTCGAGGGATAACCAAGCCTGCTCCAGCGAAGTCTAGCCAAGTGGCTACTCTTACTTAACCAAGTAGAAAGCCAGTAATAATCCCTCTAGTACATTAAAAGTAGGTTGAAAATCTAAATGACACTATCTCATAATAAAGATTTATAACAATTAGTTTACTCAGAATACTGGCAAAATCAGGAATAAAATGGTTAATGTTGGTATTTGGCGGCCAATAAAAACAGCATTAATTCTATTTTTGTTAAGTTAAAGTTATTAGGGTTGTGTTAAAAGTGGCCCTAACAAAGGCACCTACTCACCTACTTCTGCCTCTCCTGTCTTTACGAAAAAAGGTATAGCTGATATAAGCGAATCGTGGTTTTAACTAAGCCACGTTTCTGTTATCATAGCCATTAATAAATGTAAATAGTGATCTTACGTTTAATTGAGCAAATTTTATTGTGTAGGTAGTATTTCCTATTTAATTAATTCTCATATTAATGCTTTGGGGAAAATTAGGTTTAGAACTGACTCAATTTTGAAGCTGTTGAGAAAAGTAGACAATAAAAAATCGCCAACCTTGCAGAACGCAAAAGATGCCAAATTTCCAAGGAAACAATATCTTCTCAAGAGGGGTTCTCTGTAGATGACAAATATTATACAGGCTATGTTTTTATCGTCAATTGATGATACAAGTCACCTTAAAATATCTTACATTTGTATGAATAAAAAAAGCAGCAGATGATATGTTATCTCCGCTCTTCTCTTATCTCCGTAACACACAGTAGACTACTAGATAAGTTAACTAAGCACAACCAGCTACATTGTGCGCGTTGAGTAAACCGTTCTTATATACAGATTAAGACAAAAAACTGTTATAAAATTCTATCTATATTTAAAAAGAGTATTTTAAAAACACTCTTTGGTGATAATGATAAATAATATACACTAAATAATGTGATATAGATAACAAGTGTTTAGAAAATTCTAAATATGTACTATTGAGTAATTTTCAACTACCCAAAAATCAAAACAGTGTTATCCAAAAAAACAATAAATATTTAAAATATATCAAGATGAAATTATAAACCAAACATATTGTTTTTCTTTATTTTTAGCTCGTATAAATTGTTGGTACACATTAATACTAAAAAAAATAGGACCATTCTTCATTGAGGGATTATACGTTTTCAGGACCAAATAAATCAATGAAAATATTATTTCATAGTGCCCTTTCCCTCAGGCAGGCGAAAAAAATTTTACTTGCCAGCCAATTTAACCGGACTAAAAGCGTAAACAACATATAGGATGCGGATACTAACATGACCTAGATTTCCCCCAAGCTTGTGTATTAGTTGCTCTTTCGCTGTGACAGGCACTTCACCAGCTAAGAGTGGTATAGAAGTACCAGCGCATTGGAACCATTGAGTGGTACTTTCATGTTTTTCAATTCCTATTGCCTACTATTTCTTGACGGGCAGTGTTTTGATTTCGCGCCAAAAATTTTTTCATTACTATATTCCACTAAACGACGACAATATTAAGAGGGTATCGTCCATTTTTCAACGCCTTATTAACAAACGAACAAAAAAATGTCTCGAATAAAACTGCACAGAAACAAAATTGTAGAGATAATTTGCCACCGTGTATGTAAAATTATGTTATGTAGTACGGACTTTTATTTTGACATTTTACCTTTCTATGTGGGTGCTGCACTCTTACGAGTTAATTACTTTCAATCATCTTTTTTTTAACTCTTGAAAAAAAAAATAAAATCAACTTGGAAGCAGCAACACAAAAAAGTCTGTTGACCACAATAGGGCTCGAATACCTGATTGGCTGAATTATCCCTAGCCGAGTTTTCCGGGAAAGAAGCCGACGAGCATAGGGCGAAAGAAACCGGCTAGTTAAAAAATTTTACTTATAAGTTTTAGATTACGGTGAATTGTAATCGGTATATAGACCTCTACATCGCTTGGTCTAGTACAGTTAACAAAAAATCAATCTAATTCTATCTGTTTTTAAACTCCTTCCCGAAGATGGACAAATTATTAATATTTCAAAAGTATGTTGTGACCAGTCTTAAATGTAAGTGGAAACCTGTTTTAAATGTGTATATGAACTAAAATAGAACTTTTTCATGATGGTTATTAAACATTTGTATTTCACTTAAGATTAGGGCTAGACATGTATAAGCACCTTTAGATGTGTAGCAAAATAATACGCCAATGTTTATTTCAGAATAATATAGCTCTATTTAAATAGGTTATTTTGACTACTTGTAAACCCGACTTTTATATGATACTGGCAATGTGGGCTCACAGCAATTAGGATTTTCGTTTCCAAAAATTTGAGGACCGCTGAAAATGTTTTTAATTCGATTTTCTGAGTCGAGCTTCAGAAGCTATGACCAAAATCGACAGTCAAAAAAAAACAAATTTAACCCTTTTGAAATTTTTAACAAATGCTCCAACTTCGGAGACCTTTCATATTTCGGTCTAATTCCTTTCAATATCATTTATGGACTTCACAATATAACATAAATTAGGGTCTTTGGGTTTGGGGGGGGGGGGGGAGAGAAGCAATTTGTTTATTGGGGGGCACGAAAGATCTAAAATATGCCTTTCGCATAGCCTGGATAGCCCTATGCAAAAATTAAAATGAATTAAATTATTTTAGTACACTGTTTCCTATAAGCGGAATAAATATTTATTTAAAAAAATGTCAAAAATTTGTTTGAGCTTATTTCGTTTATTTAAATTAATGTACGTTAATCAAATGAATGTGCTATTTAACCCAAATAAAGTTTTGTTTCATATAAATAGTAACCTATAAAGAATTGCTTGCTTCAAATGCATATTTTTTAAATCAATTATTATTTAACTTAAAAACATAAACCGTCCTGACTAATAATCTGTATTACATTTAAATATAATATTTGTCTCTGTAAGAAATAAAAATGATATATATTTTTATTATTTAGAATGTGATTCTTCTACTTTTAGGAGTATGTTATCGAACTGCAAAAGTGGGTAAAAATATAATCTCGGCCATTTATAGCATTTATATATAATATGTAGTAATTTGCAGTAAATATTTGTTTTATGGAATATTAATACATCGGCTCATTCATAGCAAACTCAAGCCATCGTCAATCGAGAGAAATAATTTATAAAAATTAAAATACATAAGCTATATATAACTCTAGTCTGAACAATTTTATTTTAATTTTTCTAAAAGTTCTCTTACACTTTAAAATAAGCATGTAAAAATGGCGCCATATTGGCTTCTACAAACGATATAAACAAACCATTTCTTTGTTTGTTTAAAACAAATATAATTACTTCCAAACAAAAACATATTTGCATCAAATAATCACTAACATTTCCTAAATAACTGTTTGTTTAAGAAAAACAAATAGTTATTGCATATTTATTTGTCGCTTATGAAAGTCAATGTGACGCCATTTTTACAAACATGTTTTAGACAGCGTGAGAGAACAATTTAAATAAAGGGGTTCAGGCTCTAAAGGTTATTTATAGGTATATTATTTTCACTTTTTCGACACTGGTTTGTGTTTGCTATGGTTTCTACCATAAAACTGAAAATTAATGAGCCCCTATATATTAGTTAAAAAAAAGTTATTTTCTGCAATCTATTACATAATTAATTTCCTACCTTCAGGTGTATGCCATAAATGGTCGAAGATAAGATTTCCAGCAACTTTTGAAAATTCATAACTCAATCTTCTAAACTAGACTATCAACACTCTGCACAATACTCCAATAAAAATGAAACTGCGAGATTAAACACGAAACCTCGACGTGTCCGTGCTGAAGAATATTAGTGGGGGTCTATAACCAATATTTAAATAAAAAAAAATTGTTCCCTTTAATAAATATATATACAATAGAAAAACAAAAATTTATTTCAGATCAGGCGGCTCAATGAACCAAAAAAATATATAAAAAAATCTCTAATATTCGCGTTGATTTAATACAAACAATATCTGTATATACCAAGCAAAAATTATTTGAGTGAAATAAAAATCAAACAAACGGATTTTATTAAAACTTTTTTACTTATTTTTTTTCCTAAAATAAAATAGTAAGTCCTATTTTAAAAAATGTAGGTACTATTTAAAAAGAGTTGTCAATACATTGACATTTAAGTTTTTAGCCAGACGTTCTAGACTAAAAAATTTGGCAGCCTGGATCCTCCCAGGTCCTGTCATTGAACTGCCACCGATAATAATGACACACAAAAAATAATATTTTATTGCATATCACGAAACTGTGTCGGCATTCTTACGTCACTGACATGTATAAATAGAACTTTAGAATGCTATATTATATCTACCTTCATGTTGAGGTTTTTCGTTATCGTGGAGCTGTGTTTCCAAACTTTGTTTTCAGTGCTTCAATTTATATCATACCTGTAATAACAAAATAACTCAGCTCTTTTTCCAATTAAATCCTCTCTTTGTGAGAGACGAGGTTTTGTCGTCGCTGTACTGTGGAGACAATATGCGGGTATATGTTGAAAAATATATTAAAAGGGCAAAGATAACACCTTACTGCCAGAATATCTGGCTTCACAACTTAAATTGAAAATGTTTTTGAATTTATGTTATTTCAGCAATAATGTCCGCCAATACAAAATGCGCGTAATACAAAATGTTTAAATATTCTTAATAGACGAATTATCGGTAATATTCTTTTAAAAATAGTCAAAACAAGAACAAAAAAGTCTTCATTTATTTCACCAAAAAAATCTACTTTATTATTGTTCTAGAATTGGTCGAGAAAAAGATGTCCAAGGGTATTTCTTCTTTCTAGCTACCAAAAGTGAGGGAGTCATTAATAAATTTTCTAGTTTCTTTTCTTTGATGAAACATTTATAGCGTTAATAAATTCTTTTACCAATACAAGGTGTAAATTAATAAATGTCCAAGATGTGGGATGACGCATCTCATAAAAATAAGAAAAAAAGTTCGAAACAGAGGGTGTTAAAATGGTAACATTTTTTTAAATATTTTATATACATCCTCTACATTTCTAACTATTTTTTTTAATCAAATTTAGTGTACGGTATACTATTACTAATATCCATAAAATTATCCATCCTCTTATCAATTTTATTTTTATAGGATGACGTTTTATTGTAAAGGTCAGGCTTAAAGCCTAAACCTAAGTTATAATGTTGGAAATCCCTAATAAAATAAAGAAGTACTAGTGTGAATTTAACCTAAAATTTTGGTAGAATCGGGGTAATTAATATTTTATAAGAAGCGCCATCTACAAATATCTATATCTATCTATCGAATGTTTACAGAGAATGAACCATACAAATTACCAAAAACTAAAATGATAAGTAGAGTTGAACTTCGTAAATTTCAAGGCAATATATTAAATAATTTCACACCCTTAATAATTCTTAAGAAATGCGTCCAAGTTGGTTAAATCTTTCCATATTAATGGGTATATATAGAACCACGGAAGCTCATATTATATATAAGCGCTATTTTTAGGGTTACCAGACGTCCGGATGGGTCCGGGAGGATTTTTCATAAACGTCCGGATTTTAAACTACCAGGTATTCCACTATAAGAATGATCTCCAAAAAGCAAAATAGGAAACTAGTTTTTAAAAATGTGCTTATTTAAGAAATCGTAAATAATTTTAGCAGTGTAAATTCGCCTTTAGCGCAAACAAGCGGCGTCGTCACTGTGTCAATAGTTTGCGTCTGTCATGCGCGGCAGTAGCAGCAGTGAGGTTTCGGTGAATCATTTATTACATTTATTTACTTAGTTTTCCGAGTATTTATGACGTTAGGACCTAGTTTACGACTTTCGCGATTTAGTTAGCCTATTTTTGATTATACATAATTTTCAACATTTCAAAAACTAATATTTAGTAATGCCGAAACGCAAATGTACTTATTCGGATGAAATATTCCGGATGTATCCTTCGTTTAAGAAAGGAAAGACAACTAGCGAGGTAATTTGTAATGTTTGCAGATGTGCAATATCAATTGCCCATAAGGGCAAGCTTGATATTGAGACTCATATAAAAAAGGATAAGCACAAACAAGTGTTAAAATCTCAAGCGGGAACCTCAGGTCTTCAAAATTTTGTAGTAACTTCTGGAGAAACCAAGTCGATAAAAGCCGCTAAAGCGACATTGGCCTTCCATACGGCCTGCCATCATAAATCTTATAAGTCCATGGATTGTACAACCAAGGTACATTTATAATTATTATTGTATGTGTGTAATTTATTATTTGTATATTTTGGTTTTAGTTAAATAAAAAAATATACCATGATTCGACATTAGCCAAAAAGGTTACTTGTGGACGGACTAAGGTGGAGGCAATTGTAAATAATGTAATTGAGCCATATACTCTTGAACTGACTCTTCAGGCAATAAACAAGGTATCATTTATTGGTGTGGCTACAGACGCAAGCAATCATAATGCCTTAAAAATGTTTCCAATCCTTATACAATATTTTGATTACAAACGTGGAGGAATTCAATCTAAATTAATAGACATTAGAAGCGCTCCAAATGAAACTTCAGAAACAATTTCTGTCCTAATATTAGATGGTCTGAAAACAAACAATTTAGAAAGAAAATGTGTAGCGTTTTCAGGAGATAACTGCAATACAAATTTTGGTGGCAAGGATAGAAAAGGTCAAAATAACGTTTTTAACAAATTAAAATGCAAAATTAATTCAAATTTGATAGGTGTAGGTTGCCCATCCCATGTAATTAATAATGCAGCGCACTATATCTGTGATAAATTAAAAGTTGATATAGAAAGCATAGTACTCAAAATGTTTAACTATTTTAGTATTTATACTGTACGAGTTGAATCACTTAAATAATTTTATGAATTTGTAGGCACGGAATATGAAATTCTTTTATATCACTCAAAGACTAGATGGTTATCTTTGTTTCCCGCTATTGAAAGAGTTTTAAAAATGTTTGAAGCACTTAAGGCATATTTTTTGACACAAGATGGTCCTAATATACTTAAATTATTTTTTGAAAACGATTTTTCAGAAGCCTATCTTTTCTTTGTTCATTCTTTAATGTCTGTTTTTCACACACATATAGAAAGAATTGAACGTCAAAACAATTCTGTGGTTGAAACAATGGCAATTTTAGAAAACGTTCTTTCTATTTTAGAAGAAAGGGCAGCTAACAAATTCATACCTCTAAAAGTTCGCGAAATTTTAATTAAATTCGTTGATAATGGTTCAGAATGCGAATGTAACCAGCTAAAATTAGAGTTTTTTGATTTGTATAATAATGCAATTCAATACTTAAAAAACTGGCTCAAGCCATTTGAAGAATTCCAATGTTTTAAATGGATGAGCCTGAATGATATTACTAAGTGTGATTGGTACAGTGACGTTATGCCCTCATTAGTATATTTAATATCAAAAGGAGTCGAAATAGATGACTCAAAATTTTTTGATGAATTTTGTAATTTAAAAAAATATATTTCAAACAATTTTGACTCCGATGACCACAATCTGCCTATTCACGAAAAATGGGCAAAATATTTTAACGCAAGTATTTCTGGAGAAATTTTTCCACAGTTACTAAAAGCTGAATTTCTTTTTGCCATCCCATCTCACAATGCCAATGTGGAAAGAATATTTTCACTTATTGCTGCCCAGTGGACTAAAGAAAGAAATAGACTGCGTTTATCTTCTGTGAAAGGAATACTTATGACTACGTATAATTTTAAAAATATCAGCTGTTCAGAGTTTTACGATTTTGTCCTTTTGCCAGAAAATGTAACTCTTTTAAATAAAATACAAAGTAGCGAAAAGTACCAGTAAAGTGATTTAGTTCTTTTTATGTTTTGTAAGTTGCTTTAGTTTGTAAGTTATAAGTTTTGAAGTGTAAATAAAAAATGTATTTTTTTCTATTGTTTTATTAGTAAAATAAGGCGTCCGGATTTTCTTAAAGACTTGTCCTGGATAGACCAGTTTTCATCTGGTAACCCTAGCTATTTATCCATACCCATAGAAAATCGACATTATAGAGTATCAAAAATGATGACAACTAATAAAATTAGACTTCGTGACCCTAAAAACCCCGAAAACCATATAAAACTCGATATTTTTCGATTACCTTCTCTTTTCCCATTCAACCCCACCCCCCCTGCGCCATACACTTTACTTATGACTAGCCGGGCAGACCTTGTTCTACCTTTTCTGTTAGATGGCGCGATGAGTTTCCAGTAGAATTATAAGAATATTCACCACATCGTCCAGACATGTTATTGAAGAAAAACATATTGATTTCATAGAAAAAAAACGCAATAAAACAATACAAAAAATAGTGTTGAAAGGTCTCGGTAACCAGACGATCATTAAAAAAAAATCATATAAATTGGTGCAGTACAACTCTCTCACGAACTTGCTGAAAAATCGGGCTTATGTTTCACATATATAGATTAAAATGTATAATAACTGAAATACCTTACAAAAATAAATCCCCCTCTTAGTGTCCTGTGTCTCAGGGTTCATACTATTTTGGTTAATTGTACTTCAGTTATAAAATTTTGAAAGTAATATGTTAAAGATATGGCGGATACTCTCTCGTAAAAAAAAATTCAAAATGGCACCATTCCGCCATTTTTTCAATATGTTTACTACGGGACCACCCCAGCACTACTCTGAATATCTCCCGAAATATTAATCCAAATTCGTTTAACCGTCCAGAAGTAATCAAGTACAGGGCTTTCATTTATATTTTACAGCTTTAACCATATAAGTGATACAAAAAAAACTTTAAGTACTAAGAATACCAACGATTTCTAAAAAATGTTAAGAAGTGGAAAAAAAACTAGATAACCTATATATATTTTTAATGGGTCACCCTGTATATTATTATTTCATTAAATTGGTCCCGCCTTACCGATTATAAATATATCGGGTTTGACTGACAAACCCGTTCTATAAGAGGCAATATTTTCAATTGATTCCACATTTAAAAATTTAGAATCTCTCTCCCTTTCTAACGCTTTGGGTTTTTGTGGCAGGGTTTTAGTGAATTTTCTCGGTTGTCTTTAAACACAAGGGTAATAAATTTGGTATATTTTTAATCGGTATGAAAAGAACCATTTAATTAAATAATACTATACAGGTTGTCCTGTTTTAAAATTATGGGTTATATAATTTTTTCTACTTTTCGGTAATTTTTAGAAATATTTTATATTCTTAGATGATACTAGAGGATTTTTTTGTATCTCCCATAGATAAAGTTGTAACTAAGTCTCGAAATATAAATGAAAGGTCTGTACATAAAAAATACATAGTTCAAGTTGTTATAGTACGGAATAAGGAATTTGTTATAAAAATGGCCAATAACGTGGAGTTCGGGGGAAAATGACATCCTATAGACTTTTCAAAAACTGATTTAGTCGCCATTGATACTGGTTAAAGTACACCGCCAATTTTTTTTGAGTTGATTTGATTGATTTTATTTCTAAAACAAAGCATTTCTATGACTTTATTTTATTTTTATGAAGCATTTTGCACCCTATATACCTGCTGATTCACAAACTCAACAGTTTCATTTTTTTAATTGTTTTAATGTTTTTCGTCCGACGAAATTACTGTGTAACGAAATATTATTATGAATTTCCACCTAGTATCAGCTCACACAATCGCATTAATCCGAAGCATTAAAATTGAATCAGTTTCAATTTGATTATTGAATCCGTATACAGAGCGTATAGGAGAGGTCAAAATAGCACTAGTTTGTCATACACACAAAAATCCTAAAGTGTCCCTTAACGGAGATACAGGGCTCTAAAGGGTTGCCCAGCGATTAACCTTTTAAGCTCTAATTTTTAAATCGACTTGTATGATTTAATACGTTTTTATTTTTTTACGTAGGCCATAAAGACCCATAAAACCATACCACAATAGAAAATTCACATCGTCAGGAACGGACTTGCCACCTTAGTCGTTGGGCCAGATTTGGAAATGTGTCATTTAACAGACCTCAAATCTGATTTTTATATACTTTGGTCATTCCTCTTTAAAAAAGATATACTCTATATTTGTTTCGATAAAGAAAATAGGTTTTTGTATAACACGTTTATTGACTTAAACACAGTAAGTCATCAAATAACACCATTAATATTATTACATCCCACTTATGGCTTTTGTGTGGAGGAAAGAAGAAGTTTATTCTGATACATTTCCAAAAGAACTTTTGAAAGGTTTAACTATAGCTTAAACGGATAAAGAATTATAAAAAGTTCTTAAAACTCAATATTTCTGACATTTCCGATATCACTGTTAAAAACCTGAAAGCGTTGCTTCTTTTCGACTACTTCAGCAGATTTTGGAAATGGGCGATATGTACCTTTACATATTTCCTTATCCGACGAATGTTTTCTCGTTATACTTGTGTCATTCTTACTACAGGTTTTCACTAGTGTCAAATATACAAGCCTTTTTAAATTTCCCCATAAAAAGGAATTCCATGGAGTCATACTGTGAAACTTCGGTCTCCATAAAATAATCCAACGTCGACCTATCCCTCGATCACCAAAAATATTTAATAAGTGCTGAAGAACTAAATTGCTTTGAAATTTCCAAGCGCACAATGTCTAATAATCTCGGGTAAAACTGGCGTCGTCCGTAAACGAAAAAATACTAGTAAAATTTGGATTTTGCCTAAATCGTTGCAAAAACCAATTTGCGTAATTGACTCTTGCAGGATAATCAGTGATAGACATGGCATGTATCGTGTTTCGGACGTGACAAAAATGTAGCAGTTGTTTTCGAAGGGTCTTATGTACAACCCACTTTGGCGTATAAACTTGGACAGCCAGTTTTCTTACACTATCAGAGGGATTTTCAGCAATCTCTACCAGAATTTTCTCCTATAATTGAGGGTTCCTTGCTCTTCTTGGAGACCCTCACTACCACAATGCAACAAAAAACTTGCCAATTTCCTTCCACTTGACTTTTTATCTGGAAAGCTATGATCAACCTTTCCAAAAGTTCTTCAGTGTGGTAAACCTCGATTTGAAAATGTTCCAGAATAAATTCTTTTCCACCCACATAATTGCGGGGTGCTTGTCTATAAATTAGATGCATGTCAGACAATTTTGACAGTGTTGTCAGTAACACATTGTTAAAGAAATTAAAACGACTGGCGTTTTATTTCAGTATTCTGATTTATTGTTAAAATAACGATGCTATACAAAAACCTGATTTTTTCGAAAAGGCTAATGGTATCGAAACAAATTTATGGTACCTTTTTTTAAGAAGAGGCTAAAATATTTAAAAAATCAATTTTCAGCTTTCTAAAATAAGACCTTCAAAATTTTGGCACATACCCAGTGTGGTGGCAAGTCCAATGCTGACTTCCCTGAAGATGTAAAGCATCTACTGTAGTATGGTTTTTATGGCCTACATACAATATTAAAATGTCATTAAATTACATAACTCGGTTTAAAACTTAACACCGAAAAGGTAAATCGCTAGGTACTCACCCCTTTGGGGTAATGCATCTACATTAAGAAGCACTTTAGTATTTTTTTTCTATGACAAACTAGGGTTATTTTGACCTCTTCTACACGCTCCCGAGAGTATAATATATACTTACCGGACACCCAGACAAATAAAATTGCCTATCGCAACCACTTAGGCTAAATCCGAATTGATTAAGCTAAAGTAATTAAACATATACACTAGCGGCCGGAAATGGTCCACATCTGCATTGTAAGTTAATAAATTTTATCACATTTTAATACACCTAATTGGTTAATATACTATGCTTTTTAATGAGCAGGAACCTGGTTCTAGCGAAAAAACTAGATCAAAAGAAATTGTTAAACGCCTTAGTTAAGAGAAAGTGTTTTACAAATTCGTATGTGTATCATTTATTACAGATTTTTTTTATTTTCTCTTTTTAATGTTTGTGTAATATATCCGGATAACTTGGCTGCGGCACACAGTTCCATTAAAGAAGAGATAAAGAGTAATAACTGTTTTCTTCAGGATATTAATTCAGTAACATAGTAAATAAAAATCGATTTTATCTTTTATATAATTGTTGTAGTCTCCTGTTAGTGTAGATATACATTCAAGTTCATTTGAAGTGCTTAACCTAAAATTTCCACGAAATTCAACCAGTTATAAATTTTTTGTTATTTTATATAAAACTATTATCTCTTTTTTTTGTTTAATTAACCGATCTCTTCGCCAAATATGCTCAATTTTATATGTATTTTTGATGCCTGGTATATCATCCACAGGATATTTACTTGTTAGATGTTTTGATAAGCCGTGGGCTTTTTCTGTGATGATAGAAAAACACTTCTTTTACGTATAGAATTTCTTTTTCATGAGCCTTCGAAAACTTTTTGTTTTTTAGTAATGTAAGTAAAGAGATCGGTTAATTAAAAGTTAGTAAATAAAGAAACTATTGTCTTTTTCTTCTTTATTATTTTTTTAGGCTTTGTTTTCTTGTCATATATTTCTTAATTTATATACCCTTATTTGTTGTTTTGATCTGTTGTAATATTATTAATATTAATATTTTTAGTTACTTACGTAATTTTTAAAATACATTTATACTACGTACATATTAAGTATAATATCATAAGTAGGTTATGTCTAAAGGTATACTCTGGCAAAAATTGGCATTAAAAAACTTTAATTTTGGTACACAGTCATATGGTTGTTATTGCTTCACACTTGAGAACAGTTTCAAATATTAATGTTCCCAGTTATACAGGCATCCGTAACTGAGAAATTCGTCGCAAAGGATTAACATTAATATTTCCAGATCAACCATCAAAAAGCGACTATATATAAAGGTGATTTGAAAGCTCATAGAGCTTTTTTACGCTAAAAGTTTTTGCAGATAATCAAAGAAACGGACTGAATTGGGCAAGGGATGATATTAACTTAGTAGCAGTGCTGGAATTGTGTTGTCGCAGATGAATAAATAGGATTGGAGGGTGTCTAATGATATGGGCTGCAATTTATAGATAAGGTAAAAGCCCTGTTTCTATAATGAAACGGAAAACGCTATCTACAAATTCTGCAAAACCATATCAAGCAATCAGTGGTCAATGAATTCATATACATTGATGATAACACGTCAGATGCCAATGTCATAGAACACGATTGGACCAGGTACTGAAGAGGCAAATAGAACAGCCCAATAATATATCCATTATTTAAAAAAATGGAACTATATTCCGTAGAATATTATTGAAAACATTACCTAGATGTTGGCAGACAATTATAGTGGTAGAGCCGATGAAAATGTTGCTCATTTGTAAGTGGCTGAAACTAGTATTAATGGAAATTGTATACCCAGAGTGTGACCGAAACTTTCGTGGAGGCAGCTGCGCGGTAAAATAACAAAGCTGGGGAGTATTTTTTCATTGCAAAAAACGATGTTTTATTAGAACAAAAAGAAAACCCTTATTTGCTACACGTGGCATTTTTTACACCTATTATCTATTACGTAAACTTTAAACAGGGTCTACAAGTTTTATTTTGAAAGATAGAAAAACAAATTAAAGTTTTAAGGTTTTATCTGGACTGCCAGGAAAAATAAATGAATGACAATTGCAAAGTAAAAAATGAGCATCGACGTTGTTATTTTAAATGGAATTCCGTGAATAATTTTACTAAATAGGTCTCGTCTTGCGGAATATAAATTAAAAGGCAATCGAGAAAATTGACAAAAAATCCCTCAATAAGAAGCATGTGTTAGAAAGCGAAATAATCTTCTAATACATAAATTTAGACTCTATGTGTAGAAATTAATACTTTTTACTTATATTGTGCATATTTACGGTTATTAACGGACCGACGACCGTTGACTGTTATTTCTCAAAACTGCTGATACAAATCAACGGCTTTTATAATCTTAATAGTTTAACCGATTTTTCCAACGAACTTTTTTATTATAAACAATATTGTGTCACTTTTTTAGCACAGTACGTTAGAGACTCTCTTAAGCGACAGAGGGTTAATCGTGAAGTATTCACTCATAACCGCAACGGTCGGTCATTCCATACTATACTTAGTTTAAGATCAAACTATGTAACGTCAGTCAATAGAACAATTACCAGTAAACTTGCCGGTCTTTTCTTTATAAGAAAAACGCGCGCACATTTGGTCCTTCGAGTATCGGATCCGGGAAAACGAGTACCGGGTGCTAAAAGCAAATCAGAACTTCTTCATTGAACGTGAAGATCTACATACCTACGAAAAGTGCACCACTTACGAAGTCAATCAACGGAGAGTTTATCCAGGAACGGAGTTGTGTCTACAGCAGCTTTAATCTTCGGTAAGTGGAATTTGCTTTTTCAAAAATTGTTATTTTAGTGTTAACTATTGTTCTTTCGAGTATTTTCTCGAATCAAACAAAATGACGTCGCTCGCACATTTGAAACGTTTAATAATAAAAAAAGAAGTGATAAAATCACAAGTTCAAAATATCGAGACATTCGCAAATCAATTTTCTGCTAGCAAAGACCCGCGCGAATTAAAAAATCGCATCGATGAAATGATCAAAATTCGCGAGGAATTCGATACCGTTAGTCTTGACATTGCATGCTGCGAACTAGCAGCTGATGATCAGGATAGTTCGTCCGATATTCAAAAGTCATCTTCGGATGAAATAAATAATTTCTCAGCAACTTGGCATTCCGTCTTGTCACTGTTGCAAAATTTATTTGAACAAAGTTCTCCCATTAATCAGGTCAATATTCAAAATAACATGCCAAATGTAACAAATCAATCGACTCCTCAGTTCAACGTACGATTACCTGTCATTAATCTACCTGCATTTTCAGGGAAATATACCGAATGGTTACCTTTTTACGATGCATTTCAAAACTTAATTCACAATAATCAATCTCTTGACGATTGTCAAAAATTTCACTACTTAAAGTCATGTTTAAAAGGTGAAGCCTCTCGTGCAATAGAGTCTTTATCTATATCTAGCGATAATTATAATTCTGCGTGGACTACTCTCCAAAAACGGTATAAGAAGACGCGTCTAATTATACAAAGTCACGTACAAGCTATTTTAAGTGCTCCTGAGATCGGAAAATGTTCTGCGGAATCATTACAAAAACTTATCGACGATATAAGTAATAATTTGGAGGCGCTAAAAGTTTTGAAACAACCTGTAGAAACATGGGGCGCAATGCTAGTCACAATAATTATGAATAAATTAGATTACCAGACAAAACGCGAGTTCGAAAATACCCTAGATTCAAACCCTATAGCTTTAGAACAGTTAATACAATTTTTAGAAAAAAAACGAGTAGTTTTGGAATCTTTAAATCAAAATTCTAAACAAGATCACAAAGAAAAACAGCAACAAAGTAGTAATAATATGTACAAAATCGTAAATAGAAATGTACATCAGTATCGTATTATGAACGCCGCGACGGGAGGCTTATCGTGTTACTTTTGTAAAAGGCCTCATTTAATAAACAAATGTGACGAATTCTTACGCTTGACGGTTCAAGATCGAAATAATGAAGTTAAAAAACGCAATCTTTGTATAAACTGTTTAAAACCCGATCATTTATTATCCGAATGTAAATCCTCGAGCTGTCATATATGTAGGTCTCGTCATCATACTTTATTACACGGTTCTAGATATTCAAACAATAATATGGCTGCAAGTCATTGCACAGCTTTACCGCAAACTCAGGTTATATTGTCTACCGCGATTGTTTTAATTCAAGACTCTTCCGGAGTTTTCCACAAATTTCGCTGCATACTAGATGGAGGTTCACAAATAAATATCTTGTCTGAATCAGTATGTGAGTTTCTAAAATTAAAAACCAATAAAACAAATTTAACAATATCGGGTATTAACGATACATGTAGCAATACCGTAAAAACTTCTAGAATTAATTTGCGTTCGATGCATCACCCTTTTCGAAAATCAATCGACTGTTATATTTTGAGAACTGTTACGGCCAATCTCCCTACGGAATCCTTTGACAAAAATGTATTACAAATTCCTAAAAATATAGAATTGGCTGACCCTCAATTTAACGAAACCGGTCCCATAGATCTATTGCTAGGAGCAGAAATATTTTGGGATCTTCTGTGCGTCGGTAGAATAAAATTGTCAAGCCCTAATTTATATCTTTCGAAGTCCTTACTAGGATGGGTAGTAGGAGGTGCCTACGAAAATAGCGGATGTAATACGGTTATGTCCTCTAATTTAGCTGTTAAAAGTAACCCAAAAGACGAGTTGAAGAATCTGATTGAACGCTTTTGGATTCAGGAAGAAATCGACGCCACACATAACAACTGGTCTGCGGAAGAAATTGAGTGCGAAGAACACTTCGAGAATTCATATCGACGTGATCCAGAAGATGGACGATTTATAATAAAATTGCCATTTAAACAAAATAAAATTAATATAGGTGACTCATCGCAGAATGCAATGCGGAGGTTTTTATCTCTGGAAAGAAAATTCAGAAGGGATGTCAACTACAAGGAAACCTACAATAAAGCGATATTCGAACTTCTGGAAAACGACCATCTAGAAGAAATCACTTCTAAGGATATTAGTGAGACAAACTTTTATTTACCACACTCAGGTGTTTATAAACAAAACTCACACGGTGGAAAAATCCGTATAGTGTACGACGGTTCCGCTAAATCAAGCAACGGGCTAAGTCTAAACGATAATTTAATGACTGGTCCAAATCTACAAAATGACTCTTTTGCTATATTGATAAGGTTCCGTACACACCAAGTGGTTTTATCTTGCGACGTGGAAAAAATGTTCCTGCAAATAAAAGTTGACCCAGAAGACACACAATACCAACTTATACTATGGAGGCCTAACGAGTTCGAGCCCGTCAAAATACTACGACTAAAAAGACTCGTATTCGGACTAACAAACTCTCCATATACAGCAATTCGATGCATCCAACAACTAGCATTAGAAGCAAAAAATAAATTCCCTCTCGCTGCTCGCGCTTTGATGAACGATCGCTTTACAGACGACATATTGACTGGGACCGCAAGTGTTGAGGAAGGTCAAAATATGCGAGATCAGCTGATCGAAGTTTTAGATCAAGGAGGATTTAAATTAGCAAAGTGGAACAGTAATGTATCAAATGTAATATCGGACTCAGCGATTTCTAACCCAAAACAAAAGGTAAACCTCGACAAATCGGAAATTTCCAAGGTTCTAGGATTATTATGGGATCCTTGTAAGGATGTTCTAAGCTATCAAATACAAATTCCAGAAGTTAACAATATTATTTTGACAAAACGAATAATATTAAGTTCTATCGCCAAAATTTATGACCCTATAGGTCTTATTTCTCCAGTCGTGACGAAAGCAAAAATTTTAATGCAAGACTTGTGGGCATTAAAATTAGATTGGGCTGATCCAGTCCCACAGGACATTAGAAACCAATGGCTGAAGTATGTTGGTGAACTAAAACACCTCGACGAATTGACAATTCCTCGAAAACTAATTCCAAAGGCCGATTTACAAACCGATCTTGTAGTGTTCTGTGATGCCTCTCTTAAGGCTTATGGTGCCGCAGTTTATATTAAAACCAAAATAGGTGAAAATAATTTTGAAACACATTTGATGTGCAGTAAATCACGGGTAAGCCCTCTCAAAGTTGTGTCTCTCCCCCGATTAGAGCTTTGTGCAGCGGTACTTGCAGCTAAATTAGCGGACTCCGTATCTCGGGAACTAAACTTAAATTTTAAACAAAAATATTTCTTTACATACTCAATGATAGTTTTACATTATCTAAGTGCATCTGCCAACACGTGGCAAGTGTATGTAGCTAATAGAGTTTCATTAATACAAAGTTTAACTAATATCAAAGATTGGAATCATATTGAAAGCAAAAACAATCCCGCAGACATTCTGTCTAGAGGAGCTTATCCTAAACAAATAAAGAGTCAGCTGTATTGGAAAGGTCCGGATTTTTTAAAATACGACCATTTAAATTGGCCGACTAACCTATTTCGTTCAAATATTGATGACTCGCTTCTTGAAAAGCGAAAAATCTCATTAATGGTTAAACCCGAACAAGAATTTTGCTTACTTAATAAATATTCATCCTTCACAAAGTTACAACGCATTTTAGCTTTATGTCTTAGATTTATGTATAATTTACGTAATAAAACTAATAAACGTATAGGTATATTATCTACATATGAGCTTAATGAATCTCACTATAAAATTATGCATTTAGTACAAAAACACCAATTTTCTGAAGAATATATGTGCCTTAAAAGTAATCAGCAGGTTAATAAAAATAGTAAACTATATAATCTCGACCCATTTATCGATAAAAATGATTTAATAAGAGTAGGAGGTAGATTACGTAATTCACCGTTGAACTTCGACAGAAAGTTCCCTATCATATTACCGACAAAACATTGCGTAACTCGATTACTAATAGAAAAAGAGCATATTTCTTTATTGCACGCCGGAATAACTCAAACACTGTCATCGCTACGTACGCGATATTGGCCTCTAAGAGCCAAAAATGAGGTAAAAAAGGTAATCCATTCGTGTATCACGTGTTTCCGCGCTAGTCCTATTTTAGCGGACCAGAAAATGGGAGATCTTCCAACAGACAGAATTACTCCGGGTAGGCCTTTTTTGAAAATCGGACTGGACTATTTTGGTCCTATAAACATTAAGCATGGGGGTAAACGAAGTACAAAAATTTCAAAAGCGTGGGTTGCATTATTTGTTTGTTTGACTACGAAGGCAATTCATTTAGAGGTTGTGGGAGATTTAACAACTGAATGTTTTATTAACTGCCTTAAACGATTTATGTCAAGACGCGGTAAAGTATCTCATATTTACTGTGATAATGCGAAAACATTTATAGGGGCGAAAAGACAAATAGATAACATTTTTGCAAATTTTATTCGTGAAAATCAGAATCCGTTAAAAACCTTTTTCTCTCAAGAAAATATAATATGGAAATTTATACCACCGCGTTCCCCGAACTTTGGAGGTCTTTGGGAGCGACTAGTAAAATCTGCTAAATTTCATTTTAAAAGAATAGTAGTTAATGCTAATTTAACCTTTGACGAGGCAGTAACCCTTACCGCCCAGATTGAGGCTATTGTCAACTCTCGCCCACTGTCGCCAATCTCCAACGATCCACTCGACTTTGGAGTGCTGACCCCCGCCCACTTTCTTATCGGAGAAAGTTTGACGGAGCTGCCCGAACACACGTACACAGAGGTGGCAGAATCTAGGCTGAGCCGTTGGGAACGAATCCAGAAACTAAAACAGCATTATTGGAAACGTTGGAGCCTGGAGGTCCTGTCACAACTTCAGCCTAAACAAAAATGGTGCCAAAAAGTTCCTGACATTACAGTTGGTACTCTGGTACTTCTTTTTGAGGATAACCTACCCCCTATGAAATGGAAAGTGGGCCGTGTCCAGAGGGTGTTCCCTGGTGCCGATGGTCTTGTACGGGTAGCTGACGTACGTACCAGCCATGGAGTTTTCACAAGGTCAATTCGAAAACTCGCTGTTCTTCCTATCGACGAGGTTGGTCCTTCTGTTAATCAGGACATTCTTCCAATCAGCGAAGCTGGTCCTCCTGTCAATGAGGACATTCTCCCAGGTAACGAGGACATTCCTCCTGTCCTTCCTGTCAGCGAAGCTGTCCCTCCAGAGATGTAAAGTTGTGGGTGTAGTTAGTTAATTGCGAACGAGGACGCGTTAAATTTCATTTAATTGTTAATTTTTCCATCTTTGTTTAACTTTGTAAACTAGTTATTTTATCAATTAGCTCTATAAATAACGCTCTTTAATGTATTGAAGTAATTATTTATTATTATTGCATTTTATTTTTTTTTATAAGTACATTTTATTTTTTTTATAAGTTTTAACGTTAATTAGATTTTTTAGGATTTTAACTGCTTATGTCTTTAATTGACATAAATAATATGTCAAGAGAGGGGAGGAAATGTAGAAATTAATACTTTTTACTTATATTGTGCATATTTACGGTTATTAACGGACCGACGACCGTTGACTGTTATTTCTCAAAACTGCTGATACAAATCAACGGCTTTTATAATCTTAATAGTTTAACCGATTTTTTCAACGAACTTTTTTATTATAAACAATATTGTGTCACTTTTTTAACACAGTACGTTAGAGACTCTCTTAAGCGACAGAGGGTTAATCGTGAAGTATTCACTCATAACCGCAACGGTCGGTCATTCCATACTATACTTAGTTTAAGATCAAACTATGTAACGTCAGTCAATAGAACAATTACCAGTAAACTTGCCGGTCTTTTCTTTATAAGAAAAACGCGCGCACACTATGCGAAAGATATATTATCTTTTTAATTATGTTTAAGGCAGGTAATTTTGGCTAACTTTATAACTGAAGAGGGGAGTCCAAATAAAAGTTGGCTTGTCGTGCAAACGACAAATTAATTTTCGGTAGGCTTTATATATGCTGTTTTTAAGTAATATATTTTCCTATGTTAACAAATGTAATTGATAATTTATTGAAATCAATTTAATCATTTTTATTAATGATCATTATTTTCGTATTAATATTTCGCCTACCGTCTCTAATTCCAGCATATGTTCAATATATTGAGTAAATTAATGAAAAATATTTGTACAATTTATCTAACGAAATATATAATTAGTCGAACGCAAAAATATTATCCTTAATTTTTTATAGATAATTGAAGCTAAATTCTCCTAAAACGATACTTCTAGTAAGCACTTTGCATAATTTACTTTAAAAAGACAAAGTTGGCTTTATAATTATTCCAAATAATTTACTCATTTTTAGCTTAAAATAATTATATATATTTATATATATATATATATATATATATATATATATATATATATATATATATATATATATATATATATATATATATATATATATATATATATATATATATATATAATTACCAACTAGTTAACTATACTAATGAAGATCTTAAGTCAGAAACACGTGTCTATAGTTGGCCAAATTTCAATGTGTTTAGCCTTCGTCCCAAAAAAATTCCTTTTTCTACTATATATTATTTCTTGCCGCGTTAATCTTTTTCTAGTCTAATAAGATTTAATTACTCGTGGGTTATCAGTTTCGCCACAGGTGGCTATATGCTGCTCCGTGGTAATAGAGTATAAGTCCGGGGAAGATTTCGGATGTTCTCTTGGTAACCACAAATGTCGGTTACTAAGATTTATCTTCAAAATGAAGTAAAACGTAAAGTTTTTCATCTAAACTTTTTTCTATTTTTCTAGTCTTTCGTTGAATGGAATTTTGTTGTTCGAAACGATTAAGCCTGGGTTATAGATTGAAAACGTTTGCGTCTTGCGTCGCCGTTTGCGCTGTTGTTGAAGTTTACTTAACGCAAAGCAATGATTTCGGTTAAATTTTTGCCGCCATCCGTTTGAGTTTCCGCTAGCCGTCGAAAAGATGGCGATATTTAACTTTGATGGAAGCGGCTGGCGAAAATCGACGTTTGCGTTAAGCTGCATCCAGTGACATTGCTGGATTTTAAAGGACCTTTTAAAACGACTGTCCTTCCTAAAAAATTTGACATTAATATATACACATAACATCCTCGTCCATTTAAAAAAAACTGCTTGGGCAATTATCTATAATTTTAAGAAAATGCTTGTAGGAGTTTTGACTATTTCCACCCCAATTAACAGGCCGAATTCGGTATCTTCTTTGCCGCCTTCTCTTTAACAACTTTATAGCTGCGACACACATTATTATATCCACAATGCCTAGTCTTTACTAGGCAGCACTACTATGATTTTAATTATCCATGCTCAGCAAATTAAAAAAAAATGCACATAAACTGAAAAACAAGCAAGACAAAATTGCATTACACAAAAAGGCGATAAATATAAACATTAAAGTTAGTTTCCACAGGCGACGCAAAACGTTTTCAATCTAAAACTCGGGCTAAGAACCAGCGTAAACACTTAGCTGAAACCGACGACGCAAGACGCAAACTTTTTTAATCTATAACCCAGGCTTAAACTATATTCTTGGTAGTATTTATTAAAAGATTTCTTCATCCCGGGTATATTCGCCAATATTCGAATCTAACTCTTGCAACCTTATCATCGTTTGAATAAAAGAGTTTTATTACTTCTCGTTTTTCTTCCTTAGAATAACCTATTGGAATTATTTTCACCAAATTAATTAAATAATTGATACCAACCACATTAATCCATAAATGACAGAAAAGTGGAGAATTATGTATTTGGTTGCCATAACAACAGTTGGTGAAACAATTGCCATTCACCGTATTTCTGCGTCATAGTGATGACCAAGGCAGACTTGACCATATCCCCAAGAATATGGCTGAAGTCTTCGTTTACCGAAACGACAATGTTTCAACTGAAATAGCTCGAAAACGGCTGAACCAAATACCAACAAACTGTATATTTTTGAAATCAGGATGAAAAGACCTTTCATTCCAGCTAATAATATATAGGATTTTCCATTTGAAAAATACATGTAATATAATTTTTTTAACTTTCGAAAGTTATTTTTTGAAATCTGAAACATCCAAAATATAATAGACAAAAAACCCTACAACTTTTGTATTTAAATTTTTTTGCTAGACTCTATTTGTTGGCAAGAAAACAAATTTGTGTATCTGCAAATCAACGTCTAACCATACGGGTAACGACAGCTTACATATTTTTGATACGACTTCATTGCATTAAACTGGATACGAAACGATGAGAGTTGTTGTCAAATGTATGAAAATTTTAGCAATTTACTTATATTCTGCATTTACTACTTCAAACCCTTAGTATGACCTAAAAACTGCCGAGAATTGGGTCATTGTCGAAAATGGGGATACTTATCTTAGTGATTTTTTTTATTTCTAAACAGAGTGTTAGTTTTTAAAGACGAACAAGAAAATTGCTGGTTATTTTTAGTCATAAATATCAAGTAATAGAGCGGTTGTGATACAATAGCAGTTTATCAGTACATATCTTATGCATTTATTTAAAAAAATTTAAAGTAGTGAGCTCTAGAACTATTTACTACGATAACTTTGTATGCAGCTATTCTTAACTATCATAATTCAATTTTAAAAATGCGAAAATACGTTTGCATTATGACTAAAAGCAAAAAAATATCTTCTGCTTCTCAAGCCAATGGTCTTGCAAAATAGGTTACCGGTTACAGGCGTATGATAATGCTAACCAAAAAGTCGTTTTTATTTGATGTCTCCTGATATATTTACAGAACAGAAATGAATTTTTAATCATAAGTTGCACCTGTAATGACTCTCCTTTTAAAAATATTAAATAATCCATATTGCAACCAGTGGCGTACGAACAGGAAGGGAGTTTGTTATTTCGGCTCAAAATAAAATTAATTTCGCATTTCCTCGTTTTTTAAATATTAAATTTTGATAGTTTAAATACGCCACCTAAAAAAAGTATTTATGTTAAACAGTTGTAGGGCTCACCATTTTGAATAAAAATACGATTTATGAATATAATGCATAAGATACCAGGATATAAATTACTACTGTAACCTATTGATAATTAATTTAACAAATAAAGCCCCCACTATTTTATTTAAACAAGTTAAATCAGTATTATTCTCTCTGTTTTGTTTTTTTGTTTTGATTTTTTCCACATCCCTTAAAACGTCCTTATCCCTATTATACGGGAGCCTCTGCAACTGTTGCCCCATAGCTACACCCCTGACAAGTTTCGCTTGTACATTAAGCCACACCAAAGGTTCCAGTTAAGGTTTTGTTGAAAGACCTGTTATTTTGATGTTTTATTTTACTAGTTGATAATTGTAGTGTAAAGTTGTTTTTATCTAAAATAGTGAAAAAAGCCATAAATATACTTTGTGTGAAATAAATTATGACCACTCATCATGTTCGCATGCGTCTGGTTGTAACGTGAATTACCTTATATCTTTACAAAGTACCTTCTAATAAACGCAAATTGTATTAAAAAGTTAATTTCTGTCCTGCGAACATCTTTAAACACCCGTAACCCGTTATAAAGTGGGTTCCAGATGAAAACTATTTCTGTATACAGAATCACACTTTGTAATGTATCATCGTCATTTCAGGACACCCTGTAAAAAATAAGTTAAAAATAGAAGATATTAAATTTTATGACTCTATTATGTTCCTAAAACATTCCGTTCACATTGTATTTGATTACCTTAGTAAATAAAAACAAAAAACCGTATATTCATTCTTCCAACTGCAAAATATGCTTTGAAGTGTCGACATGAAAACACAATTTACAAATAATTACAAAGCAAGCATTAAGTCTAGATCATTTAACTTAATAATTCTTAAAATTAGATTGTTTTCATAAAAGAAGTGCTGAACACCGTTAGAATACTTTAATAATGGAGAAAAACGATATTTGGGTTGCGCCACAAACAGAGAAAAAAACGATAGTAATCGGTTTTAATGAAATTCTTGAAACGCATCATGTGGTTTAGCCAATTCCACGCAAAATTTAACATAATTCTCATCTCGCGAAATGATGTCAACTTATTATTTTGTTTATTTATACACTTATATCTGTAGATTAGTACTGGATTAATAAATAACTAATTAAAAACAATAGTCGTTTACTTAATCAGTTTAATTGTCAGATTTTGATTGAAAAAAAATTCACCAGTAGAAAATTCGGCTACCAATACACTTGGCCAACAAGTACTGCTAATCCCTGGTGTAGCCAGAAAAAATGTCTGGGGGCAGAGGTCTAAATTATATTGTTCATGGAGTGTCTATTGTAGTTATTTAAGGACGTTTCTAGATTATTTCACCAAGGTTTTAAACAGCGGATAAAAAAATGCTTGTCGCCTTTACTGACACGTGGCCATTGTCCCGTTCGTCTACCTATATAGATACAGTATTGTTAGTTGTAACATAGAACAAAGTTTGATAGAGATAAAACAGAAAAAAAATTACGTATGTAAAGCTTCTTCAGAAATTCGTAAACTAAAAAAAGCCCTACACGCTAAAAGACCGTGCATGGCCAAAAACAGAAAAAATTAAATTTTTGCTTTCTAGTATAAGCTCGCAGAATATTGCAGAGGGAACATTGGTGCATACAATCCCGAAAGAGTAGAAACAGGGCTCCTATGTCTGCTCTTGGTCTTGAGATCAGTATGAACTTGCCCCTCATGAAAAGATATTCGCTGTACACTCATGTCTGAAATATTATTATCTGTGTTAAAATGTAATCTGATTTTATGGATGTTATTGTTATTCTTCAAGGTATGCAGATTATTTATCTTAATGTTTATAACATTTGCAGTCTGCAAAAATCTAGTTGCAAGCAGTTCTACGTATCGAAACTTCGATCTACGAAATTTTCTCTGCGTACTTCCTCCCTCTTTTTACATGGAAACTGTATATGTTAATTGGAACGTCATAAAACTGGCTGCTCAATGCTGCTCCTTTTGTAAATATCGCCATTACATTACTTTTACCGGTTTTTGAGCAAACTTGTTAGTATTTTGTTCCCAAAAATGAAAACACGCATGCTAAAAACCTAATCTGAAAAAATAATAAACCAATTTATTCTGAACGACTCGATTTTTCCGCGCTGTATTCCAATTTTCCTTCGTTTCTACTTGGGATACATGACTGTCTTGTTTGTTCAAGGTGCATGGATTTTTTAAAACATTTTTATTTTAAATTTAATAAAGATATCAGGTACGTAGCCAGAAATTCGGTTCGCGTAATACCAGACCCTACCAGAAATTAATTTCGGGGGGGTGGGGTCCAAACAGACCCTAGAGACCCCCCCTGGCTATGTGCCTGAACTAGATATTAAAATTATATATATATATATATATATATATATATATATATATTTACGAATTTTCCAAAATTAGTTAATCGATATTTCAGACATATTTTTATTAAAACTGAAGAAGTTAACTCGTCTTCGCTGGGACTCGAATCCAGGATCTCTCGCATTCTAGTGACGCAGGATCTAGCACGACCCTATTGAAATTCTCAGGGTACTTTATGAATTCATTATATTATATAATCTTTTTTTATAATATCTCGACACAAAACCCTTGGTATCTCTTATATAATCATTTTGTCCTCTTGAGTGCTGGCGTTCAGCGACAACAGAATGAAAAAATGATTTTTTAGTTTTTATACATATTTCGTGTTCCTTAAGTGCAAGTTCCTTCCTGCAGTAACAAGGAATTTTATAAACCCCTTCGGGTTGCAAAAGAATTACATCTTTCTGCGACCTTAAGCAATGCCTAACATTTTTGAAGTTTTATAGTGTTCGTCTATTTACGAAAAAGATCTGCCTGTCTGATCTATATACATGTCACAATCTCCACAATTTAAGTCTTAAGTTTGCCGAGTTTTGTTTCGTTATTTTTAATAAAATTACTTGTAGAATTATTTATTTTATATTCTATTCTGATATTTAAACCATTTATAAATTTACTTATTTGAGAACTAGAACTACATATATATGTTATAATTGTGTATGTATTTTTACAATAAGGGTAAATCATACCGATAACTCGTTTATATCACTTTATTGTAGGATTTTATTAATTAGATTTATTGAATATTCATTGTATGTTGCGATTTGCTTGATGTTATATTGATGATGTTTAACGTCTGAAAATTAGTTTTACTTAAAGGCAGTGAGATAAGTCTATTAAACATACTATGAAAAGTAGTTAAATTGGATGACATAAGAAATTGTGTATGGTAGTATCCTTAAGTGACGGTTTATGTTATCCACGATACGAAAACTGTATTCTTTAAAAAAACATCATAAACCAGGATTTCTTATCAGACCAGAGTAGTTTCTTTCTTTTCGGAATCATCCTATAAAATAATTAAAAAACTTATAGACATTATTCAGACATACACACGATTTTCGGCAAAATATCGAATTAAAAACTATTCAGGTTTAATTAATAAAACTAAAAATATAAATTTACCAAATGATTCGAAACTAATCTCGTTTGACGTCACTAATATGTTCACTAGTATTTCTGCTAGATACCATAAAACTAGTAGAAAATCTTTTAAACAAATACTAGTTAATTGGGTTAAATAACCAAGAAATAATGGACTTACTTATCGAATATTAAGTACAAAATTACTTTGAATTTAATAACAAATTTTATACGAGCTCAGAAGATTTAATTATAGAAAATTAATTAAGCTCTTTACTTGTCGAAATATTTTTGGATTCACTGAAAAATTAAACTAGCAAGCAATTTTTTTTAAAAATATCTTATATATTGGCATAGATATGTTGATGACGTTTTAAACATGTTTTAAAGGAAATGAACGACAATTAAATATTTTTGTCGAATATATTAACCACATTTATCCAAATACAAAGTTTCCAATTGAAATGGAATTCAGCAGTAGTAAAATATTCTAGATTTAACAGGATTAAACAATAAACATGATTTTTCTGTAAATCATAAATCTTCACATACGGATGCTATTATACACAACTCCTTATGTCATCCAGTTCAAGATGTACATAGTATGAAAATAGGTTGAAATCCTTAGAAGAGAGAAGCCATCAGAATCATGTGTTTAAACAAGGACTTAATTATATGTAAGTTTCGGTATTACTTGTCAAATCAAATATCATTGTTTATAAATTATTATCCGGAATTCAGTAATGCTGAGGCGTGCCTAGGAAATATGCCATATATAATCAGGACAAAATGCCTACGCTAAGAAAGTGAAAGCACCAATTTGTTTGTAATCGGATATTGTTATGATTCATTGAATCATAAAGACCGAACTATTAAAAATAGACTAAAGAATGGTGGTTGTAAACATAATGTCATTATTTACCCAAATATTTTAATTGAGTCATCAGAAAACTTTCTCGACACAGATTCCAATTACTTTTCCTATTTGCAATGAATGAAAATTTAAATACAAAAGAGCACCGAATTTCCATTCTTAATTCGCATTGTGTATTGTGCTGTTAATTTTTGTCATATAAGTCATTATAGCGTTGATCTTAAAAGATCATGTGAATATACCGGAATATCTTTAATGATTCTAGTTTGTACGATCTAAAATGGCGAGTGGTATATTTAACCCTATACAATTTAATTGCTACTATAATTATCAGGGCAGATTTTTATTAACTGTTTAAGCATTTATCGATTCCAAGAACACCACAATGAGACTTAATACTATAAATAATGCACATAAAACTGTTGACTGACATGAGCATATATAGGGTCGCTGATATGAATGGAAACGATGTCGATTATCTACAAAAGTAAGAAAACTAACAAAAAGACATTGAATACAGAAATGTTTGAATATAATTGAAATAATTACACAGGATTCAGCATAAACTCACGACAAAACAAAGTTGCATTTCTTAAATGAAATACCCCGTATATTATATAAGAAGGAAACTATTTTGAGTTTTACGCCACAATTATATTACAAAATTAAAATACTAAAAATAATGTTATCTATACACCTTAAAATTTTAATATTTTATATACATTAAAATTTTAATATTAATTATTTTAGACTCTTAAAAATATCTACTTTTTTGGACGTTTCGGGGGAAAGTCTACCCCCGCCTTCAGCAAACTAAAAAATAAAAAACTAAGAGCAGTATATCACTTGTGTTTTATATCAGAAATTTAACGGGAATGGCTAATCTCTAACAGAATGTCAATGAACGTCAATTTAATAGTGTTATTTTTAGTTATTAAGATAAGGTGAAAAAATATGTGTACCTAGAGTATGTCTTCTTTTTACTTTGGTATTTAGCAAATTTAACAATGTGTTATTAAAATTTACTGAACAAGATGCTACACAATTATCTTTATTTAATAATATTAAGGCATTTTCTTTTATTTTATGTTTTTTGGAAAATTTGTCTTTTGCCAAAATACTAGAACCATTTCAATTAATTTTATGATTGTTATCTAGTGCATGTTTCATTTTTGAAATTCCCTATTTTTCTATATCTAAGTTTGGTGTCCTTTAATTCTTTTGACTTATAGCCTGGAGGTTTCACCTATGTAAAATTTATTGCATTGGCACGAAATTTTATAAATAATCACTTTTGTATTTTCTGTTCATTGTTAGGTTTTGTTTTTGTAAGTTTGCTTCTAAGCGTACTTGTCTCTTAAAGATCGTTCTTACGTTAAAACGGTTACCTATTTCTTTTACTTTATCTGATTAATTAACTATGTATGGTATAAAGAGGTTTGTAATTGGTTTATTTTGGATTTGTTTGACGTTTGGATTCTAAAATTCATAAAAACATTTTTCAATGAAATCATTAGGATAATTATTTTGATTTAAAATATCATTTATAAATTTTTTTACAATTCACTTTTTAATCATGACTGAATGATTTGAGTAAAATTTAAGTAAGTATCTGTTTGTGTGTATAGGCTTTTATATACTTTTGTTTCAAAACTGTGTCTTTTTTAATAGTTTGTCTACTTTTTTAAGTATGTCTACAAATGGAAGTAGTTGGTCTATTTCTTTTTCAATAGTTTAATTGTCGGTTCTTTAGTGTCAATATGATTTAAAACATCATTTAGATGTAGATCGTCATGTTCATAGATATAGAAAATATCATCAATTTGTTTCCATCAAACAAGTGGCATGATCGTAGTGTTGAACATAATTTAACTCAAACGTTTCCATGAAAGTATTACTTAATAAAGGAGATAAAAGAGACCTAATAGTCATACCAAAATTTTGTAGCTAATATTTATTGGTATATTGAAAATAAGTGGTTTTTACATAAAAAGTTAATAATTCTAAAATAGTATTAATGTTTAATGACGCACGTTCACCAAGATTGTTATCATTCTCAAGTTTATTTGTTACTATGTTTAAAGTTTCATCTACAGCTACATTTGTAGAAAGACTAACGATATCAAAACTTACCATAGTATTATTTATATATATATATATATATATATATATATATATATATATATATTTGAATATTAGTCAATATAATAAAACTGTTGCATTACCTTTATCTACTGGACAAATCTTAATTGTGTTGTCTGACAGAAGTGTTGTTAGTGCTTTTTGTTCTAAAGAGGTGAGATTTTGTTTAATTTTAAGTGTTTTTTTCAAGAGCAATTTTAGTTTTAATTCTAAATTCATCTTTTTGATCATCTGGTAGATTTTGAGCCGTTTCTCCAATTGCTGAAATGGTATCAAAACTGTTTTTTATATAACTGAGAAATGTAAACCCTTAGAAAGAACAAGTTTTTCAGACTCTGAAATGTCTCTATTTGATAAATTAACCACAGTTTTATTTATTAAGAATTATGTCTAAGATAATTCATTACAAAACCCTTACATTACGAAAATTGTAGTGGCGGATTCATGGTTTAATGATTATTTACATTAAAACGTTTACCTATTCGTTTTATTTTATCTCATAAGTTAGGTTGTATGGTAAGAACGATCTTTAAGACACAATACGCTTAGAAGCAACCTTACAAAAATAAAACCTAACAATGAACAAGAAAATACAAAAAAAGTTATTTATAAAATTCCGTGTCAATGCAATATATTTTGCATAGGTGAAACCTCCATGCCATTAACCAAAAGAATTAAAAAATACCAAAAAAATAAGGAATATCAAAAATCAAATATTTGCCAACATGCACTAGATAGCAATCATAAAATTAATTGAAATACTTCTAGTATTTTGGATTTTCCAACAAACGTAAAATAAAAGAAAGTGCCCTATTATTGTTAAATAAAGATAATTGTGTAGCATATTGTTCAGTTAATTTTCATAACACATGCACACGCATTTTAGATTTCATGTAAAACTAAACTCCAATAAAGTAGTAGGTCAACCAAGATATACTCAGTTGTTAATCACGGCTAATTTCGGGGTTACACCCGGGTACATTACAATGGTTAAATTTGTCAAATACTGAAGTAAAAAAAGGGCACCTCAAAACACAGTAGATTAAAATGAACATAGTCTAGGTACACATATTTTTTCACCTTATCTAAACAATTAAAATTAACACCTCTAAATTGACATTCATTGTTAATCTGTCAGAGATTAGCCATTCCAGTTAAATTTCTGATATAAAACATAATGCTCTCAGTTTTTTTATTTTTTTAGTTTGCTGAAGACGGGGGTAAACTTTCCCCCAAAACGTCCTAAAAAGTTGATATTTTTCAGCGCCGTTCCTTCACAGCAGATCCAGAACTAAAGACTACAGATTAAATTTTAACGCAAATAGATAACATTATTTTCAGTATCTTAAATTTGTTTTATAATTGTGGCGTAAAACCCAAAAATAGTTTTGTTCTTAAATCATGAATCCGCCACTACGATTTCGTAATTATTTACTATACTCGTATATTATATGTCCATCAAATGGACTCTCTCTTGCTAATTATAAATATGCTAGGATTAACACCTTTCTCTTTTTTTTACCCCTCCTATAACTTTTTTCCCTATCCTTACGAGGAATGAAGAGATGTAATAGCCATTTGGCTGACATAAGAATGGAAGAGGACCCCGAACACCTTTATCTTTAAAGGTATTAGAGGAATTTGAAAAAAAAACATTCCCTAAGAAGCAGTGTGAGTATCTTTAAAGATAAAATGTATCAGCTAAGTATATTTACAATCACCAAAAAATGGCAATTTGATGGATATATAATACAGAAGATATCCCATTTTGAATAATGCAACGTTGTTTTGTTGTAAGTGTATGACCAATCCTGTACAATTAGTTTCTTTTTATTTCAATAGGTTTTTAAATATCCTCAAAATATTTTTGGCTAGGTATCTATCTTACTTTCTGAGATAATCCACCGATTTCATACATACTAACTAGTTAATGTATAAATTTTATACACTGGTAGTGTTCTATTTTCATGTCTTGGGTATATAATAAATACTAACTTACTGATTTTTTTAGATGCTACGTTTGTAGGATTATCTTCTGAGGAAGCTACAATCTGAATAATTTTACGCGCAGACGTACGCAGAACACGGGGTTGTTATGATGACAGGCAAGTTTATAACAACTGTCTGTGAACGAATACAAGTAGCATGTAGGATATTTGAATAATGGTGCATCGAGTCGGGGCTCTCAGTGGATCCAGACAAGACAAATTTCATGCTCTTAATGTATAAATTTTATACACTGGTAGTCTTCTATTTTCACGTCTTGGGTATATAATAAATACTTACTTAATAATTTTTTTTTTGATGCTACGTTTGTAGGATTATCTTCTGAGGAAGCTACAATCTGAATAATTTTACGCGCAGACGTACGCAGAACACGGGGTTGTTATAATGACAGGCAAGTTCATAATAACTGTCTGTGAACGAATGCAAGTAGCATGTAGACAGACAAATTTCATGCTTTTTACTAGGAGAAGTTATTAAGCAGGATTAAAGCAACAACCCTATTCCGAAGACCTCGGCTCCTGAAGCAGAAGATCAAGTTGGGGTGGTCTTGGACAGTCAACTGGCGTGCAAACCCTATGTCGAAGAGTTAATAAACAAATCTATAGCAATAATATCCGGAGGTGGGTCGGAAAGAGAGTTAGTGGGATTTAGTGAAACGGGCCTTTCAGTACAATACGTTATTTATAATTTATTTATTTATTTTTATATATATATATATATATATATATATATATATATATATATATACATATGAGCTACACTTTCTTGTAAAACGAGTACAATTAAAATTGGTATATTATTGAAAACTTTTTCGATCCTAGCAACTAATATAAATTATTTAAAATGCATATATAAGATAATTGATTAAATTAAATCAAAAAAACTACATTTTTCGTTATATGTATAAAATTTTTTTCCTTACTTTATTCTAAAATTTAATTAATTTCTCACACCACCACTGTCAAAGGTGAATATTAAATACCAACAATTTTACAAATGACATATGTCTCCTGAATGGTACAATTTTCATTGTCTTCTGTCTCATCACCTCAATTAACTATCAACAAGACGTTTGGTGTTATTTTGTATACTAATAATAATCAATTACGTTATATATACATTTTAAATAATTTATGTCAATTGCTAAGATCCAAAAAGTTTCTAATAATGTACCAATTTTAACTATACTCATTTTACAAGTAAGTTTAGCTCATATATTTTATAATTTTTACTTTCCATCAACTCTATATTATTTCTTTCTCGCGTCCGAATAGAGACTGAAGTGTTGGTGACTGCGACGCTTCCTTTTATACCCCCACCCGGGGACGAAGGTTATATCGGCGCGGCCGTTAGCAGATTTTTGTATGTATATATATATATATATATATATATATATATATATATATATATATATATATATGTCCATGATGGGACTTCATTTTCTTTAGTGGCAGATACGTTTTTCGAGAATTTTTGAAAGTGGAGGGGGCGTGAGTGAAAAAGATAGAAATATTATTTTTAAAAAGAAAGAAATAGAGAGAGTATACTGATTGATAGTCTGAAGGCACAATACACAAGGATAACAGGTTGCCTATCTTACAGTTGTGTGTATACAATGCTCAAACTAATTCAATGTAATTTGTAAAAATATATAGCAATATATTTAGTATATAATAATAATTAGTTAGGAAGATAAGTGTAAAAGGTCAGAAAACCTTAAAAATTTGATAGTTGCCCCTGTAATAGTCGTAAATCAACTAATTATTAGAACAATAGCAAAGTGAAACCAAAATGAGAAAGAAATAAAAGTATTAATAATAATAGTAACAATAATAATAATAGGGAATGTTATAAATTTGTTTTTATGTAATGCTAAATTATAACTGTATATGGAACTGAGGTTTTTTAGAAAATTGCGTTTATAGTAAGAGGAAGCTTTATCCAAAAGCTCAGCGCCACTCCAGTTAAGAGAGTGGTTTTCTTTAACGAAATGTTCGCTCAATGCACAGGACGGAACCCCTCTCCGGCAGTCACCCTTGTGTGAGGTAATTCGGCCTTTAAGACTTCTAGAAGTTTGTCCTATATATGATAACTCGCACGCATTCCATAGTATTTTGTATAATTATAATTCTCTAGCAATGACAAGGATGTTTTAATTTTTGTGAACAGGAAAGCTAGAATTTTTTTTGCTGTTTTCTCGCTATCCTAACTTTGGTATTTTTATAGTCTATTAGTAAGGATTTTAATATATGGAAAAGAGAAAAAGAATAACCTGTTGGGAGGAGGATCCTCAATGAGTGATAATTGCCTAGACAAGTCCAAAGGTTTGTTAGTAATAGACTGAGAAAGTACTGGAATTCGAGGATCGATCTCTCTAAAGTTGTTTATAATATTATGTTGAGTCTGAGACAAAAATGTTAGCACTAGTTTTGAAGGGTAAGAATTTTCTAGGAAAATAGTTGTTGTAAGATCGAATCACTTTTAGTTGGATGAGTGAGTTTGATAGTTCGAGTTTTCATGCCCATAATGAGTTTAGTTTCGTACCGGGTGGTAACAATATATATATATATATATATATATATATATATATATATATATATATATATATATATATGGGTGTGTTGTTTTCATTCCGAGTGTACATCCGTTCATCACTCTCGTTCTGAAAAGACAATTTTGCTGAGGTTTCCCCAAAATCGCATTTGGCATTTTCGAAGCTTTAGGTTTCGCGTGCTATGGGAAACTGAAAATGTTAGTGATAGCGGAGCTTCCTTTTATACCGCCACCCTCGGCCGAAGGTTATATCTAAACAGTCATGCGTCATTGTTTATATTTTCGGGACGTTGTTGTTGGACTAATGCCGCTTGATTTTCTGTGGTTTTTATGTATGATTGATTTCCATACTCCTGGTAACTTTAACGATTCTTCCCTTTTATTTAAATCACCTTGTTTTTCTATTTCTATAGCTTCTCTGATTATTCTGGTCCTATAGTGCTCTATATTGGCAATCTCCTTACACCCTTCGAAGTTTATTCTGTGACCTGTTTCCTGATATTGTAAAAATAAGGCAGAGGTTGTTTGTTTATTTCTGATGCTGAGACTATGTTCTTCTACTCTTGCTGATATTCGTCTGTTTGTTTGCCCAACATACAACTCACAGTCCTGGCACGGGATGCTATATACTCCGTGGTTTTCCAATTTTATTTTATGTCCTAACACTGGAACCTGCGGTGGAAGGTAGATCACAATACAAAAGTTCTAACCACACTACACCACAACTTACAAACAATTCATAAGCCACAAACAATGTACCATTTTCCTTCCTTTGAACACATACATCTAGAAAGGGAATCGTTCCATTAGATTCAGTTTTCATTGTGAACTTGGTATTATGATGCTCTTGAATAAGGTGGTACAGAAATATGAGGAATTATGTCCAACAACAACAGTATCATCTACATATCTGAACCAGCGTTTTAGTTTTAGTGGAGCAGATGTTAGAGCAATATCCTCAATATATATATAGGGAGAACTTGGAGAATCCAATCAGAAATATAGAGGTTGTCCTATTTAAGTTCAGAAAACGCAGTTTGGTATTTCTTGACAGCTTTGCTGTACTCATATATTTGATTAAAAACTTAATTCTGGCGGGTGAGTTTTTTTTGATGAATATAATCGTTTATCATATATTATTATTATTACTGAAAAGTAATATTGAATAAAATATCTGCAAAGTTAATTAATAAACAAAGTTTTACATTTTTCTCTGGCTCATGATTATAAGAAAATTAAGAATACACTTGGCTCATTTTTCTAACACTCCCTATAAAATAAAACATTTTCATATCCTTCAACTATTTTAACCAAAATGAGCAATGAGTGATTAATAAATTGTTCAGTAAAATCGTGTCATTGTTATTAAATCAAGTATTCACGCGCGATTAATTGTTTATAATGGTTGTCAATAAATATACACCTATTTGGTTAGTAGCATTTTAGTTTACCAACAATGCAAAGAAGTATGTAGAATAAGCCGCGTATTTAAAAAGGTATACATTATACATATTAAGTAGGTGTAATGATCAAAATATTGTGGCTTGAACACGCCAACTTCATAGCTTACATACCTTCACGCCACTTGCTTTTAGATCTGAATAAATGCCATTAAGAGTTGTAATTAGAACAAAGTTAATTAAGTATGATAGGCGTAAAATTTATTTGCTAGTTTTATAAGTATATTTTTTGTCTTATATGGATATAAAAGCTTTACTAGGTTTAAGAAAAAAACAAGAACATGCCCAAAAAAATAGTACCAAATCTTTAATCACTGTAATTAAAACTGACCGTGCAAATGATCAAAAAAAAAGAAAGCAGAGAGGGAACCCAGAAGAAGATAGTATTATCTATAAATTGGGCATCGTAAAAAAAACATGAAGAACCTAGTAAAAATGTGCACATATATCTTGTAATACAGTCTGTTCTTTCTCCCACAGTCAACTCAAAATGTGTGTACAAATCGCTGTCTAAAAATGAAACAGTGAGTCAATGCAATTGCATTAGGTATTAAACTAAAAAAGCTTTCAGCAAGACGGACACTAGGAACAGAGTTCTTGTTTATTAAATTAGAAGTTAAAATGTCTTCCAAACTAGCAATTAATACTTCTGCCAAAGCTTGTTCCCAACCTCATTAATCTCATCAATTGTAAAAAGTTGATAATTATTAATAATATAATTGTTATTACTTTGTTTTGTATTCTCGGCTTTGACAGGCTGCGGATTTTACTTAAAGAGAAGGAAATTCACCTTCTACCATTTAGCCTACCCTTTTTTTAAATGTGACAGGTTTGCCGCAGAGCTGCTTATTGTCCTACTATAGCAACAGAGTTTGGCAGTTCGAGTTTCACTAGACCTCCTCTAAAATTTTAGATTACAGTTTCCTCAACCTATATTTTCCCAGTTATGTAGGATGAAACCACAATATTTATTTAATTTAACCATTAGAGTACTAATCGTTGATATATAGAATATGATATATATAAAATATGTCATATAAACTATGTTTAGAATGTTCCAATGATCTTAAAAACAATAATATGCAGGCTGTTGCATTAAAAAAAGTGTATAAGGTCGTAAGTCTTACACAGATGAGGTCATGATCATTGGCATTATCAAAATATTTGGAGAAGAATAAATTAATTGGAGAGGCAAAACAGATCTTTCAACAGTTCCAACTTATGAATAGTTTCTAAGTTAAATACACTCATAGAAATTTGAAACTACAAAATTTTAGTAATATTTGTAATATGATATTTTCTGATTCCTACAAGCGATTTAAATAAACTTTTTTTTGGTTTTAAAGGTACATTATTGAACTTTATTCTTAGGCAGGATGTTTGACATAAAACACAATTAACGTCAATATAAAGGGTGACTCAAACACACGTGTTTTTTACCCAAAAGTTAAACAGCAAATTCCGAAATTATGCTTATCACGTCAAATGATAGCCCCAATTTTGCTTTAAAACATGTTTTTTAAAAATCTTTGTCAACTTATTCTGTTTTTAAATTATCAAGGTTTTTGTTCACCTCTGTATTTATGATACTACCATATTGTTATTTTTAAAAGCAAAAGTAAAATAAAAACTATAGACAAGTAGGTACTACATTTACTAGTATCGGGTGGGTCCTCCGCGACCTCTTACAACGTCCTGACATTGTCTGGGCATACTCTGGGTCTATTAACTCTTGAGGAATTAAATGCCATTCTTCATGAATTGCTTCAACCAATTCATCAATAATTCTAGGAGGTATTGCTCGAGCATACAAACGCTGCTTTAAAGCATCCCATATGTGTTCGATTGGATTACAATCCGGGGAGCGGGAGGGCCAAATTATTCTGTTATATTGATGATTTTCGAAAAATTCATTAACAATTCTTGCTCTATTCTGCTAACATTATCGTCCACATAAATAAAATTGTTGCCCAATCTGTCAGCTACTTGCAGTATGTTATTCTCCTGTTCGACCACCTGTAAATAGTCCTCCCCACACTGTTAGAGAACCACCTCCACACGAAATTCAATCTAAGGAACGGGTTTCTTCGTATCTCTCTCCTGTTCGACGCCATACACGAATCCGATTGTCGTCAGGATGAAGGGCAACATTTGATTCATCGGCAAATAAACAATGTGACCATTCGAGTAAATCGCAATTAACATGTTCTTCGGCAAAAATCAAACGAGTCCGTCTGTATCCTCTTAATAATTGAGGCTGCCTATAGAGCCGCCGGGAATTTAAATGAGCTTCATGCAACCGATTTCGAATGGTTTTTCTAGAAATGGTTATATTTTGTATTACCTGGACCTGAGTTTTATTTTTTGTGGACGTAATAGTCCTCTCGGAAAGAACTTGACGTACAATGTATCTGTCTGTCCTAGGGGTTGTTTTTTTTTCACAGCACCTCCTCCATGGTTATATTGTACTGCCCCAGTAATTTGATATCTTCGCCAGGCTCTTGATAAAGCACTTTGTTTAATATGCAACCTTTCACCCACAATTCTTTGTGATAAACCACTTTCTAGCATACCGATTGCTCGCATTATATCTGGGCATTTTGGCAATATTTTAAAGCGTAAGTTACAAACCCACAAAACAAAACCTTGATTAAACTATTGAACATTGTGGGTGACAGATGACAATCAATGTGTTTTTGTTTCAAAGCCTCCTTTACTTATTTTAAAAATTTTCAACAAAAAATCATACAATTATGTAGTTGTTTAGAAAAATGTCTATAGTTTAAAAACGGAACAGGTTAGCAAATATTTTTAAAAAGCACGTTTTAAAGCAAAATTGGGGGCTATCACTTGACATAATAAGCACAATTTTGGGATTTGCTGTTGAACTCAGAAATGTAGTTAAATTTTGGGTAAAAAACGCGTATATTTGAATCACCCTGTATATTGACGTAAATAGTGTTTTGTATCATACGTTCTACCCAAGAATAAAGTCTAATAATTTGCCTTTAAAACAAAAAAAAAGTTTTTTTAAATCGCTTTAAGGAATCAGAAAATATCATATTACAAATATTACTAAAATTTCGTTTTAAATTTCCATGAGTGTAATTTACCCCAGTTGAATGTCCAATTTTCAAATTATTGTCTTAGCCCTTCAGGGCTGCCCTGCGTAGTAAAAGAATATTATTTTATACACAAAAAAGTTTACCGTTCCATGCGAACGTGCAGGGCATGCGTATATTTAATCTGAATTTTGACGGTGTAAGAAATAAGATAAACATCAAAAAATAACATAAAAAAAATACACCAAATAGCATCAAAAAAGCTTTCCAGCGAACGAAACATTATATAAAAATCACTGGAAATACTGTTTACATAAGTGCCTTCTAGAAGGAAGAGTGCCAAAACTGAAACAGTGCTGAGTAATATTAATTTACAAGAAGCGAGACCCAACGAATATTACAAGAGATTGAAACTTTTGTCATACATTTATAAACTAGTCGCAAAGATAGTTACTAGCCGCCTAACAAGTACATTGGATTTTTACTAGGATACTCAAATTATCAAAAACATCTACCAGAACTAGAACGCAGCAATAGAAAAGAAGCTGGGAAACAATGAAAACTAAAAAACAGGTCTAAAGAAAGGGGTCGGTGAAAAGAATATGATATCTCCTCACAAAAAAAAATTGTTTGCAGAGCAAACCGCTGAAAGTACGAGACGAATTAGATTCAAATGTGCCTTGAAAAGGTGTAATAAGTGCTGTGAAACAAAGAGTTTCTCAACATCAAGAGGAAGGCGTTAAACATGTGTATTTTACCAGTAAGTAGTATGTACAGACTAGAAATAATGCCAATAACAAAACGTAATGTAATTCAGTAAGCCATGGAAAGAGGTATACTAGATATCACTTTAAGAAATCGGATACAAAAAGAGGAAACAAGGAATCGAAGAAATAAAAATATCGAGAATTGGACTTCACTGAAGACCACATGATATAGACAAAATCAGACGTGGGATGAGGTGAGTTGACGACATACGTAAAAGTAAGATTGTTAGCCAACAATGTAATTCAAAGTAGGGATGAGTGGAAAAGTTTATGGTGGTTGGATCACTGGTACTTTGGATGTTACCTATTTGTCAATTTCTTGTTGATGGTAAATAAACCAATATACCGTCTAACTTTCGTATTTGATACAAAAATCGAATCTTTTACTCTTTAATTTGACAATATGTCAGCAGGAAATTACGCATTCAAATAGAAATGCCATAATTTTAAGCACTTTTATCCGACAATTTGGCAAATTGCACTTTGGTATACTGTGGCCAGAGAAAAATAACGATCCTCTAAATTAAAAATTATTAAAAACGACTTAATATCAACCATAGCTCAGTAAAACATTTCAGATTTATCAATTATTGGCACGAAAAAAGAATTTTTATAACACTGACATAACTGACAACTGTTGATTTTGCTTTAAAGAAAGCAAGGAAGAATATAGGCAGGTTTTTTTTGTAATAGAAAAGTTATATTAGCCATTATTATCGTTTAAATATTTAGTAAACATTTATGAAATGTTGTGTTTTTTATTAAACCAATACGTATATAAAGTAATAACAACCCTTAGGAATGTATTCCTTCTTTCTTTTTAAGATTGTGTTAGTATTGTCGGTTTTCGTTCTGTAAAATAAATTTTAACTGACTTCAAGAAAGACAATGTGTACATTTTCTAAATTTATATAGTTAAAACAGAGGGCCCCAAAATTTTTCTGGCAAGCGGGCGGCAACTACGCCAGAAACGGCCCTGCACTTATCTGTCGGAGTAACATGCAATTTATACTAGTCTCATGTCGGGAATGAAGACATTTAAAATTTTAAAATAACTTAATATTAAAAATAATTCCTGTGTTCTGTCGTATAATCAGTACTACGTTTTGACAAGCCCCGATTGGTGTTACTGGTTCTCTTATTTCTGTGGGCATTCAATGTCAAGTCGTGACCCCCTTTATGGCTTCTTTCCTACTAAAGTTCCACAAGAGAAAGTTTTACCATGCTACGAGTAGAATGGAACGGACATTCTTTTCCCTTTTATATATTATCGTTGATGATTTCCTAAAACCGGCTATACTATTTCGTTACAGTTTACATTTTTTACAGGGATACTGACTGATTAAATTTTATATTGTGTCGCTCGTTTGATTGATACTAATTTAGAAATTACCAAACCGTCTTATATAGTTATGTATAATCGATTTTTTGCGCTTTTGGCTTTTCACTAGACTAGAGTAATAGTAATTGCTATTATATTTAACGATATTTAATAATACAGTCAAATTGGTGAGTCAAATTTAGTAGTTAAATTAGATTTATTTAAAAAATAAGTAAAATACGGGTGTTTTATTACTTAAAAGACTTTTTACAGTAAAACGCACTGGAAAGTAAAAAGAGAAAATTCCATTCATAATAACTGTAGAATATCAGATTTTATAGTTTAAAGATGAATGCTAACTTAAATCAATCAAATCATCATAAATAAAAAAATGATTGCGTGTCAATGCTTTTTACTGCTAGAAATGCTTTATTATTAAAAAATTGTTTTTTCGTATATTTATAATTTCTTCCTTTTTAGTTGCTATGTATTAAATCTTAATATCTAGTGTTTTTAGTGTGTAGGTTCAACTGAAAAGATGTAGGGAGCTGTGTCGCCCTGCGATTGATTGATTTTCAACAAAAAAAAAAAAAAAATATATATATATATATATATATATATATATATATATATATATATACAGAGTTATTCACGCAACCCGTTCATTAAAAGTTTTTAATGATGCCATTTAGATAAAAGTTTCAAATTTTGGGATTAAGGTAAGGTCAAGGGGTACTTCTTTTTTGAAATATTTTCAACTTCCTGTCACTTCGGGTTTAACCGGAATCAACTTGCTTATTTTAAATGGAACTGTATTTTATGATATTTTTGGATTCTATGGAGAATTTTAATGCTATTTTATGTAGCATGTCCTATACCTAGGTTCAAGCGTTCTTAAGATACTTGACCTTGAACCAAAAATGAGCCTTCGGGGTACCAAATTTTAAAATCTCATATTTTTGTAAGTTTTGAAGATATAATCTTCATATTTTGCACACGATCGGTAAATAATCTTAGGTTTCTATTTTTTTTATTGAATTTGTCCATTTTTATACAGGTTGTCCTAAATTCAGCGGCAAACATTCACATTTTCAAAGCCGCTAAAGTCCGTTTTTTTAAATGGGACACCCTATAACTTTATGCACTATCAAATGTAGAATTTAATTTTCTATCGAACTGTATTAAGGTTCCCTATACCTATTCGTAACCATTTTCGTAATAATCAGGTTTTTATTAAACTATCATATGTATTTGCTAAATGCTTACACCTTCCCGTAGTAAGCCATGGAGAAGCAATTATTGTGCTTTTCTATTCAACATGACAGCTGATTTGAAACTGTTAAATTAAAATAAAATAACACTCAAAAGCTGATATTCTCAATTTATTTTATATTCGCGGAGAATGTTACAAAATATTGGAGAGAACGTGCCATGTTTTTGATGAAAAACATCCTCATTTATCGCCAATGAACAAGAGAAAATTGAAGAGGATTGAAACGAAATTTTTTCGTTTCGGAAAAGTTAAAGTTATAAAAAATTTAATAAATTGTTTACATTATTTTTAACCATATCTACTAAGTTCGAGACTGTTCTAAACTTGTTTTAGTGAACTTAAAAATTATAGCAATCTAACAATCAACAATAAATAAATAAAATAATAAAATTGAATTATAACAAATGTTCTATATGCTGTCCGTTCATTTGAAGACACATTTCAATTCTTCTTTGTACAGTTGCTGTGGCCCGTTGAATTTGTCCGTTTTCTAATTCGGCAAAAGCTGTTCGTATCCTGTCCAGTAAAACTTGTTGGTTATTTACTCGGGAAGCATAGACTTTACCTTTGATAAATCTCCATAAATAAAAGTGTAGGGGTGTTAAATCAGGCGATCGCGGGGGCCATCTCCAAGGGCCATTGGGACCAATCCAGCGATCTTCAAAAATTCGAGATAATTGGAGATAAACTGCAGCGGAATTATGTGCTGGTGCCCCATCTAATTGATACCAATAATTTTGCAGCTCACCAATAGGAATTTCTTCTATAAATTCAGAAACCGTCCCTCGTAGAATTTCCAAATACTTATCACTGTTTAAATTGTCTTCATAAATACAGTACCACACCTGATCATTTATTACTATACCGAAAACATTGAAGCTAAACCTCTCTTGAGAACGCGTTTTGCGTAAAGCGTGCGGATTTTCTGCTGCCCAGAAATGTTCATTTCTTCTATTTGTTTCCTTCTCTAGAAAATTTCGCTTCATCAGTCCAAAATATTTTTGAAAGGAATTGAGGGTCCTCTTGAATTTTCAAAAACATGAATTCGCAAAATTCTACTCGTCGGACGTCATCATCAGGTCTCAAGGCTTGCACGTTTTGGAAGGAATAAGGGTGCATATGATGTTCGCTCAAGATTCTCTGGACAGATGAAGAAGAAATTCCCAAATCGTTTTCTGCAGACGGTATTGAACTTTGCGGGTTTGCGTGGAAATAAGCTAATGTGTTTATTACGTTATCCTCGGCATTTGTCACTAGTTTCGGAACATTTTTTGCAACTTTAACCTTGGCAAAATGCAAAAAGTTCGTTTCAATCCTCTTGAATTTTGACTTGTTCATTGGCGGCAAATCAGGGTGGCGTTCATTAAACACACGACACGTTCTCTCCAAAATTTTATAACATTCTCCATGAATATAAAATAGATTGAGAATATCAGCGTTTGAGTATTCTTCCATTTCGATTTAGAAGATTTAGTTTATCACTGACAGCTTTCGATAAATAACGCATACTAATCATCTGTCGGGATATTGGATCTCAATTGTTTTTCCATGGCTCACCATTGGAACATGTAAACATTCAAGCAAATACATACGATATTTTTATAAAATCCAATTATTTCGAAAATGGTTACGAATAGGTATAGGGAACCTTAATACAGTTCAATAGAAAATGAAATTCTACATTTGATAGTGCATAAAGTTATAGGGTGTCCCATTTAAAAAAACGGACTTTAGCGGATTTGAAAATGTGAATGTTTACCGCTGAATTTAGGACACCCTGTATAAAAATAGACAAATTCAATAAAAAAAATAGAAACCTAAGATTATTTACCGATCGTCTGCAAAATATGAAGATTATATCCACAAAACTTACAAAAATATGAGATTTTAAAATTTGGTCCCCCGAAGGCTCATTTTCGGTTCAAGGTCAAATATCTTAAGAACGCTTGAACCTAGGTATAGGACATGCTACATAAAATAGCATTAAAATTCTCCGTAGAATCCAAAAATATCATAAAATATAGGGTGTTCCATTTAAAATAAGCAAGTTGATACCCACTTCCGGTTAAACCGGAAGTGACAGAAAGTTGAAAATATTTCAAAAAAGAAGTACCCCTTGACCTAACCTTAATCCCAAAATTTGAAATTTTTATCTAAATGGCATCATCAAAAACTTTTAATGAACGGGTTGCCCTGTATATATATATATATATATATATATATATATATATATATATATATATATATATATATATATATATATATATATATATATATATATATATATATATATATATATATATATATATATATATATATATATATATATATATATATATATATATATATATATATATATATATATATATATATATATATATATACATGCTGCTGAAGTCACAATATGTGTGATAAAATTCGTTTTACAACCCCTAAAAAAGGCCTAACGTGGGCTAACCAAAAAGGAGGTTTAATAATTAAAACACAATTACATCGAGAATTACGTGTTTTGATAAAAAAAAAATCTGCAATACGGCTAAGAAAATACACCCATTAATCAATTTGTGCCGTTATCAGCACATATGCATACCCTATGAGATATTCATAGATATTGAGGACATTTTAATGCTTATTTTATAATTTTTAATAAATAGCTTGATTAGATATAATGTCATATAAGCTTCCAGAGGTTTTATAAGATTCTATAAGATATTGAGGTCATTTTATAATTCCTATTATGTCATTAGGCAGGCTGCTGATACAACTGAAAGCGACCTTACATCAGCTTCAAACTGTAGCACAGATTCCATCAGATGGGAATCTTGTCGATACAGTGCTAAACCAATTTTTATTTGGCGAAAGCTAATTGTCAATACATTCCTTACGGCTGTACCGCCGCGTCAAGGCCATAAAATTTCGATGTAAGGCAATATGTCAATAATTTATTACTTCCCATCTGGTAGGTGTAATCCGTGACTGTAGTACAGGTAGGCGCCATCTATTTGGAGCCCTAAAACTGATATATTCTTATTAAAAATGTGTGTACTTTTCATTAAACATGTATAATAAAATATTTTATGGAAATTGTTGTTTAGTCATATCTAACATTATAAAATTTGCCTTATAAAATTTTCAGTAATTACAATACTTCCCTTTTACGAGGGAAGAAAAAAATGGTCAATATGTATATGTGTGAATTTGACGATTTTTACTTCCCTCGTAAAAGAAAAGTATTGTAATCGTGAAATAAATCACCCTCCGAAATTTGTCTGATATTCACGTTTCAGGGTCTATAGATTCCGAAAAACATGTTTGCTGAATTCCGTCAGTCTGTCTGTCTGTCTGTTCGCGGCATAGCTAAAAAACTACGATTGACTTTTAATTTTGGTAAAAAATTAAGTGTAATATGGGGATGACCTGATGGTAACATTTTGCTAAAAATCCAATGTAGCGAAACAAAATGGAGGCCTAGTGAAAAAATTATTACTAAAAAACTACTAATCCAATTTATCTCAACTTTTACACAAAGTATTATGTAGGAATCAACTGGTAAAATTTTGGTACGAATACAAGATGACGGAACAAAATGGCGGCTTAATAAAATATTCAGAAATTCAGCCTGAAAAAACTACTAAATGGACAGATTTCAAATTGTTTGTCATAACTAGTTGTGGTATAGAGATGAACTATTAAAATTGTGGTATTAATTGAAGATGGCGGAACAAAATGGCGTCTATATTTTGTATTCGTAAAAAGATCACCCTCTCATGTTTTACCTATCTTGACGTTAAAAAGTAGTTACCAGATAAGGGGATGACCTGGTAATATTTTAGTAAAAATACAATATGCCTGAAGAAACAAGATGGCAGCGTAGTGAAACGTAAAGAAAAGTATTACTAAAAAACTAAATTCTGGTATGAATATTTGCTTATATTACATTATAACAAAATGGCAGCCTAATAAAATATTTAAAAAATGAGCCTGAAAAAACTACTTATTAGATTAATTTCAAATTGTATGCAAGGATTAAGTGTGAAATAGAGATAAACTGATAAAATTGTGGTACCAATTCGGAATAGCGGAACAAAATGGCGGCCAAAAAATGTTCTTAAAAAAATTTATTCAATTGACTGTGATATAGGGAGAAACTGGTACCGATTTAAAAGGGCGGTGTGTGAAAACTACTTATTAAATTTATTACTTCCCTCGTAAAAAGGAAGTATTGTATTCGTGAAAAAATTACCCTCCAAGATTTTTTCAGATCTACACGTTTCGGGGTCACAGATGCCGAAAATATTTTTTCTCAATTCCGTAGGTCTGACTGTGTGTCTGACGGTCTGTCTGTTCGCGGCATAGCTAAAAAACTACTTATCCGATTGACTTCAAATTTTGCGCTAGTATCAAGTATTAGGTAGTAATTAACTAGTAAAATCTTGGTACGAATCCAAGATGGCGGCTTAATAAAATATTTAAAAATTTAACCTAAAAAAACTATTTATTTGATTAACTTCAAATTTTGTGCAAGAATTAGTATCCCTAGATGCCATTTTATTTTGATGGTAAAATTGTGGTACGAATTCAAGACGCAGAAACAAAATGCATGCCAAATAAAATGTCTAAAAAACATTGTAAAAAATCTTTTTACTTAATATCTTGCAGCAAAATTGAATGTAAAACAGGGATTAACTGCAGGTTCGAATTTAAAATGACGATACAAAATGGCGGTATTAAAAAATCAGTAACAAAAATTCAATTTATTTTAAATCATGCCCAAATTCCAAATTCCCCATTCCAAGCCGTCAGAACATTAGGGTTCTAAGTCTTCCATATACCAAAGGAAGTATCTAATGCGATGTCACGTTTTGATTCGACTCACCTATTTATTATTTTTATTATAATTACCTTCATTTGGTAAACTAAATTCGGCAAGAAACATACATTAGATCTTTACAAGTTTGTGCAGGCTCCGTGACATTTATTCTTTTTTATCTATATCCAATTTCCCGCCCCTAAAACATTTGAGATGTTTGCAAATTTCTGGACCCATGGCAAGTTAAAAAGTTCGTCTTATCAAAATGCTTATTAGGACATGCATCGCATCAGCAAAGCCCGCCTAGAAAAAATAGCAGTTTTCTTAAAAACGGAAAATGTGAAAATTTTTTTCCAAACCCGATTTTACTCAAGTTCTTGACCTAGAGCAAACAAAATTTAAAATTATGTTAATATGGGGCTTTTGACCTACTAAACAATTTTTTTCCTAGAAAGTACGGATATGACGGTATGAAGGCTTAAAACCAAGCAAAAAAATGTGTGCAAGCTAGATTTAAAAAATTTTTCAAGAAAATATAATATATATATATATATATATATATATATATATATATATATATATATATATATATATATAGCTCTTTTTAGATACTTTATTTGTTAACTATTAGGATGAATTATAAAAGATATACTTTTTAGATACTTCCACCAGTTTGATTTTCTAGCTTAGAATACTACGAAACTTTAGATGACTCACTCATTTAAATCGGTCCAAGCGTTTGCCTGTAGGCGGTGACAGACAATGGATACATACATACACACGTACATACATACGTGAATGTTAAATACATCACATTTCTTTGTATGCGCAGTCGAGTAAAAAGCGCCTTGATAACGAAAACATTTCAGTCGTTTTGACTTATGGCACAATTTCAAATGGGGCATCCGTGTAAAGCAACTTGTATCAGGTTTGATGCCCCCTTGTGTTTACTTACTTCAAATCAAGTGAACAGAATCGTGTAAACGTTTTCAGGGTCAACTTTTTAGGCGGTTTCAAGGCCAGCGCCTTAATAGTATTATTTGAGAAGAAAGTTTATTTTTAATCAGCGTGACAGATTTGTTACCTTCACCTCATTTGTTACAGCGGATAAATGATGTTTTACTGATCGGTCATCATTCTGAGTTATTTTTAACTTGAAGAGGTTTCACTGTGACTTTTAAAACGAATAATATTATTATGGAAATTATAGGTAATTTTAAAAGTGTTACCTTGTTATTTACTCGAGAAAAAAATGATAAAATTTAAATTGATAATTGGATGGAAGGTATGGCCATACATCATAAACGAAACAATTATCCAAAATGTTGATAGAGGAGCATATTTTGCCTTGTTTTTATATCCATTTAACTCATCTTTTAAATACTTAATACAGCAATTGCATTTTATTAATTGTCCATAATATTGCAAAAATGAAATAAATAAAGTCATATGTATTTCGGTTTTTTAATCTTATTATTAATAGACACCACCAGACTAACATTTTTGGAAGTGAACTACTCATCAACTGCTGTGAGTAATTAAAGTTTTGCTACTTTTATTTTTAAAACCGAATATGTTTGTTTGTTCAGAAAAAGTAAATCGAGCATGTTATTATTATATAATCCTGAGCCTAAGTAAATTTGTATTAATACCATAGACATAATGACAGGGAGAAGGATTTGTTTTGATTCGATTTACTTGTATTTACTTGTGTCATTTTGATTTGGTTATTTGAAAAGGGTATTGTCAACCATCTTACAAAGAACAAAATGTATACTTGTTGATCATATTAAAATTCATTTTTAAGGTGATTCTAAAACGTAATAATAACTTCTCTAATATATATATATATATATATATATATATATATATATATATATATATATATATATATATATATATATATATATATATATATATATATATATATATATATATATATATATATATATATATATATATATATCCACAATGAAGATCGTTTCTATAAGGTACGTACCCGTAAGTAAATTAAAAATATATATGTATATATATACATATATATATATATATATATATATATATATATATATATATATATATATATATATATATATATATATATATATATATATATATATATATATATATATATATATATATATATATATATATATATATATATATATATATATATATATATATATATATATATATATATATATATATATATATATATATATATATATATATATATATATATATATATATATATATATATATATATATATATATATATATATATATATATATATATATATATATATATATATATATATATATATATATATATATATATATATATATATATATATATATATATATATATATATATATATATATACAGGGTGTCCCGAATTGCAGTTTCCAAACTTTAACAGCGCATTCTGCATTCAAAATAAGCCCTAATTTTCTATATAAACATATATCGGCAAATGCTTCGTTTTAGAAATACAGGGTGTTAAAGTTTTGAGAAAAAAATTGTTTTTTAGTCATAACTTTTTTATTACTTGAGATATTGTTATTAAATTTGGTAAACAGCCTTGGAGTAACAAAAGGCATTTTTTGATTTGAAATATTTTTTAATTTTTCATCAGTGGCGTCCGTACGGGATTTTTTATTGGATATTCTTGAAGAAAAAATGGTACTCTACTGCTTTTTCTGAAAACAAAAATCATTCCTAAAATCCCCACTCAGAGGAGCAAATTTGATCCCTTGTCTTTTTTTCGTGCGGTGTAAGGATTTCGAGTAAAAAACTAAAAACCATTTTTCAAATTCAAATTCAAATTCAAAACTTTTTATTTGCCTTATAAGACATACAAATAATTGAAATACAGAATATTAGAAATAAATTGAAATACAAAATATTGGAATGTAAAAATTTAACAAAATATTAGAATATAAAAAATTAAATTTCATGTTTATAGGCAAACAGGGTCTGCATAGCGATTTTAATAACCGTTGCACAGACTCAGACGCTTTCCGAGTCAGTGTAATGCAGCCCTTAGAAAATTGAAAAATATCAACGAGATTAATAATTTATAAATATGTAAAAATGAGATTTAATTATTATTAAAAAGTGAATATTAAGAATGAAGTGTGAGAACAAAAACAAACAAAAACAATATCAATATGTTATAGTTATACAGCGGACACCAGGGGGCTCAGAATGCAGGAAGCATGCGCGGGCGGACACTTGAGAGGACGTGGCTAATATTATAGTTATTATTAGTCTATTATTTGTTAAAAACTGGGCGAGTGCAGCAAACAAAAATATAATTAAAAAATATGAATGAATGAATATATAAAAATCAGTGTGAATGAAGAGGTGCTTGTCAATAACTAATCAAATAAATAAGCAATAATAGTATTCATGGAATGCAAAATTCATCGGTTCAAATTAAATTAGGTTTGCGAATGCAACAACATATTTTTTATATGTGTCTTGAAGCTGCCTAACGGAAGTTGTTTAATATTATTTGATAAATTATTCCACATCTGAACTGCGACGAAGCTAAATGATTTTTGAAATGCTGTGTGATCCTAAAAGAATCTAAATATCGAGTACCGTAGTTATGCTCCTGCGTTGTAAATATAGACCTTAAATATGGAGGTTGATTGGTTGTTAATATGCGAAAAATAAATAGGAACATATGAAACTCGTCATTGACAGGATAGAATATCTATTGAGATATGGTGTAATATGGTTTCTAAATGGTATATTATGTGCGAAACGTAGGCATGCATTTTGAAGTTTTTGTATGGAATGTTTAGTGTGCGCGCTTAGTGAGTTATGATAGACGACATCGCCATAGTCAAGTAATGCTAACACTAGAGAATCTTATAATGAATATTTTGTACCACTAGGTAGATGGCGTTTAAGTTTATACAATTTCCCCAGACGCATATACGCAATACTAAGTTTCTCCTTAATATGAGCCTCAAAATTTAGTTTGTTATCGATAAAAATACCCAAATTCTTAGCTAGAGTTACAATTGGTACGGATAAATCATCTATTTTAACTTGGAAATTAGTTGACACATATTCCAAAAGATTTTTATTAGATCAAAAAAATATGACGCAAGATTTGGAGGCAAGTTATGATTTTTTGTAAACTTATTTAATTCGCTAAGATCTTCATTGAAGTTTGTTTGTGAAGTAAGTAAAGTATCTATAGTAAAAGACTTGTAGAGTTGAGAATCGTCTGCGAATTGTTGCAGTTCGGAGTGTTTAATTATTCTTTCCATGTCCGCAACATACAAAGAGAACAGCAAAGGCCCTAAGATGGATCCTTGTGGTACGCCTCTTTCGAGAGGAATATAACTGGACTGTTTCTGAACCTGTCCACATTTTATGGCTACACAATGAAATCTATTAGTTAGATAAGACTTTAAAAACCCCATTGAATTGTTAGAAAAACCAAAGTAGTGAAGCTTAGCTAGTAGCATCCTACAGTTTAGAGTATCAAATGCTTTACTGAAATCAAGCAAGCAAAGGCACGTAAACTCTTTTTTATCTTCCTTATGTCTGATTTTATTTACAAGATTACAAAGACAAGTGGTTGTGCTAAATGCCTTTCTAAAACCCGATTGACATTCCGGAATTATATCATATAAACTACAAAATGAAATTATTTGATTATAAATATGTTTTTCCAGCACTTTAGAAATTACAGACAAGATGCTGACAGGCCTTAAATCTTTTAGTTCTTTAGGGTTAGGTTTCTTAGGCAGAGGTTTTATAATGGCTTTTTTCCAAAGTTTTGGAAAGACGCCATTTAATATGCAAGTATTAACAATATTCAATAACGGATTTTCACAAAAAGGCAGACATAATTTTAAATCTTTAAGTGAGAGACCATCTTTACCAATAGAATTAGTGTTTATGGAATTTATATATTTATGTAAATCAGACTTATCTAAGAAGGTAAAATTAAGTTCAGAAGTCACATTTCGATGAGTGTTTTGCTGATAAAAGCAAACCTGTTCATCGCATGTAGTATTCGATATATTGTTACACTCGGAGAAGTATAAATTAAGTTTATCTACATCAGATAGACTGAGAGGTATTTCAGAATCATTTTTATGGATAAGATTTAACTTTTTGGCAGTAGACCAAAAAAATTTTCCTGATTTGCTTGACAGACTTTTAAAAAATGCATTTTTTTCCCGAATTATGGCGTGTTTAGTATAATTTCGGAGCTGCCTGTAATACTGTAGGCGGCCTTGCGTTTTATTTTTTAGGTATTTTTTATATGCTAAGTCTCTTAGTTTAATTAGTTTTTTAATGTTATTTGTAATCCATGGAGTAAAAGGTTTATTGTATATTTTCTTTGTTTTTATAGGTGCATGTTTTTCTATTAAGTATTTAATTTTGGAATAAAAAATGTCTACTTTTTTGTCTATGTCATTGGTATAATAAACACTATCCCACGATAATTGTGATGCATCTCTTAAGAGTTTATCAGAATTAATTTTATTATATTCTCTATACGATATAAATTCAAAATTGTCCTTATTTAAGTTTATACTAAAGATTGTATATACAAAACAGTGATCAGATACTGCTTGCGATATTGGTACAGAATCACTTTTTAAAACAGGGATATTTTTGTTAGAAAAAATCAAATCAAGGGTGCTATGGTTATTATTGAAATTATTAAAATAAGTGGGTTGTATAATATGCTGTTCTAAATTAAATGGGCCAAGAACAACTTGACATTTTTTCAATGTAGGAGTGTAAAAATCTATATTATAGTCACCTGTAAATAAAACATTGTCATACAACGGAACCGTTTTATGTATGGCATAGTTAAAATTTCCATTATTGTTAATTTCAGTAGCAAAACCTTTAAGGTGGGATTGTAACAGCAAGTTTTTAAAATTATTTGGTTTCCGATATTTATTTCATGCATTCCGGGTGAGTTCATAATTTCTGAACAACGTATGTAGGGTTTCTAAAATAAAAGTTTGTCTGACAACTAAAGAGAGATGACGTCGTCGACCCGTTGTAATGGAGATTTGCATTATGTTTGGGTTATCAGGGTGACATCGCAGAAGTTAGCAGGCAACCTATTAAAATCTAATGTCCTTGGTACTTACCATCATTCCTCCATTGTCGACTCTTGGTATGCCATGATTGCATTTTTGTGATAATTGAACAATGGCTCGGTTCGTATTTAAAGTATGACAGATGAGTTTATAATTCTAAAATCGTCGATTCATTTTATGAAAAGGTAATTAGAATCAATTCAATTTTGAAGATGGTACTTCATTTTACAGAAACTACTCTTTATTAACTAAGTTCGTAATTAATTTTACAAAAACTAGAATTCATAACTTTTATTAACTTAGATCGGGAAAAAAATTTATAGAGCACTTTAAATATCATTAAGGATTAATGTGGGCCTTAAAATTCACAATCATTGCTCAAAATGAGCTCCTCTAACTTCGACACATTTAAGGCATCTACTCTTAACTGTGTCAGTAGCATGGCGTATAAAATTCGTATTGGCTCGCAAAGTTTCACAGGCTTGCTCTATCCTTAGAATCAGTTCTTCTCTTGTATGAACTGGTCTAGAATAAACTAATTTTATATATATATATATATATATATATATATATATATATATATATATATATATATATATATATATATATATATATATATATATGTATATATATATATATATATATATTTATATGTATATATAATTATTATTAACAAATAATTATTCAAAAAACTGAACAAAGCTGTATTACCTTGAGTGAAAGCATTGTTTTTAGGTGATGTTTGATAATTTTTACATTTTTAACAATTTTTTTCTTAAAACTTTAACACCCTATATTTCGAAAACGAAGCATTTGCCGATATATGTTTATACAGAAAATTAGGGCTTATTTTGAATGCAGAATGCGCTGTTAAAGTTTGGTCACTGCAATTCGGGACACCCTGTATATATTATATATATATACATATATATATATATATATATATATATATATATATATATATATATATATATATATATATATATATATATATATATATATATATATATATATATATATATATATATATATATATATATATATATATATATATATATATATATATATATATATATATATATATATATATATATATATATATATATATATATATATATATTATATATATATATATTTCTTCTTGGACATTATGGTGTGTCAAGTCTTTTTTTCCTTGGTAAGTCATAATGGTATTGTTTTTTTTTGTATTAATTGGCGTACGTGGTACGAGATTCCTTCCTAATATTTATTCACTTCTAAGTAAAGATTATTAGGAGTTGTAATTACTATTTTATTGTTCTTAGGACTGCAAAATTACATATCTGCACTTTTTTCCCTAAGCTACATATTCACAAATTCCGAGGCAAATCCAATGTACGCAGAACACAGGTATATTGTATATATATACCTATATCTCTTTATACATATTTCAAATAAAAAGTATACATTTCTTATAATAAATTATTTTAAAATACTGAGAGGTAGGTACGTTGTTTTGTAGTCAGAACAAAGTAAACGTAAATAAATAAGCATTGATAGGTAGTTGTTCCGCAACTTTATTGTTGCTTCCTCAGGACACACATATAGATTCTATATCCTGCGTGAAACCCAAATTATCAATCTTTACCTTCTCCGTTGGTCCGCAGATATTTCCCAGATATTAAGGTTGTAAACGATTTTTGTTGACGATCCTCTTGTTGTTATGTTAGAATGGTGTATTATTTGCGGTTAAGTTCTAATAAAGAAACAAAAATTTTTTTTTAAATTGCGTTTAAATGTAACGTTTCGCAACTTTATTAATTCATTCTCAGGACACGTATATCGATTTTATATTCTGCATTAAACCCATATTGTCAGTCTTTACCTACTCCGTTGGTTCGTAGATATTTCCTAACTCCAAATAATACTATCTACAATCACTCTAGCATAACAAGTAGAGGATCGTTAAGGAAAACCACTTAGATACTTAATATCTAACAAATATCTGCGGACTAACGGAGTAGGTAAAGACTAATAATACGGGTTTCATGTAGGATATAGAATCTAAATATGTGTTCTGAGGATGCAACACTAAAGTTGCAAAACGTTGATAATTTAAAAAAAGACTTTTGTTTTTTTTTTACTGGATCCGAACCCCAAATATTATACCACTCTAACATAACAACAAGAGGATCGTTAACGAAAACCATTTAGAAACTTAATATGTGGGAATGCGGACCAACGGAATAGGTAAAAACTGATAATATGGGTTTCACGCAGGATATAGAATCCATATATGTCCTCGGGATGCAACAATAAAGTTGCGAAACGTCGACTATTTAAAGAAAGACTTTTGTTTTTTTACTGGATCGTAACCTAAAATAATACACCACTCTAACATAACAATAAGAGGATCGTTAACAAAAACCATTTAGAAACTAAATATCTGGGAAATATCTGCGGACCAACGAAGCAGGTAAAGACTGATAATATGGGTTCCATGCAGGATATAGGATCTATATATGTATCGAGAGGATGCAACAACAAACTTGCGAAACGTCGACAATTTAAAAAAATACTTTTGTTTTTTTTACTGGATCTTAACTCCAAATAATACACCACTTTAACATTTTTTTTACCGTTGTTCCGCCATATTCGATTTATACCAATCAGTTTTACAGGTCACTTCCATATGATCGTTAATTTTTGGTCAAAATTTGAAGTCAATCGGTTAAGTAGTTTTTAAGCCATGCTGCGAACCAACAGACAGACAGACGGAATTGATAAAACATGTTTTTTGGAATCTAGGGGCGCTAAAACGTGAAGGTATGTAAAACCTTACAGGGTGATTTTTTTCGTGATTACAAACATTTTATTTGGCCGCCATCTTGAATTAGTAACACTGTTTTACTAGTTGATCCCTATACCGCCACAATTAGTTATGGCACACAATTTGAAATCACTCCATTAAGTAGTTTTCCAGGCTGAATTTTTAAATATTTTATTAAGCGGCCATTTTGTTCCGCCATCTTGGATTCATACCAAAATTTTACCACTTGATTTCAACATAATACTTTGATGTTTGTGCAGAATTTGAGATGAATTAACATTTCACTAGGCCGCCATTTCGTTTCACCATATTGGATTTTTACCAAAATATTACTAGGTCATCCCTCTTAATTTTTGATCAAAATTTCAAGTCAATCGGATAAGTAGTCTTTATGCTATGCCGCGAACTGATACACAGACAGACGGACCGACGGAATTGATAAAACATATTTTGTGGCATCTAGGGACACTAAACCGTGAAGATGTGTAAACCTGAGAGGGTGAATTTTTCACGATTAAAAACATTTTATTTGGCCAAAAAGAAAAAAAAATGGGTAACTTCCAATAACCTCTCCAAACAAAAAATACATGTAAATGAGTTACTCCTGAATGCTATAGTTCACAGATAGGAATAAATGTTTGTGTGATTTTTGTCTCTGGGTGGTATTAAATAATTAGTTAAATTAGCTTTATAATTTGAGGTGTCAGGCCACAAAAATAAAATTTTATACAACGAAAACTATAACGCTGCATAGCAGATTTTGTTTCCCTTAAACAACACTTTATACACGAATTTAAAAGGAACCATATTTCTAGGTACCGTGGTTGCTTTAAATAAAGACAGGGACAGTTTATTGATGCGGGATTTAAAGACTTGCAGATTAGGGGAAGAAAGAAAAACATTTGCTGGTAACATATTCCATAATCTAGACAATGGGGGAGTAAAATAGCGAACAAAATTGGAGATCGTTTGTAGGTGGACCGTGAAGGGATGTAAGTGGATCGATGCTCGTGTCTCCCTGGCAGGAATGACTAAGAAGGGCATAATGGATGATATTTCATCACAACAGAATCCGCGGTAGTATCTGTGAAACAGAGACAGATCGCCAAAAATTCGACGATGCTCTAGTGATGCAAGCTTCTTTGTGAGGTTTGGGTCATTAATCAGACGAATAGCTCTTCTTTGGCCAGATTCAAGAATATTAAGGATTGAAGGAGAGGCTGCCATATGTGCGAGCGATACTCAAGACAGGGTTTGATTTGCGAAATGTAAAGGGTAAAGAGGCTGGCAGAAGAGAAGTATTTTCGAGCTCGGAAAAGAAAATAGAATTTCTTAGCGGCTGCTATGGCAATTATGGTGATGTGATCATGCCAGCTAAGATCTTTCTGAAAAGTGATACCGACTAGGCTAAAGGAATCTTTGGCTTTAAGCATTTGATTATTCATTTGAATGGTGTGGATACTGGGAGATGATTCGTGAGATAGTAAACAAGATTGTCTTAATGGCGTTTAACTGGACAAGGTTCTTTGCTCTTCAGTCTACGATTTTGTTGAGGTCCTCGGTCAGGGATAAAGTCATAACCCTACGCCTATCATCAATTTCAGTACTGGAAACAGGTTTGGAAAATTGTATATTGGAGGGGAGTGTACTAACTTCAGCATAGCAATGAATAGGATTGCTGGTAGGAGATAGCAGGTCATAGATGTGCAGGATGAATAGGGTAGGTGACAACACTGAACCCTGTTGAACGCCTGCATTGATTTGGTGAAAGTTTGATGAATGGCCTTCAACCACTACAGAAATACTTCTGTGGGAAAGAAAACTGGCAATCCAAGTGTAGGAGGAGGTATTGCTCCTGAGGAGGAAGACCATAGGTAGAAAGTTTGTTAAGAAGTGCATCAGGCAAGACTTGATCAAATGCTTTGGATCTGTGGAGGGTAAAATTTGGGCTTCTTCTTCGATAGACTTATTCCAGTTATGGGTTACGAAGATAAAAAGATCTGCTGTGAATTTTATGGCGGAAGCCGTATTGCCTGTCGTGTATAAATTTATACATTTCAAGCTTATTTAAAAAATCAGTATTGATATGCTTCTCCATTGACTTACTCATAATTAGGAGTAGGGATATGAGTCTGTAGTTAGAGGAAAGAGTTTTAGACTCTTTTTTGAGAACAGGTTGTACACGAGCAGATTTCCAGCTTTTAGAAAAAAATGCTCTTATCATAGGACATTTGGAATACCCTGGTGAGGATAGGAGCCAATTCAGAAAAGCGCCTATACCATCAAGGGCAGAGGACTTTTTGGTATTATGTGTTTTGAGAATATGTCGTATCTTTCTAACCATAAAGGCAATTTCGTGCATATTGTATAGCAAAGCTGGTACTGATGAAAGGGGGAAGGGAAGAGGAGGGATTAAAGTAGAATTTGCGACGAAGTTAGAGCGTTCAAACTGTTGTATAACTGTCTAGACTACAGTATTCTAGAATATAAAAGCCTCACTTGGTAAACTAATTATAAATGCTACATACCAACAATTTAGCGAATTCAAAATAAATTTTGTAAAATGTTTATTATTTAAATCCATTTTCTGCATATATTTTACTTAAATTAGTGCACGGAAATATTAATTCTAGTAGTATTTCGACTTTGTGTCTTCGTGTTCCTTAAAATAGAACTGGGCATTTTTCTAAAATACTTTTAAATAACTATAACATTAACTTTCATAATATTGAACTATTTTGTTATAATTTGGCAAAATTTAACATCACGATGTTAAGAACGTCTAAATAACATTTAGTATTAATTAATTATAACCTAGATTGAGTACTACTGAGATATAGTTAAATGTAATTATTGTAAATTTGGACTGTCTAACTCTGTATGTACTGTTATAATTAAATAATAAAATGTACCGTCAATTTAGTGTAATTAGAACAAGAAGGTAAACAACACAATTTAGAAAGAATTGTAATAAATACAGTTTTTAAAAAGAATGTCCTCTTTTTTAAAGTAAATAAAAACAACTTCACGAATTCGTTCAGTATCAAATTAGTTTCAATTCCAATACATATTATCGCAACACTTAACACAATAGGTGCTAAAAGTTTCATAACGAACTTTACTGTCTCACAGTATGCAACAATTTTTATTTAGGCTTACATTATTACCTTTTTAACAATAATAATAGAAAGCTACCTGTGTATTTATTATGCAGTTGGGAAATGATATGACATTATTAATCAATATGAGGGTACCGAATACGATGTAAAATACACTAAGTGAAAATGACTAGAGCCTGTTTTTGAATTATTTCAGAGTAATGTATTAATAAACTTTTAAGTTTTATTTAGACAACCAAGTAAACAAGATATACAGGGTGGCCATTTGAAAACGTAGCAAAGCCAATTTTGGGACCATCGAAGGTAACAGCTTCCAACTTATCAATGGGGTTCTGCAAAAGCCTGTCACAAGTAAGTGAAACATTCACCATTCCTGTCCAAAGCTTTGGTGAACTGTTTCATCAAGCTTTGCAGATGTGCAGCGATGAAAAAAGTATCCTGTCTCGGTTAACTAAGCGTTGCTACTGACATTCATAGATCTGCTAGGCACCAATTCATCCCGTATAGGCCAGTCTTTCTTTCGGTAATGTTGAGATCTGACCCTACTATTCTACATTCACAGAAAGCATAGGTACTTAATGTACTCCGACTGTTAACCTAGCAACAAGTTGAGCATCATCAGGTCTTCACAAATTAGCCACTCATGCTGATCATAATGAATTTTCTCCATCACGTACTTTGCCTCGTTATACTTCTCCTTCAGTAAAGTCGAGTAGACGAGGGGTACAGAGGCGTACTGGTTGCCGTTGCCGCACTACACATTTCAGTGGTCGCTTGCTGCTATCAATGAATAATCTCCAATTTGAAGTTTGTACTTAGGCACTTCAAGCTTGTGCAGAAACTCGTCAATGTGTGTACAGTACACCGACTCCTCGTCTTCTTTTGAGAAAAAATAAAGGAACTCTTGATGTCTGTTGTGATAGAAGGTAATGCGAACACTGTCATTTCGATGTCAACAGTTCGGCAGGGGATTTAGACAAGCTGAGATCGCGAACTACATCATTAAGCTCCTCTTGAGAAAAAATAATTGGAGCGCCATAATTAACATCTAAATATTCTTCTTAACTTTCTTCAACACTCAAGGTATCTTCCTTAGTAATGTGAGGAAGTTCTCCAAAGACCAGTTCTAGAATTTCATCATCATGAGCTCGACAATGAGCTGTAACTATAGCGACATTAGAATGCAAGTTTTGACAAAAATTATTGTACAGATTCTTCGATCGCGGTAACGTTATTTCGTTACAAAATTGGCACATAAGTGGCGTATAAGTGATAATGGTTTCCTCAATTGCTGAAAGGGTGGAAATCATTTCACTTTTTTTTTGAATAATGAAAATGCTAATAGAACTGCTCAAGTCTTGAAGCAACACCAAAATCGACAAGTGCATCGAATGTACATTTTCGAGTTGGTCCAAAAAGTCTCGGGAGACTGGGTAAGTAGCTAATAAAAAGCGTGAAATCAAAACACTCTCGTTGTTCAGGATCCTACATTGAGTACAAGAAAATTGAAGACCGTATCTGATGTTGAGCGAAGCAGCATTCAGGGGATATTAAAGAACCCAAGTTTCATAGTTACAAAATATATCTTGTGCAGAAACTTAACGAACACGATTTTAATAGGCAATTACAATTTTGTGGAATTATGACTGAACGGGCAATAAATGATCAGCATTTTTTTTCAATGTTGCTTTTCTGATAAATGTTCTTTTTTCCTAAACGGTACGGTGAATCGTCACAACTGTCGTTATGCTCGCAAATACCAGAATATTTCGTAAGGTGCATATAGAACATCCGGAGAAACTGAATGTTTGGGCTGGAAGTTTTAGTACCCATCTAATAGGTCCTTTTTTTTTAACTGGCATTTTAATAGGAGAAATGTATCTGGAATTATTAGAAAATGTCATTTATTCATCATTAGTAGAGATAATTGAAAGTGATAATGATAATCAGTATATGGAAAAATAATTAATATTCCAACAAGACGGTGCGCCACTCCACTATACACTGCCCGTTCGCCAGTATTGCGACCAAACGTTTTCGAGACAAGGGTTTGGAAGGAGGAGCTACTGAGTGGTCCCCACGTTGTCTGGATTTGAGCCCATTAGATTTTTTATGGGACCACTTAAAAACTAAAATGTATGCCACACAGTCAAAAGCTCTGAAGAACCTACAACAATAGATAATTGATGAATGACAGCAATCAGAGATGCTTCAAAATGTATTCCAGTTCCAGCATTTATTAAATTGATTGATTTGCAAATACTTTTGTAGAATTAGAAATATCTTTACTTGTTTTTGTAACTTTAGCCCCTGTATTTGCTAGGTAGACAGTAGCGATGTAAAACTCAGGGGTTATTATCTACATTGTAATGATCTATAAATGATCTGGATTGCTCAAAACTGGTTTTGTTTCATTTTCAAATAGCCACCCTGTATACAGATATCCCGTCCTTATTGGGCATGATAGAAAGAGTCTGAGTTAATAACTTGACATGAAAATAAGAATTCAGACCCATATTATGTTGACATTTTTCACCGTTTACAGGTCAAATCTCAATGTAAAACCAAATATTTCTGATTTATTATTTTTTTAAATTATTAATAGTTTGTGAAATAAAAAAATATCTTCACTTTTAAAGAGCTGTTTTACTCCCATAGCTGAAAATTATGTGTGTATTGGAAAAGAATATTGGTGAAGTATCTCAAGCGGTTTCAAAAATATTAATTAATTTCCTTCTTTTCCCTAAAATTGTAATACCCCTTATTTTAGTAATGAAACATTTTTGGACCATAATTTATAAAACAAACTATCATTAATTTTCCATGTTGAATCACACACTTAAATATTCGCATATCATTAAAGAATACCCTGTATATTACAGGGATACATTTTCGACGTTTAAATTCGTTAAAATTAGGTACCACTATTCGAATAGCAATTCCAATAGAACAACGGCGGTTAATTTCCTTTACCCGGAACTTCCTTCGTTACAATCTTTCCTTTTATTAGGCATAGTGAAGTTTGCCTCAATTCGGTTGAATAGGTAGTCATTTAGTAACACATATAGATACTAGCTTTTGAAACATTGTTATTGGGCGCCATTTTGTACCATCATGTTGGATTCCTTCCAAAATTTACTAGTTTCTACCTACGCAACTCCTGATTTTTGAGCATAATTTAAGATAAATTCAATAAGTAGTTTTTATATTGACACACACCGGCATTTTGTTACGTCATGTTGAATTCGTACCAGTTTATCCTTATATCACATTAGTTTTCTGCAAAATTTAAAGTCAATTGAATAAGATTTTTTTTACGTTGATTTTTCAAAATTTTATTTGGCCTTCAAGTTTTTTTGCCATCGTACCACAGCTTTACCAGTTTATCTCTATATAACACTTAATACCTGCGCAAAATTTCAAATTAATCTAATAAGTAGTTTTTCCTGGCTGATTTTTTTAAATATTTTATTAGGTCAATATTTTGTTTTGCTATCTTGGATTCATACCAAAATGTTAGCCGCTTATTTCTATGTAATACTGGGTTCTTCTGCAAAATTTGAGGTAAACTGGATAATTAGTTTTTTAGTAATAATTTTGATAGTGTCATTCCCATATGACCCTTAATTTTGAGCAAAATTTGAGGTCAATCGGGTCAGTAGTTTTTTAGCTATACCGCGAACGGTCAGACAGCCAGACAAACCGACAGATGGACCAACAAAATTGATAAAACATATTTTTTGACACCTAGGGACGCTAAAACATGAAGATATGTAAAACCTGAGACGGTGATTTTTTCACTATTACAAATATTTTATTTGGTCACCATTTTGTTCTACCACCTTGAATTAGTACCGCAGTTTTTACTATTCCATCTCTATACCACAATTAGTTACAGCATACAATTTGAAATCAGTCAATTACGTAGTGTTTTTGGGTTGAATAAATATTTTAGTAAGCCGCCATTTTGTATCGCCATCTTGGATTAGTACCAAAATTTTACCAATTAATTCCTACATACTACTTGATTTTTGTGCAAAATTTGAGATATATTGGGTAAGTAGTTTTTTAGTAATAATTTTTTTAACATTTCACTAGTCCGCAATTTTGTTTTGCCATATTGGATTTTTACATTTAGACAGACCGACGAAATTAAAAAAGAATATGGGGATCTAGGAACCTTGAAACGTAAAAATCTGAAAAAATCTCCGACATTGATTTTTTCACCATTACCATACTTCCCTTCCCCCCAAAATCAGATGGTTTTCATTTAAATAAGTGTATCCCGCTTACTTGCTATACAAAACTGACGATAACAAAGCTTTCGGTTCATTCATTCATAATACAGGGATTATGAAAAAACATTCTATACAAGCAACGTAAAACCTTGAAACAAATTAATAACGAGAAGTTCGTAAGTTATTAGCACAAAATTTCAGAAAAGTTCGCCTTCTGTGCTGATCAATCTTGCTATAGACAGTGACATACCAAGGCATACCATATTTTGATAAAAATTAATCCAAAAATTCTTGGAAGCTTGTTTCACGTGCTTTTTAAAAACGTCAGATTCGAGAGTCGAAGCCAATTAAATGAGCTATTGCTCCTCAAATAGTTTTTAAAAAACTACATAAGTTTAAAAAAACATCTTCGACAAAAGTTTCATTTTGTTTTTCGATACAAAAAACTCGCATATCGGAAACCGCTTAGGCCTCCAATCTGAATTTTAGGGACTTTAATCAATATCGAATCAAAGTCGATCGATTATAGATTCGGAGTTATTCATTGACAAGTGCAGGAAATAGGTTAGATTAGGTTATGTTAGGTGTGAAGATAAAAAAAATTAGTTTAAGATTTTGCTTGTATAAAAAAATGGATAAGCGAAGAGATAGTTGTAGATTAAGGCAAAAGAGTCACGTTTCCACGAGACTTCGGAGAAAAGCGAAATTAATTACCGAGATTCTCTACGAATTTTTTCCAGAGTTTTCGAGCGATATTACACTAATTAGTGATTTTCGAACACAGACCCATTTAAAATGTTGGCCTATAGCAATTGGTACCTATATACCATAGCGAGACACCCTCCGAAAAATTTCGTAGACGTAACATAATCCGTTCGACAAATTTCGAAAATAAATTTGTTTTATATAGATTTCAGTTTTTTATCTAAGCATGGTATTCGAAATCCTCGCCGTCAATCGTTTAATATCGCCGCATAGCCCCAGGTGTCTAAAAACATACCAAAATTCACCTCCCCGACACCGTTTCGAAACAGCGACGGTGTGAACGTTAAAAAGCGTATTTTTTAACTAAATTTCGATCAGTGACGGTGATAATAACAATAAACCCATTCTGGTCTATTATAACAAGAGGTCATTTTCACCAATGAATAAAATAATGCAATATTCTAAAAAAACGAAGATGCTACATTTGCAGAATGTATAAATTTCTGTTTTCATATCGTACTTACTGCTACCTATAACTTTCCACTTTCCTCACAATAATATTAGACGCAAATAATAAACTATACTTGAAAGCAAATTTATATTCAATATACGACTTTTTGTATCTACCACACTCCTTATTTGAAAATTAAATCAATGTAAGATATTTCATATTTAGACTAGATGCATTTCAAATGACAGCTTAATAAAGTAAATCTTATTCACTCGCTTCAGGTATAAATCAAATTAAGGTAAATAAACCATCACGTAGCTACATAACTCCTTTCACGAATATTAATTATTCTTCTAATGTTGTTAGTTTGTTAATAATCAGCCCATCTCTAATCTATCTATGTTTAGCATTATTACTCTGTAATAACGTTAGATACTAATCAGTCTTGTTACAAAATATCAAGTTGATGTTATTTTTTTTATTTATGCAACCAATATTAACATAAAATCGCGTATTTTCATATTTCATTATGCTACAGATGTAACAATAAAACAGAAAGAACAAATAGGTACATATTTTAAGATACTATTTTACTACTTAATGTAGGTTTAATAGATTTATAAGTCGAAGAAAAGACCACACAGTACAACATATAATATTACTTTCTTCAATCCCTTAATTACTTCCCTCGTAAAAGGGAAGTATTGAAATCGTGAAAAAAATCACCCTCCGAGATTTTTCCAGATCTTTACGTTTCAGGGTCCCTAGATGCCGAAAAACATGTTTTCTCAATTCCGTTGGTCTGTCGGTCGGTCTGTCTGTTCATATGGCAAACCAAAAAAAGACTACTTATTCAATTTATCTCAAATGTTGCACAAAAATCAGGTATTATGTAGGAATCAATTGGTAAAATTTTTTTACGAATCCAAGACGGGAATGCCAAATGGCGGATACTGAAATATTTATTCAACCTGAGAAAACTACGTAATGGACTGATTTCAAATTGTAGGCTATAACTAATTGTGGTATAGAGATGAAATAGTAAAAATTGTGGTACTAATTCAAGATGGCAGAAAAAATATTTGTAATAGTGAAAAAATCACTCTCTCAATTTTTACATATCTTCACGTTTTTTTGTCAAAAAATATGTTTTATCAATTCCGTTGGTTCATCTGTCGGTTTGTCTGTCAGTTCGCAGCATAGAGTAAAAACTACTTATCAGAATGACTTCAAATTTTAGTCAAAAATTAAGGGTTATATGGGGATGACCTGGTAATATTTGGTGGAAAATCCAATATGCCGGAACTAAATGGCGGCCTAGTGAAACGTAGAAAAAAATTATTACTAAAAAAACTGATTATCAAATTTACCTCGAAATTTGGCACAACAACTGTGACATTGGAATGAATTCGTAACATTTTGGTATAAATATAAGACAAAATGGTGCCCTAATAAAATATTTAAAAAATTAGCCTGAAAAACTTATTGGATTAATATCAATTTTGTGCAAGGATTAAGTGTGATATAGAGATAAACTGGAAAAGTTGTGGTACCAATTCAAGATGGCCGAACAATTTTTTTTTAAATTATTGTCTATTGACTTTAAATTTTGGTCAAAATTAAAAGTCATATGGGAATGACCTGGTAACGTTTTGATAAAAATCCAATATGGCGAAACAAAACGGCGGCCTAGTCGAATGTTAAAAAAAATGATTACTTAAAAACTACTTATCCAATTTTTCTTAAAATTGACATAAAAATCAAGTATAAGGTAGTTATTAACTAGTAAAATTTTGAATCCAAGATGGTGGCTTAATAAAATATTTAAAAGTTGAGCCTGAAAAGTTTACTTATTTGATTAATTTTAAATTAAATTAAGTTTATAATCACAATGGCGTCCTAGATGCCAAAAATATGTTTTCTCAATTCCATTTGTCTGTCTGTTTGTCTGTTGGCGGCGTAGCTAAAAAATACTTACGCGACTGAGTTTACATTTTGGTCAAAAATTAAGGTTTATGTGGGGATGACCTGGTATTATTTTGGTAAAAATCCCATAAGACGGAACAAATGGCGGCCTAGTGAAATTTTAAAAATATTATTACTTAAAAACAAATTAATCAATTGGCTTCAAATATCAAACAATCAACCTGTAATATTTTGGTATGAATCCAAGACAGGAAAATAAAATGGCGGCATAATAAATTATTCAAAAAAATCAGTCTGAAAAACTACTTAGATTAATTTTTAAATTTTGGGCATCAATTAAGTGTGTAAAATGTCTAATGAAGGTACCCGAGGAACGACACTGAAAAATGTTTTGTTTCCTGGACGTTTCGGGGGAAATTCTACCCTCGTCTTCAGCAAATCTACAAATAAAAAACTAAAAGCAGAATATATCTTATGTTTAGTATCAGAAATATAACCACAATGGCTAATCTCTGACAAAATGTCAATGAATATCAATTTAAAGGTGTTGTTTTTAATTGTTAGAATAAGGTGGGAAATATGCGTACCTAGAGTATGTTTATTTTAATTTATTGTATTTTGAGGTGTCCTTTTTTACTTCAGTATTTAGCAAATTTAACCACGTGTTATTAAAACTAACGGAACAAGATGCTACACAATTATGTTTATTTAATAATAATAAGGCACTTTCTTTTATTTTACGTTTTTTGGAACATGGTCCTTTTGCTAAAATACTAGAAGCATTCCAATTAATTTTATGAATCTTATCTAGTGCATGTTGGCAAATGTTTGAAATTCCCTATTTTTTATGTATGTTTTTGGTGTTCTTTAATTCTTTTGGCTAATGGCCTAGAGGTTTCACCTATGTAAAATTTATTGCATTGACACGGAATTTTATAAATAACAATTTTTTGTATTTTCTTGTTCATTATTAGGTTTTGTTTTTGTAAGTTTGCTTCTAAGTGTATTTTGTGTTTTAAATATCGTTCTGATGTTAAAACGTTTACCTATTCATTTTATTTTATCTGATAAGTTAGATATGTATGGTATAAAGAGGTTTGTAACGGTCTATTTTGGATTTTTTTGACTTTGGGAATCTCAAATTCATAAAAACATTTTTCAACGAAATCATTAGGAAGAATTGTTTTGATTTAAAACATTTTTTATAATTTTTTTTTCTTTAATAAAATTTTATCTTTGCAAATTATTTTTGCTCTATCATATAGACTTTTTACAACTCCCTTTTTACCCATGATTGGATGATTTCAGTAAACATTTAAGTATCTGTTTGTATGTGTAGGTTATCTATATACTTTTGTTTTAAAAATGTGTATGTCTTCTTTGATAAGTATCTCTAAAAATGAAAGTTTTTGGTCTGTTTCTTTTTCAACAGTAAATTTAATTATTGGTTCTTTGGTGTTAATATGACATAAAAAATTATTTAAATGTTGATCGTCATGTTCATAGATACCAAAAATGTCATCAATGTATCTCCACCAAATAAGTGGTTTATGATCGAAACTTTGAATATAATTTAACTCAAAGTTTTCTATAAAAATATTACTTAGTAAAGGAGATAAAGGAGACCCCATAGCCATGCCAAAATTTTGTTAGTAATATTCGTTTTTGTATTGAATATAAGTGGTTTTTACACAAAAAGTTAGTAATTCTAGAATAGTATTAAAGTTTAATGATGTAGGTTCACTAAGATTGTTATCATTCTCAAGTTTATTTTTTACTATGTTTAAAGCTTTATCTACAGGTACATTTGTAAAAAGACTAACGATATCAAAATATTATTATATTAGAATAGTACAAACAAAATTTTGGCATGGCTATGGGGTTTCCTTTAGCTCCTTTACTAAGTAATATTTTTACGGAAAACTTTGAGTTAAGTCACCAAAGAACCAACAATTTAATTTACTATTGAAAAAGAAACAGACCAACAACTTCCATTTTTAGACATACTTATTAAAAAAGACATACACAGTTTTGAAACAAAAGTATACAGAAAACCTACACACAAACAGATAGTTAAATTTTTACTCAAATCATCCAAGCATGGTTAAAAAGGGAGTTGTAAAAAGTCAAAAATAATTTGCAAAGATCAAAATTTTATTAAAGAAAAATTTTCATAAAAAATGTTTTAAATCAAAACAATTATCCTAATAATTTCGTTGAAAAATGTTTTTATGAATTTGAGAATCCAAAGGTCAAAAAAATCCAAAATAGACCAATTACAAACCTCTTTATACCATACATACCTAACTTATCAGATACAATAAAACGAATAGGTAAACGTTTTAACATCAGAACGATCTTTAAAACACAAAATACACTTAGAAGCAAACTTACAAAGACAGAACCTAACAATGAACAAGAAAATACAAAAAATGTTATTTATAAAATTCCGTGTCAATGCAATAAATTTTACATAGGAGAAACCTCTAGGCCATTAGCCAAAAGAATTAAAGCACAATAAAACACCAAACATATATAAAAAATATGGAATTTCAAAAATCAAACATTTGCCAACATGCACTAAATAACATTCATAAAATTAATTGGAATGCTTCTAGTATTTTAGCAAAAGAACCATGTTCCAAAAAACGTAAAATAAAAGAAAGTGCCTTAATATTATTAAATAAAGATAATTGTGTAGCATCTTGTTCCGTTAGTTTTAATAACACTTGGTTAAATTTGCTAAATACTGAAGTAAAAAAATGACATCTCAAAATACAATAAATTAACACATATTTCCCACCTTATTCTAACAATTAAAAACAACACCTTTAAATTGACATTCATTGATATTTTGTCAGAGATTAGCCATTCTGGTTATATTTCTGATACTAAACATAAGAAATATTCTGCTTTTGGTTTTTGATTTGTAGATTTGCTGAAGACGGGGGTAGACTTTCCCCCGAAACGTCCAGGAAACAAACATTTTTCAGTGTCGTTCCTTGGGTACCTTCATAGTGGACCCAGAACTTAAGACTGCCTATTGATTTTATCAGGTAAATAATTTCTTTTAATTTTAAAATTTTGTTTAAGGCGAAATACCCAAAAAATAGTTTTAAACCATGAATCCTCCACTACAATTATTTACTAGTATTCTTACGAAAAGAAGATATTCATAACGAGGGAAGTTCCGGGTAAAGGAAATTTACCGATTTTTTTTTAATATTCAAAATTCTTGAACAATAGGAAAAGTTGGTGCGGAGGAAATAAACAGAGTGAAAATTATGCTGAGACAGTTTTAATTTACCCTGTAATGTCAATAATCAATCGACCTAAAAATTTGGAAATTGTCAGAAAAAGCTGCATACAAGAAAATTTAAAAGAATGTGAAATATTTCCGCACAGACGTTTCAATTATACCTACGAAGAGGACGATGAAGCCAAACGTTTACGGTTTTCTTTATGGATGAAAAACGAAGCTACAGGTGGTAATAAGAAGTTTCCATAATTTAATGTTCTCAGACGAGTGTATTTGTTCACAGGAACACTAGCTTCCCAATAAGTTAGATATTAGAGTAAATAATCCAGATTCTAGTATTCCCACGAGGACACAAGATTATAATATTGTAAACGTTTGATATATTGTTGCCACTTGAATTTCTCAACGAAATGTTTTTATAACATATCAGTGTCTCGGGCATTTCGCTGCTGAAGTTTCTGATTTGGACGGATTGGTTGCAAAGACCCTATTATATGGTCCCCCAAAAAGTCCTTTTTAACTATTGCTGATTCTTACCTGTGGGGTCGCCTTAAGCAAACAGTATACATGGAACCAATAATTGAAAACGGTATTCCATATTTATTGAGCGTCATTTTATTCCACCATAATGGATATTTTACCAGTTTCTACATATGATACCCTTGATTTTTGGGCATATTTTAAAATAAACTGAATACGCGAATGCAAAAGTCAAAGTCAATTGAATAGGACGAATTTTTGAATACGTGCCAGAATTCTACCAGTTTATCTCTAAATCACGCTTAATGCTTGTAAAATCGAAATTAATTAATAAGTTGTTTTCTCATGCTGATTTTTTAAATATTTCATTAGACCGCCATTTCTAGTCCATTCCTATGTAAGACTTGATTTTTGTGCATAGTTTGAGCTAAATTGGATATAATTACCTTTTTAGTAATATTTTTTTAGCATTTAAAATGCTACCAGGTCATCCGTATGCGATCATAATTTTTTACCAAAATCTAAAGTCAATCCAGTAAATAGTTGTTAGCGAACAGACAAACACACCAATAATCAGGCAGACCGACGGAATTGGGTAAACAGTTTTTTTTGCATCTAGGGATCCGAAATCGTGAATATCTGTAAAAACGTGGGAGAGGCATTTTTTCACATTTACAATACTTCCCTTTTACGAGGGAAGTAAAGTTTAGAAACAGTTATAAACGTATTAGAGAAAATTTTAAAAAATGTGTCGAATACAGAACCGGTGTATTTGAATTATAATTTCTTTAATTTATTAAAAAAATATATTATTTTGTATGATGATAGTTCATTATTAATTTTTTAATCTACTGTACTAAATAAATTCTTTGCTTTACATTTAATGTATGCGTTTATAACATGCTTCGCAAATGTCATAGATTGAGGTGAATTAAGATAAAGAAAGAAGTAAGGAAATAAATGGAAAAATGCGTGCAGTATTTTATTTTGGATAGGGATGTAATTCTAAACCACTTTTTAAAATATCATTTTCCTCTACACCACTCTTAGCTAAAAATTAACATTTTCGATGTTCGTAGACGGCCTGTATATAAAAAAACGGTTTTCTAAACACATTTATCAAAAAATTTTTATCCATTTATCCTCTTGTAAACCCTAACCGTGGACATACTGTATAAATAAACCACAATAATACATCCGCCTATTATGTGACAAGTTCGGTTCACGGTGCATGTTTCAACCACGCTGTAGATCTCAATTACAAATAAGTCCCAGTGTGTCATATGCAAAAATTTAAGTGACGCAAGTTTAGTCGCATAACTTTCACTGATCGTTTAAAATCATCAACCCATATCGTTGTACCCGGATATGAGAAAGTAAGGAATATCGCGCATTATGGAACAATGCACAACAACTCGGGCTTGTAAAGAATTTAGATTTCTATGAAATATCGTAGTTCGTTTCGTTCTTGAAGAAAATGAAGAAATTAATTCACCTTCGCTAGATTAGAGGAACTTTGTTTTTAGGCCAGTCAAGTTAAAGAATTGGAAATTCTATCAAATTTAAAGTTATTGAAAAATATGTCATTCGCCTTAGAAAAATGTATAAAATATGAATATTTTACTCAATCATCAAGAAAGGTGGTATAAATAAAAATACAAAAAAAGAAGGACTCATGGTTATTGGATTTAGATCGTTTCAAATTGGAATTACTTTCCGACGTTTTGACTGCGATTGCACCAGGGTTTTTCACTACATAAGATAAAAAGACTGAGTAAACTCCGGTAAACAGAGTTTTAGTACCCGACCTGTGCTCAGCGACACGTCACTGACTATAGTTATTAGTTTCCACGCATGTTGGAGCACGTAGGAGGGTCTCTATTGATATTTTCAAGATGCTTGATGATTTCAAGATTCTCTAATCTTCATTTTATAATATCCCGAGACAGCTGCAAGAACCTTGACAACTTTTAAATGTAAAACTGAATAGGACACATAGTTAATGAATCATGTGTCCTGCTGGGTAACGGTGTTCAACGACAGCGGATTGAACAATCTGTTTTTTTTTTTTACTTATACATCTTTATACTCCTTCAGTCCTTAAGCCTAGTAGACACAGACCATCCAGTTTCACCTATACACTCTTTACCACACGAACAAAGATTTTTTAAACTCTTTCTGATTGTAAAGGAATTACGTCTTTCGGCGACATTAAACATTGCCAATCTGTTTGAGCATATTAAAAATTGTGCGAATACTAGATCAACGCAGAATTCTCGCAATTTTATCTCCGGTGCCCTGTATAAATGGCAAAACTTCTCTACTTGATCGTTCGTTTTCGTTTCTTTTAATGGCTTTGCTGCAAGACCAGATTGTTCTCCGTCTGGGGCCAAATCAGAGCTGGGGGCGACCCTCCCAGATGATTTACACCTTATTCCAGTTTGGAGACGTTATCGGTGGGATGTCCGAATGGCGAGCTCCAAGCTCTCGGAATACCCCTCACACGTTCACAGCGTCTGCTCCCTTTATAGCAGGGTCGTCAGTTTCCACACTGAGTAGTTGAGTCTCCCGCTTCCCACGCAAACAAAGGAGCAACACCGAACACGTGGAACCATTTATGTTAAAAACACGCAGGTCTGCCTTCCACGAGGCGGTTCGACAGACTGTGTACGATGGTTAATTGTCCAATACTGGTTGAGGTATGGAGTTATCATCTAATAGAACATTTAATATCTTCGGTGCAATATCCGTTTTTATCCCGGCTTTAAATTAGCTTCTCTGTTACCTATTAAATTGAATTTGCATCATACATTGACAAAGTCTTAACGACTAGTGAATCGACAACAGAATGTTTCTGAAATGGACGATGGCGAGAACTAAAATCTAATATATCTATTCGTTTGTGTCGGTTTCCTGTAAACAGGATGTGACCTAAGTTGCCGTTCACTTTCTTTTGTACTAACACATCAAACAGAATGGCACCAGCCGACTCAATGAGAATGCTCAACGTGCTTATATTTTATTTTTCAAGGTACTCTTTATGAGCAAAGCTCGGGCGCGGCCTTGAGATCTTCGATATCTTCTATGGCAGCGAACATCGTTATAGAAGTATTCGAAAACACTGTTTTTAAGCTTTGCTCCTTTACAGCCCAAATGTTGGTTTAGCTATGTCCTTGATAATTCTCTATATACTTGAGTATAAAGTTCGATACATTTTCTTCCGGCTAGACTTGATTTTTAAAGTAGTTTTTTCAATGATGTTTTAAGACCGCCATTTTGTTTCGTCCTGTTGAATTCGTACCAGTTTATGCAAAATTTTAAGACAATTAAATAAGTTTTTTTTTGGGTTGATTTTTTTAAACATTTTATTTGGCAGCCATTTTGTTCGGCCATCTGGATTTCGTACCATCAATTTAACTAGTTTATCTCTAAATCACACACTTAATGCTTGCATAAAATTTGAAATTAATCTAATAAGTAGTTTATTCAGTCTGATTTTTTAAAGATATGATTAGGCCGCCATCTTGGATTTGTACCTGTTACCAGTTCATTTCTATGTAACACTTGATTTTTGTGCAAAATTTGAGGAAAACTGGATAATTAGTTTTTTAGTAGTAACATTAATATACATAACACTTCACCACGCCGCGATTTTGTTCCGCCTTATTGTATTTTTACCAAAATATTATCATATGACATTTAATTTTTGACACAATTTGAACTCAATCGGGTAAGTAGTTTTTTTTTTAACTATGCCGCGAACAGTCAGGCAGACAGACCGACGCGACAGACCGACCAAATTGAGAAAACATGTTTTTTGGCATCTAAGGACCTTAAAGCGAGAAGATCTGTAAAAACCAGGAAGGGTGGTGATTTTTTCACGATTACAATATTTTTATTACGAAAGAAGAAAATATGTAAAACACTTTTAACAAAACTTCCTCCTAAAAACAATTCTCTTTATCAAGAAAACTGTCACATATTAATAATTATATAATGCGTGTAACTTATTGCGAAATAACAATATGCATGTATAAACTGTGTTATGTGTGTGGTGGAATCCCTTACGAAGAAAGTTCCGGGTAAAGCGACATTACTGTTTTTATGTTTTATGTTTCTAAGGTAGATTTAGTTGTATTTAAGAAATTAATAAATCAGACTAAGAAAACGATGTCAACAGTAAAAAAAAATCGAAAGTGAAATGTCATGTATGTTTGAAGCGGTTTAATTTTTTTTGCATAATTGCCTAAATACAGATCTGATTGGTTCTAGTTTATGGCTTCGAGAAATGGTAAACTGAAAACTGACCTAGATAATATTGATTGAATGAGTAGCACTTATCAGTTACAGACAAGTCAATGTAAATGAAATTGACTTAGTTGTAATTTACTTTAAAGTTATTTCTCTCTCGAGTGTTGTCTCGTTTTTCACGATTTTTGTTTATACCTATTACGGATTTTAAGCCTCGTAAAATGTGTTTATAAGATGTCCGTTTTTACTTCCTTAGTAAAAGGGAAGTATTGTGATCCGGGAAAAATCATCCTCCGAGATTTTTCCAGATTTTTAAGTTTCAGGGTCCCTAGATTTCGAAAAACATATTTTCTCAGTTCCATCGGTTTGTCTGTCTGTTCGCGGCATAGCTAAAAATTACTTACTCGATTGACTTCAAATTTTACGTCAATTTTGCACAAAAGTCAAGTGTTACATAAAAATAAACTAGTAACATTACATGATGAATCAAGTATAGCAAAACCAAATGCTGGCAAAATAAAATATTTAGAAAATGAGCGCTTGAAAAAACCACTTATTAGATTAGCTTCAAATTTTGTGCAAGCATTACGTGTGATATAGAGATAAACTGGTAAAGTTGTGGTACGAATTCAACATGATATAACAAAATGGCGGTGTGTGTCAATGTAAAAACTTGTTATTAAATGTATATTAAAGTATGCCTAAAAGTCAAGTGTGGCATGAGTATAAACTAGTAAAATATTGATAGGAATCCAATATGATGGAACAAACTGGCTCCTAATAAAAAAATTTGAAGACAGTAGAAACATGTGTTACTAAATTACTAGGTACTGAACTAAATTGGATCACACTTCACTATTCCTATTAAAATAAAAAAATCATTACAAGGGAAGTTCCGGGTAAAGAAAATTTACCGATTTTTGACAAATAAAAATGTATCTCTATCAGTGTATAGGGTATATAAACCAGTAAAAATTACAAAAAATATATTTTCGATTTTAGCAAAAAAATTGTTCTTTATAAAAAATTATGTTTAACTTAAAAATAATATTGATAGAAAAAATTTGTTACAGGACGCGAAACAAATAAAAAAAAAGATACATGAAACAGCTAAATTAAAGAGCATATAAATACAAGTCAAAAACCTATTTTAAAGTTTTTTCGTAAGGAAAGTAGTTTTTGAGAAAATTAATGGAGGATGTCTAAAAAAGTATGTTACTTGAAATTTTGTACTTATTAACTATTAAAACTACACTTCGTACAAAAATAAACCTAAAGGAATTTATAATATATATTTTAAGGCATCTGATCTTAGAATTTGTTGGCTTTGCCAACTCGTGTTTACATATTTTTAGGCACATTTTATATCAAGAGGGTGACTTTTTTCTAGACAAACTTATTACCATTGATATTTTCGAAAATATTAATTCGGAATCCCATCTTCTAAACATAAGTAAATATTATCAAAAACACAATTCTTTATACAGAAATTATAAGAAGCCCTGGTCTTCTTATTATCATCTTAATAGTATCCTTTGAAACAATATCTACCATTTTAATATCATTGAAGAAAAAGTTTGATTTTTAAACTTTAAATACTTACTCTTCACGCGTTATTTAAATCTATTACGTTGAAGAGCACATATAAAAACTGAAATTCCAGAAAAGATAAATGTTCATATTAATTATTATAAAAAAATATTTTGAGAACTATAAAAACAAAACTTTTGTTAATTTTTTTCACTCAAGAGTATTAGGAGCTTTACAAACAAAAGTACTTCTAGAAAAACACTGTATTAAAGTAACGTTAACAAAATTTATTTTTATGACAAATTAAGTATCTTAAATCTTCTAAATAAAAAGCAACCGAAATTCCGGAAAATCTTTTGCACGTAAATAACATTAATATATTTTTACTTGCCTCAATTTAATATGAGTTACTGTTTCATTTAACAATAATAGATAGGTTTAGAGTACGATATTTGATCGTGAGTTTTTTCGAGTCGAGGCATTAATGCGACCATTATCAACAAGGGCAATTTTTTATACATGAAACCGTAAATGTTTAGGTTTGCTAAAACTCGCATTATAGTCTGCCTGTCGATTTGCTTCATACTCTATGGTTTGAGCAGAATAAAGCAGAAAGATCTCGTTCTGGCTCTTGGATAGTAGAGCATCAACTGAATTTCATGTTTCTTAAACTCAACCCTTGTTATTTTTATGTGATGCAAACTAAAAACTAAAATGTATAGACATAGACAAGGCCGTAGCATCCATTAAGGCTGTACATTTCGTGACCTACACAATTTTAAAACGAATATTTAAATTAATTTTCTGAAATATTTGTATCCAAATTAAACACTCTTAATTTTGCTGATCTTTTAGCTCTAGCAGTAACAACACGTATGACGTAGTCACACAGCTGTGTAAAAGACTGCTACGGGCGCAGACGTGGAAATGCAAAAAACATTTGGCGGTTTTTACACGAGTACGCATGACCGCAGGTTAGCCAGCATTATGTGCGACGCACGAATAAGGCTGAATTATTAGACTTTTTATTTGGTTTCTGAATGTAATACAATATCATGGCCGGACCCAGGGCAGTTAGCATTTGGGTAAACGGTGATGATTCTAAATATTCTTAATGTGATTAAAACTACTTCTCCCGGTTGTCCTTGGAATACAAACGTAAAAGAAAAGAAACCAATGTCCATTCTGATCATGGAAAAGATGGCAACTTCGTGCGGTGTTTCTAAATGATTTGGCAAACTAAATATAAGTGGTTGGCGGAAAGTGCTTTTATTTGGTCAGTATAAATTACAAGTAAATAATACAATTCACTAATCAGATCGAACTACAAGTTCATCGATCTTCGACCAGATTTCATAACACGACGAATAGAAAAATTAATATCTGCTTTGTCATAGTTTGCTAAAAACTAAATAATATTTAATAAGAATAATGAATCTTTTTCCCTAAAAAAATTAAAAAATTGCGTCTATACAATCCACTCATAATAAAAAGACTGGGAATAGACAAGAAAATCCGGAACATTAGAGAATGATTTTGAGATATGATTTATTAATTTTTTTATTGCATAGATAATTTTTTTTATTGTAACATTGTTAGAACAACTGTATTACTATTATGGTTATATGCGCCCTGTTTGCTTAAACACTTTATATAATCATTTTGATAGACTATATCAAAATCAAAAGCCCTCGCATCTCAGAAATGTGTTTTTAATTGCTCAAATAAAGTGTAAGGGTATTTTTCGTTTTTAGACAAAATGGATGTAGATATGCGTCCAGCCGAAGCTTAATAATTACCTGCGAAAGTCCATTATACAAAATCCCCTTTCCACGGATATACGGAAATTCGCGCCGGATTAGACTTACCCGAGTTTGTATATTATCTACATTAGTTTAAAGCCTATTAAACAATTCTACATTTGCTAGATGCGAAGACTCTCAAATAGAAAGTAACCTGAAATCACCGTTTCGTCTGTGCGACTCCATATAACAATTCTTTATTACTAGAGTTTTAAACTGTCTACGGCAAACTTACACTATTTGGCTTGAACACAATAATTCAACTCTAGAACCTGTAAGTTTTCTATTTAGTGATGTACAGGGTATCCCCAATTTGATACTTTTATAGGGGGTGTAACTCAGGAATTATTGAAATTAGCCGAAAACTAATATAGGTGTTATAAGCTAAATTTAAGAAGATATATAAAAACCTCAAGGATATTTTCCTCATGTTTTTTTATTTGATGATGTTAATATAAGTGTTATACAAGGTCTGGTCAAATAACTTCCTTATTTCAACTGGGAAACCTATATTTTTTTCTGATAATCGAACAGAACTTTCAATTCTCTTTTCGACGATATAACACATACCACAGATAGAAAGAAAGAACGAATCTTGTTTTAAACAATGTTTAAGAGTTTAATGTCCCTAGTAGGCTACGGAAATAAAACAGTAGCCATTCAGTTTTACATTCAACTGAAGGATGCATCTATTTTAGACAAATTTTCGTTTAAAAGCGAAAAGTATATATATATATATATATATATATATATATATATATATATATATATATATATATATATATATATATATATATATATATATATATATATATATATATATATATATATATATATATATATATATATATATATATATATGTATATATATATATATATATATATATATATATATATATATATATATATATATATATTTATACATTTATATATGTATATATATATATATATATATATATATTTATATAAATAAAGATTTTATGAGTTGTTTACAATCTTTTTATTCAAATGCTGCTTGTATCAATCTGACCAATTTTTGGGGAGTTAATATTGTTTTTTTATATATTATTGAATCTAAAACACCCACAAAAAAATCGGGTGTGCTTGCCAACGAATTGAACAGTATGTTCTGATTTATCTATCCGGAAAACGGTTATTCAGGTAGTCTCGAACTGTAAGCGTTTTATGGCTTAGATCATCATTTTGTTGGAAGAAAATTCCTAATCTTTATGCCAATGGTTCCTCTCCTAATAAGTTCACAAGATTTAATTCGCAGATTTCCAAGAAGTTACGGTCAGCATTCAACTTCGCATCGAAAATGAAGTAAGCAGCTATATCCTTTCATGAAACAACTTTCAAAGTTGTAATATAAGGGTTGACGTCGTTCCAATATATTTCATTATGTCTATTAAAAATTTTACCTGGCGTCACTCGGATTTCATCAGACTATATCACTTTGATGTGAAAATCAGAATCTTCTTCCCATTTTTGTATGTACCATTGCCAAAAGATTGATATTTTTTCTTGGTCGCTGGTTTGTAATAGCTGGATGATATTTACTTTATAAGGAAAAATGTGTGCTTTTGCAATATTTTTTGAAATTTGGATGTTGAAACGCCTATCTGCTTTTCAGTCTCTGTAACTGTGGTTAGTTTCCTTTTCAAAATATTTTTTTTAATGTTTTTCAGAAAAACTCTATCAAATAGGCTTACCACCATTTGAGCCTTTGCAAGTCCTAAAACGTTCATTATTCAATTTCGCGATTTTCTTTAATTATATCCCTTGATTTATTAAAAGATCCAAATGTGTGCATGTGGCAATGGTTCTAAAACTCAGACTCAGAAACGCTTTATTTCCAAAGATACAAGTTTTCTTCTTGATTAAGCAGAATTGTTAAAACTAAATTTTAAATAAAATTGTTTCTGAGAAGAAAGGTAAAAAAACTAAAAACAAAAGACAACTAACATATATCTAGTAAAAAAATCTTGATATGTAAAACATTATTTATTTAATAGAATTATGAAAATATTTTTGCAAGGTGTAGTACGCTTTCAAGAGCAATAGATACCTTTTTTTATCTATTTTTGTAATTTCCTTTCAAATTCAATATTTTTGATTCTCTGAGTAAGATGGTTGAAAATCTTTTTATTTAAATGTATTACACTTTTTTGCATTAAAGTCGAAGATGGTATAGGCAAAGTTATATTACCGGTCTATGTAGTAGGAGCTAATACTTTTAAAACCTTTTTAACAAAATCCGGTACATAGTACGAACGGTATAGAAACATGTTGGATTAATCTTATATCGGTTTCTATAAAAATGGGAGCAGTTTAAATTTTATAGATTTTGTAAAATATTTTTTAGCAACCTATATATTGAATACCCTACCATAAATTAACAAACAATAGCCTATTGAAACTACAAAGCTTTAAATGGCTGTGTGTTAGGCAATGATAGTATGAATCCATGCACAACCTCTTTAATTCTACGTATAATTTTAAAAATGTAAAAAAAATTAGGATGTCTAAATGACTAAATGATAGCATAAAGATTTTTTCAGGTCTCGTCCTTATTGTAAATAAGTAATAAGTAAGTAAATAAGTGTAAATTCGCTGGAACACGAGAGCAATTTAACCTAATGATATGTAATAAAAAACTCGCGTGTTAGTCTAGTTAGTTAGTTAATATCTGTTTCCTACCTAACGTGTTTATAAAATGGTAACATTTTTACTACGAGATAAGTAAATTTAAATGTTTTTGCCATTCAAGTACCTTCCATTCAGCAATTATCACCCGCTCTCCCCTACGCGTAATATTAAATTAAATTTGAATTCTGCAATAGGATCACTTAATTTAACCAGGATCTTTGGCAAAAAAATGGGGGTCAATGGATGCCTAGTTAAGCGTGGTTGAGTCACTTGAATAAAATTAAGTAGAAATTATGTTTAACCATATGAAAGTGTTTTGAATATTTTATGAGAAACGTGCATTGTCACATACGATATATTTGGTGCCGTGTTGATATTTGTTTCATGAGTTGTTACACTGATAGCATGTGTTACACAGGATTTCAATAAATTATTATTTAAATACTGTAATTTTATTTGTTTCGATCTACAATAAAAAGATGAAATTGAAGTTTTTTTTTTCAAGGAAATAAACATTGATGTTTGATGTTCCAGATAATGATTGTAATATTCTTGTTGTGAAGTTGGTGTAACATAAAACATATACTAACATTATTGCTCCCAAGAGAAGCCAGGATTTAACAGTGCAATTCAATTCTGGTCGTGGTATTAACCAGCGGAGTAGTTGTTTCTGTGTTTCCATTATGTACCAAATTATAACTTTATTTAAAGCAGAAATATAAATTTTGGATACGCAGCAGCAACTAGCAGTATTTTTTTTAAAGAATTAGATTTTATGTTACAGTGTGCCTGAATTGTGTGTACAGATCTCCTTCCAATTACCTCGGATCAATCAAGGAGATCGTTTTCTAATTTGAGTACCAAGAATTTTGTTTGTCAAACTACGGGAGAACACAGACTATTTTCTCTGGCTTTGATTAGCATAGAGAATCAAAGGACTAGAAATTTTGGGTCAGATAATTTAGCGGAAGAATTTTTTATTGCAAACCAAGACGATATTTTTAATGATCCCGAACATTTATTTTCTTTTACGAGTGTTTTTTTCAATCTTGTAAAGTATAAGAATCCCTATAAGTCTCTGATGGGACCATGTATGCCATTGGATACCTGAAAGAGCAACAGTGAAATGTCTAAAAAAAATGCATTTTCAGATATGTATCTACGCACATTTTAAATTATTTTACACTATTTTACAGTAACACTGGGATATATGTACGATTACAAATGACTCTGGTGGATTTAGTAAACCACTCTACTCTTGCACTGAATAATTGTCATTATTGGTCCTAAAAATATAGGTTATGTTTTTGTGTTTTATATGCTCTTGATTTGTTTAAATTATATATAACACTAGCGACTAAAATAAGAAACCTTAAGACATTACGCCCAGAAGAAGAGGGATTTAAGTCTCCTTTATATTCATATATAATATATATATATATATATATATATATATATATATATATATATATATATATATATATATATATATATATATATATATATATATATATATATATATATATATATATATATATATATATATATATATATATATATATATATATATATATATATATATATATATATATATATATATATATATATATATATATATATATATATATATATATATATATATATATATATATATATATATATATATATATATATATATATATATATATATATATATATATATATATATATATATATATATATATATATATATATATATATATATATATATATATATATATATATATATATATATATATATATATATATATATATATATATATATATATATATATATATATATATATATATATATATATATATATATATATATATATATATATATATATATATATATATATATATATATATATATATATATATATATATATATATATATATATATATATATATATATATATATATATATATATATATATATATATATAATATATATATATATATATATATATATATATATATATATATATATATATATATATATATATATATATATATATATATATATATATATATATATATATATATATATATATATATATATATATATATATATATATATATATATATATATATATATATATATATATATATATATATATATATATATATATATATATATATATATATATATATATATATATATATATATATATATATATATATATATATATATATATATATATATATATATATATATATATATATATATATATATATATATATATATATATATATATATATATATATATATATATATATATATATATATATATATATATATATATATATATAATCAAATATGGCGAAACAAAATGGCGGCCTAGTAAATTGTTTGAAGGTACGTGGTATTAACCAGCGGAGTAGCTGTTTCTGTGTTTTACATTATGTACCCAATTATAACTTTATTTAAAGCAGAAATATAAATTTTGGATACGCAGCAGCAACTAGCAGTATTTTTTTTTAAAGAATTAGATTTTATGTTACAGTGTGCCTGAATTGTGTATACAGATCTCCCTCAGTTGCTGCTGGTCCTTCCAATTACCTCGGATCAATCAAGGAGATCGTTTTCCAAATTGAGTACCAATAATTTTGTTTGTCAAACTACGGGACAACACAGACTATTTTCTCTGGCTTTGATTAGCATAGAGAATCAAAGGACTAGAAATTTTGGGTCAGATAATTTAGCGGAAAAATTTTTTATTGCAAACCAAGAAGATATTTTTATTGATCCCGAACATTTATTTTCTTTTACAACGAGTGTTTTTTTCAATCTTGTAAAGTATAAGAATCCCTATAAGTCTCTGATGGAATCATGTATGCCATTGGATACCTTAAAGAGCAACAGTGAAATGTCTAAAAAAATGCATTTTCAGATATGTATCTACGCACATTTTAAATTATTTTACACTATTTTACAGTAACACTGGGATATATGTACAATTACAAATGACTCTGGTGGATTTAGTAAACCACTCTACTCTTGCACTGAATAATTGTCATTATTGGTCCTAAAAATATAGGTTATGTTTTTGTGTTTTATATGTTCTTGATTTGTTTAAATTTTATATAACACTAGCGACTAAAATAAGAAACCTTAAGACATTACGCCCAGAAGAGGAGGGATTTAAGTCTCCTTTATATTATATATATATATATATATATATATATATATATATATATATATATTTATATATATATATATATATATATATATATATATATATATACATTTATATATTTATACATATATATATTTATACATATGTTGATTTTTACTCCTTCACGGATGTACTCCACTCCTTACTTCAACTTTTCACAGTCCTGGCACGGAATACTGTACACTCCGTGGTTTTCCAGTTTATCCATCATTAAAACTACCAACAGTATGGAAGACAATAATCGACAAATCTAAAATCGCAAAAACTCAGGCGCAATTAGCGCAACAACAACAGCACCATCCGGAAAACATAAATAACGACCAACGCCTGCGCAGATATAACCTTCGGCCCCGAGTGGGGGTATAAAAAGAAGCGTCGCAGTCACCAACACTTCAGTCTTTATTCGGACGCGAGAAAGAAAGCTTCGAAAAATGCCAAATGTGATTTTGGCGAAACGTCAGCAAAACTGTTCTTTTCAGAACGACAGTAGTGAACGGATGTACACCCGGAATGAAAACACATTTATACATATAAACGAAACAAAATGGCGGCCTAGTAAATTGTTAACAAAATTATTTCTAAAAAACTATTTATCCATTTTACCTCACATTTTGCACAAAAATCAAATATTACGTAGCAATCAACTAATGAAATTTTAGTACGAATCTAAGACTGTGAAACAAATATTGAAAAATTCAGCCTGACTATTCCACTCTATTGTTTTACAATGGCAAAATGACATAGCAACGGCCTGTTTTCTACTGCCAAAACTCATACCTGGACAAAATCAACAAGATGGTTTTTCAGCAACAAAATTTTGTTGGGTTAAAGTAAAAAATTGATCTTGTCATTTTGACAAGTGTCACCTATTCAATATTGTAAATAATAAATAAAATTATTTTCATGGATATTAAAAAATAAAGTTGGTATATGTTATTTCTTTTGGTTTCACTGTTTTATTAGATATTATATATGGTAAGACATTGTTCTCGTGAAATAGTCATGTCGAATACTACGCGAAAAAAATTTTGAAGGTACAATTTTCCTCTTATATATTCAAGTTTGTTGCTTTTTGGAAATTTCACTCACGAAATTTTTCAAAACCATTCCCAAGCAACAAACTTTCATAAACAATCGGAAAATTTTGCCGACAAAATTTTCTCTCTTGTGGTATTATATATGAAAAAACTACTCATTGATTTCAAATTTTGTGCATGAATGTGGTATAGAGACGAACTAGTAAAATTGTGGTACCAATTCAAGTCTGTCAGTTCGCGGCCTACCTAAAAAACTGCTTACCCGATTAAGTTCAAATTTTTGTTAATAATTAAGGGTCATTTGGGGAAGACTTGGTAATATTTTGGTAAAAATACAATATCGCGGAACAAAATGGTGGCCTAGTGAAATAATAAAAAAATGTTACTAAAAAATGATTTTACCTCAAATTTTTTACAAAAATCAAGTGTTACATATATTTAAAAAATCAGCCTGAAAAACTACTTATCAGATTGATTTTAAATTTTGTGCAAGCATTAAATGTGATAGGAATAAAATGGTAAAATTGGAGTAAGAATGTAAGACGACGAAAGAAAATGGAGGCCTAATAAGGTGTTTAAAAAAATTAACGTAAAAAATCTTATTCGATAGACTTCAAATTTTACACAAAAACTAAATGTTATATACGAATAAACTGAATTCAACATTGGAACAAAATGGCGGTCTTAAATAAAATCAATGTAAAAACTTCTTATTCAATTTACGCCCAAAAATGAAGTGTGGCATAGGTATAAATTGGTATTGGTACGAATCCAAAATGGTGGAACCATTTTGCGCCCATAAAAATATTTGAAAAGACAGTATATATGTGTTATTAAATGACTATGTGCGGAATTAAATGGCCTCACACTTCACTATTCCTAATAAAAGGAAAAAATCATAACGAAAGAAGTTTCGGATAAAGGAAATTTACCGATTTTTTAGTAAAGTATTTCAAAATAAACTCGGTTTGAATTTCTAGGTAACTTTAAAATGTATTTTTAAATTTCATATTAAAATTTCATATTGAAATAATTTATCAGGCCAACGTCAGAAATTCAGGGTGAAAATTTCTAAAGTGTTGCCAGGATGTGTTCAATTTCCTTAAAACTTTAAAAGCTCCAGACAATTAAGGCGTTGACTAGTATTGGCGAAGACTAATAAATAGCTTTGTATTTTTCATATTTAAAAAAATCAATAAAAACGTAAAATCATTACTCTTATAATAATAGACTTTCATCAATCAAAAAGATAATGTAAGTATAATAATATAAACATATCTTCAAAAATTAGTTTTTTTTTATATCCAATTAAAAGAGACACTGAAATAAGTTGTTCTTCTTTAAGAAAACAAGTTTTTTTACAATAATAATGCAATTATGCAAGTAATGCCTGCCATTTTTGTATTAAAATATATAATGGACATTTTCGTTTTACAATTACAAATATTCACTAAATTGAATATGCCAAAACTTTAAATAGAAATATCTCAAATTAGCATATTAAAAACAGCACGATATCTAAAAATATCTTCCAGTTGTTTTGAATGGGCATCTTATTGAAGTCTTGAAAACTAAATAAAAACAGGTTAATTTTCAAGCAAAGAGGTACAAACAAAAGGGGCAGATTTTTATGGTATATTTAGGCTTTTTTAACAAGTGAAAGTTTTTGTAATGTTTTTAGTTTTAATCCCATAGTATTCTGATAAAAAAAAACAAATGTGGCTTGAATTTAGTGTAAAGTGAAATTGTATTGTGTGTCATTACAGGCTACTAAAGTTACCTAGGTTAAATTAAACATTTACTTACTACTTGCTGACTTTTAATTTAATTGTGAAGAATGAAGGAGGGGCCTCAATCTTAAATCTTCCAGGAGGGGGGTGCGAAGATTCCAAGTTTACCACTGCTTGAGCTGAAAATCGATTTACACAATATTTAATTTTTTTTTGTGTGACAAGACAAAAAATTGGTAAATTTTCTTTCCCGGAATTTCTCTTGTTATCAATCTTTCCTTTAATTAGGAATAGTGAAGTGTGGCCCATTTTAGTTCAGTACATAGTCATTACTGCCTTTTCAAACATTTTTATTTGGGGGCCATTTTGTTCCATCATATTGGATTCCTACCAATATTTTACCAGTTTCTACCAATGCCGCATTTGATTCTTGGTTATAAATTAAAATAAATTCAATAAGTAGTATTTACATTGACACACACCGCCATTTTGTTACGCCATGTTGAATTCGTACCAATTTATCCGTATATCACATTTAATTTTTCTGCAAAATTTAAAATAAAAAGATTTTTTTAATGTTAATTTTTTAAAAATTATATTTGGTCGCCATTTTGTTCCGCCATCTTGAATTCGTACGGCAACTTTACCAGTTTGTCCCTATATCACACTTAATGCTTGCACAAAATTTGAAATTGATCTGATAAGTAGTTTTTTTTCAGCTTATTTTTTAAACATTTTATTAGGCCGCCATTTTGTTTTGCTATCTTATATTCATACCCAAATGTTACCAGTTCATTCTTATCTAACACTTGATTTTTCTGCAAAATTCAATATGCTAAAAGAAGATGGCGGTCAAAAAGACAGATAAACCAACCGACGGACCGACGGAATTGATAAGACATATTGTTTGGCATGTAGGGACGCTAACACGTGAAGATATGTAAAACCTGAAAGGGTGATTTTTTCACGATTACGAACATTTTATGTGGCCGCATTTTGTTTTGCCATCTTGAATTAGTACGACCGTTTTACTAGTTCATCTCTGCACTACAATTAGTTATGACACACAATTTGAAATCAGTTCATTAAAAAGTTTTTTAGGATAAATTTTTAAATATTTTATTAAGGAGCCATTTTGTTCCGCCATCTTGGATTCGTACCAAAATTTTACCAATTAGATCCTACATAATACTTGATTTCTGTACAAAATTTGAGATAAATTGGATAAGTACTTTTTTATTAATAATTTTTTTAACATTTCACTAGGCCGCCATTTTGTTTTGTCGTATTGGATTTTCACCGAAATGTTACCAGGATATCCCCATATGATCCCTACTTTTTGGCTAAAATTTGAAGTTAACCCCGTAAGTAGCTTTTTAGCTATGCCGCGAAGCGACAGCCAGACAGACAGAATGACGGAATTGAGAAAACACGTTTTTCGGCATCTAGGGACCCTGAAACGTGAAGATCTGAAAAAATCTCGGAAGGTGATTTTTTTTCACCATTACAATACTTAAAAGTAAAAATTGAAAAATTACACAACAGTTTTTAATTGAAGCCTTATTTCTAAAAAGGCCTTATATAGTTTAAAATTATGTCCCTATAAATCGAAACATGTTATTAAACTAACGATGATTTTTCTCGCACTATTAGTGTACGTCTTTCGCACTAAACCATTTGATTTAATTACAGTAGGAGCTAGCAGCATAATTGATTGACGACCTTATACTCGGTGTTTTGCTTCAGATAAATTGGTGGAAGCCAACACCGTTGAATTAGGTTTACGTTTAAATGAGACCCTTGCGTTACACTACTATCACCATTATTTTTGGATGTTCTGAGGGCTTTAGTTGCGATACGGTCTAGGCCTTTATAAATCGTTAGGTTTAGGGTGGTAATGATAAATAAATAATAGTTAGGAATGTGAAATCCAAGGTAGGTTAAAATGTCATGAATAAAGCATTACAGGGGATCGCCCAAAGAAAATAAAACCGCATTGGATAGCTTTTTTGCCTAAATAAAATAAATGCAAATGTATAGGATTTTAAGTCATAAAATCCCCCCAATTGACTTATTTTTATACATATAAAAAATTAAATATAAAAATTTCTTGAAAAACTATTGATATACTTTGCAGACATACAGATTTACTTTTTCCGAAATCAACTCCACCATTGTTGTTTTAAATATACAATACCCTGTATATTATCGGTGAAATGAACATTTTGTTTTATCCCGATTCCAACGACGTGGGTTTTGGAAGGAAATATCAATCCTTCAGTTATTTTCGAAATATTTTGATTCAAAATTTAATTTCTATTGACGCTTGACGATATTATTATTTCCGAGAAACAAGAAGATATTATCACGAGTATTGTCATGTTCTCGGGAATAATAATATTCTCAAGCGTCATTGACAATTAAGAAAATTTTAAATCCAAATATTTCGAAAATTTCTAAACAAAATATCAACAAAACCTATGTCGTTGGAATCGGGTCGAAAAATCACCGACAAAAAAACCGGCACCTAGTTTTTTTTTAACAATTTTAATATGGCATTTTTTTTTTATTTTGATTTTATTGCAATGATTTTTCTTAGCTGGCCAATAGACCAATTCATTAAGATTGCCCTGCGGTTTGTCGTGACGAAATTTTGTTTACTTGAATGTTTATATATCGGGGTAGGTCAAAATGATGTTTTAGACGTGAGTTTAAAACACCCTATGAAAAAATGCTCGATAAAACTGGATGCGTTCCGAGTATTTTGTTTTTTAAATCATCTCTTTTCTTTCAAGTTAGCTAGTTGTTACTTTATTAGATTATTTTGACAGTCAATATCATCTAATTAAAATGGTGTTAACCACTGCAGACGAGGGTAGCCCCGTCACTTTACGATAAAATGGTCGTAATAAAAATTATGTAGCCCGTACGAATTCAGCGATCAATGGTTCAAGATACTTGAAATAGATATCTAGAAACGGCAAATTATACCAGAAGGCCAGGGTCTGGAAGAAAAAAAGTTAACCACCTTAGCTGACAGCCGTTTCATATTGCTAAAATAATTAGGTGATCGAAGAGCTAGAGCCAGCTCACTAAAACATGACCCACAATAGGTATGTGGGAATAACTTTAGTGAAGTAACCATCAGAAGAACAGATAAAATCTCAACCCAACTGATGAGCATTTTTGAGATGCATTAAAAAGACACAATCGTCGTCACCGGCTCATCAAGACTATACTACTTTGGCAGAGCTCAGGTTCTCATTAAATGAAGAATATGAAGCTATTCGTCGAGAAAACATACTCAATCTAACTGATTTGTCGCCACGAAGAATGCAGGCTGCCATTGCGGCAACAGGTTGACACACCCGTTATTAACTTTCATTTTAATTTTTAGTGCTCTAAGTAGGTATACTTAAAATCAAGGGTCTTAAACCCGCGGCCTCGCATGACACTCCGAAGACGCTACCTAGTTAGCAGAGATCCACTCTGTGAACTCGCGATCACGACTATCCACAAGGCCACTAGATGGTATTATATGTCTATTGAATCTTTCTAATGATTCTAGAAATTATCACTACTAGAGGGACCTACTAGTCCAGTCTCGTAGCTGCTCGAAATTTCGAGAGATTCAAAGGTGACGCGCTAGGCCTATATAAAGCCAAGTATCACACGGCAGCGGCCAGATCTAATTCCAAGAGCGAACGAAGCCATACAAGCGAAAGAGTGCGAACTAATAGTGAAGTTGCTACCTGTACGATAAGTGATTATAGTGAATTGAGTATAGTGTGTTTTAACGCGTGTAAGGCGGATACTGTATTGTGGCGTGCAATCGCACAAGTTTAGTTTTGTCGTGGACATTTTTATCGAAGAATTAAATTCGTTTCTTCTACCTTGACTTTAAAAATGGCTTCTACTTTGGATAAAAAGCGAAAAATTAGTGAAGAAAAGCGCATATTTCAAGAAACAATTTTTTTCTAAAGTTTGTATATCCGGTGTTACTGTCGCTAGAAGAATCGAAGAGTTAGCGGCAGACATTAAACATTCACTAAAAGAAGGTGCATCGAAGTTCGTATACGCTCGACGAAAGCACAGATTTAACCGATACCGCGTAATTAGCTATATTTATTCGGGGCATTGATAATAATTTTGAAATCACTGAAGAGATGGCTGCCCTTTTTCCGATTAAAGGAACTACAAAAGGATGTGATATTTATAAGTGTTTGATGACACTACTGAGACGATATAATTGAGAATTGACAAACCTTTCTGCAGTTGTAACAGACGGCGCACCATCCATGGAATGAAGGGCTCGTGGGTTGATGCAAACAGCAGAAAGATCTTCCTTTGATGCATTACCATTTTATCATTCATCATCAAAATCTTTGTGCAGAATCCACAAATATTGATGAGGTGATGAAAGTGGTCGTAAAAACTATGAACTTCATTAAATCACGCGACCTCAACCACAGAGAATTCCAAAATTTTTTACAAGAAATTAATGCCGAGTATGGTGATGTGACATATTTTTCTGACGTTCGTTGGCTGAGCATAGGAAACGTGCTAAAACGCGTTTTTGAACTCAAAAAGGAAATCGCCTCCTTATAGAAACCAAAGGAAAACCAGTTCCTCAATTTAGTGACCCCGACAGGCTGCGCGAATTTGGTTTTCTCACAGACATCACGCTGCACCTTAATGACTTGAACACCAAACTAGAAGGAAAAGAACATCTCATCAACAACCTAATTGACACTGTGAAGGCATTTGAGTTTAAATTGGATTTATGGAAAAATCAGTTGTTGAAAAAAAAGTTTACGCACTTTCCTAAACCGAAGAGTTGCGAACGTACAGATGTGGATAAATATGTCGTAGCACTAGATTTACTCAAAAAAGAGTTCCAATTAAGGTTTTCTGACTTCAGAGGTAATGAAAATTACGTCAATCCCTTTGCCCGACCATTCAGTTTATCCGTTGAAGGTATGCCAGGAAATTGTCAGATGGAACTTATCGATTTGCAGTGTAATTCGGAACTGAAAGATAAGTTCGACATGGATATTCTTGATTTGTATTTAAAATATGTCAATCAAAATTCATTTCCTGAAATCCGAAAACATGCCCAGAAAATGATGTCTCTGTTTGAGAGCACATACGTGTGAAGTCTAAAATAAGGCCGAGAGTTACATCTGGAAGAAAATTTGCGGGTTGCTACAAACTACAAAAATAAAACTAAATATCGACACATTAAAATAAACAATGTCAAAAATCGCATTGATTGATTGAACTTTTTAACCAATAAAGATTATTACACTTTGAAATTATATGTTTTTTGTTTTATTGATATGATGGTAAACTGGCGTCGACCACCATTGTGGCTCTCAAGGTTAAAGACCCTTGCTTTAAATGTTTGAATTAAAAAATGCTTTCAAACGCAGCGTTTGATTTAAAAATGCGTAGCTCATCAGAGGGACGTGATAAACAGATGATTTAAAAAACAAAATGATCGAAACCATCCAGCTTTATCGCAAATCATGTTGGAACAGGGTTTTTGGCGTGTTTTTTCCACAGGGAGTTTCAAACTTACGACAAAAAAACATCATTTTGACTTACCCTGTATATAAACATTCAAGCAACTAAAATTTCATCACGACAAACTGCAGCGTAATCTTAATGAATTGATCTATCGGCCAACGAAAAAATCATTGCAATAAAATCAAAAATAAGAAAGTTATGCCATATCAAAATTGTTAACAAATTTTAGGTGCCGTTTTTTTTTGTCGGTCAGTTTATATTTAAGGCAGCAAAGTTGAACTTGATTTCAGAAAAAGCAAACCTGTATGCTTAAAGGTAGTTTTATTACGGCTGAAAAAATACTTTGGTTTTATCAATGTCCTAGAATTGAAAAATTAAAACAAATCAATATTTCTGTAAAACATCTATAAAACATTTATCATAAAACTACTTAACTCATAAGTGGTTTTGTAATAATTAATTCTATTAGTTTCTACATAAACACAACCTTAAGCCTTTCTTTCCATGAAAATTCTATTAAATCTAAGGTTTTAAAATTTCTTATACCGAGACAATTAGGTTTTATCAATAGAGAATTTCTAAATATTCTCGTGAGTCTTAAAAGATAAATGATTTTAAAAAAACCTTGGTTAAGTTTAAAAACCTGTTAATAGATTTTAAGACATATAGATAAACATACATTTTCAGAAATTAATCACCTGGTAAACTCACTTAGTTTAATAGTCCTATGGTTTTAAGAGATGTAAAAAAATGGAAAAAGTTATCTTTCTATTTTTCACAAATTTTGGAGGCCAGTGTGTTTTATATTCTCAAAATACTGAAAGAAAGAAATTGCGACAGAAATGGTTTCCTCTATTTATAATATTCAGGGAACATACAAGACCAGTTTTATGTTGTGGTGTATCTACCATTTTTCTTTTGTTAATGCAATTAACCATTTTTGCAATAGATTTCATAAATAATCCTTAAGAGTTTTTGAGTTCAACTAGATAACTCTTAAGTACATAGAAACTTATGTCGGATTTATGAGATATTTTATGTAGAATGATAAGTGTAAGTTAAAGAAAGGATAAATATACTTAAAAATGAATGTCTTGAGGAAACCGATAAGGCTAGAATTCTTGACGTTACGACTTATTTAAAAAATATACTTAAAGTTCTCTTAAGACAGGGTCTTCGTAGCTTAATGACGTATTTAACAGCGCCGTAGATAAGATGGGTGTTGAGAGTTTAGAAGGGCCGTCGCGAGGCAAGTATAAGAGGTGCACCGCACACGACCCGGATAATACTAAAGACATTGTTCTAATACAAAAGGCATTACCATTTTTTTCTTACTCATTGGTTTATGGTAGTTGCTTCTTGTTACCTAATACAAATGATTTGACAACCTTCTGAAGAGTCTTTAGACTTAAAAAGGTTTTATCAGAAGGTTTATAAACCAGTTATTAATACTTTATAGTTAAAAATGATATAAGATATTTTATTAAAACTATATACACGGTGTTATATTTAAAAACACACTAGAATTATTAAAAGCATTGGCTTTATGATTTATTTAAAAAATATACTTAAAGTTCTCTTAAGACAGGGTCCACGTAGCTTTATTACATCCTTAACAGAGCCATAAATAAGGGAGAGGGTGAATTGGGGGTTCAGAGGGGCCAGCGCGAGGCAAATGTAAGAGGTACACCGCATGCGACCCTGGGTTTCAACCCACTGAATCAGGGATAATACTAAAGACATTGTTCTTAATCATTCGTTCATGGTAGTTGCTTCTTGTTAACTAATACAGATGACATGAGAACCTCCTGAAGAGTATTTAGACTTAATAAGGTTTTATCAGAAGGTTTATAACTCATTATACCCTTTATCGTTGGACATAAGGTGAAAAGATATTTTATTACATCTGACAATCTATTCAGTGTAGCATTTGAAAATCAGTATCAACTTTTTGTTACTAAATTAAACACCCTGTATATTATTAGGTATAACCTGATTCAAGGCTATAATGTTTATTAATATTTGCTTCGACAGCTTTTAAGTAGGTATTTCGATTCTAATGATAATTTTTTAATGTAAATGCTCATAAAAACTTTAATACAAATAACGAAATTTTTCACCGAAATATTTCGACGACTAATAAAGAAATATCAACAAACCCGAAATCGCGTGAAAGAAGATTTCTTTCGAACCAGTAATATACAAGGTGTTACATTTCGAAATCCAAAGTTTGGGGCTGACTTTCAGAAAAATGAAACATCCTGTCTGCAAACTACATCAAATAATATTTATAGTAAGAAAAAAACTTTTGTATTTAATTTTTTTGAATATCTACAAAAATACAAAACTTAATTCGGTTGCTCAAAAAAAATGTCTGTATATTTTTAACAAATATCAAAATAAACTGTCACTATTCAGGGAGCACCGCTCATTGTTTGAACCATAGGGAAAACTTTTTTATTTGTGTGGTTACGAAAAAAAGTACATCTCCATACAAATTTTGCTTTTCGTGAAAGTAAAAAAAAATCATTATTTTTAGACTATAATTTACAAGACCAAGATTCAAACAGAAGTGTTAAAAAACGGCAAAGAATAAGTACCTTTGTTTTTAAAGATACATGGAAAAGTAATAAGGAAAAAATCTTGAGAATAAAACTGTGTTGCTAAATGTGAAGCCATAGGCCACTATTATACTAACACTAACTGTCTGCTTTTCTTGAAACCTTTAAAAAAATCGATTTTACCGTACAAGACCTTCAAGAGAGGTGAGTACCTTTTTTTTTAAATGCATGAAAAATTAATATAGGAAACACGTTTAGAATTTATTTTTGTGTTTAATTTGAAATTATACCTCACTATTCATTGCGTTTTATCATTTTGTATATATGGTTTTAACGACAAAAATCAACGGTTCTTTAACGAGTTTAGAAAAAAAAGAGTTTTAAAGAAGATCTAATTTTAACTAGTGAGCTATGATTTCATATTTAGCTACAAAATTTAAATATAAAAAACTTTTTCTTATTACTTTTTCAAAAAATTAACTGGAGCGTTCTCTTTTCTAAGGCAAAACTTTTCTACGGAATATGTTCGCAAGGCTTCCCTTTTAAGGTATAGGCTGTTAAAGGTAATTAATATTAAATATTAATTTTTTGAAAATTGATATGTTCAGATATATTGTAAAAGACTTGTTTTACGAGATAAATATAGTATATTCATATAAATACACCTCTCATTCGCCACTTAAATATCATCTTTTGTATAAACTTCGCAAAAAACTTTTAAAATCAGTTATATTCACCGCGGGGTTTATAATAACACTTTAATATGATAAATCTTAAGTTATCTACACTGTATATATTTACCACAATATTTTTTTCATTTTATTGTTTTCCATAAATCTTTTTAAAAAGTTTTTTAAATTTATTTTTTTTCCGCGTATAAATAAAAGTTTGATCTTAAGAAATTTTTAATTATAATTTACTAATCCTATAACAATATGACCAATTATTCGATTACCTGCTTTCAGAAATCGGTAAATTTCCTTTACCCGGAACTTCCCTCATTATGAATCTTTCCTTTTATTAGGAATAGTAAAGTGTGACTCAATTTAGTTCAGTACATCGACCTTTAGCAACACATATATTCTGCCTTTTTAAACATTTTTCTTGGGCGCCATTTTATTCCATCATACTAATATCCTACCAATATGTTACCAGTTTCTACTTGTATCACACTTGATTTTTGGGTACAATTTAAAATAAATTTAATAAAAAGTAATTTCATTGACACACACCGTCATTTTGTTACGTCATGTTGAATTCGTACCAGTTTATCCCTATAACACATTTAACATTTCTGCAAAATGTATGATCAATTGAATAAGATTTTTTTACGTTGATTTTTTAAATTTCTTTTGGCTGCCATTTTGTTTCATCATCGTACCACAACTTTACCATTTTTTCACTATATCACACTTAATGCTTGCACAAAATTTGAAATTAATAAGTAGTTTTTCAGGATGATTTTTTAATTTTTTTATTAGGCCGCCATTTTGTTTTGCTATCTTGGAATTTTACTAAAAATTAATAGGTTATCCCCATATGAACCTTAGTTTTTGACTAAAATTTGCCGCGAACTGACAGCCAGACAGATAGAGCAACAAACAGACCGACGGAATTGATAAAACTTTTTTTTTGGCATCTAGGGACGCTAAAACGTGAAGATATGTAAAACCTAAAGAGGTGATTTTTTTACGATTTTTTATTACGAACATTTTATTTGGCGGCCATCTTGAATTAATACACCAATTTTACTAGTTCACTTCTATACCACAATTAGTTTTGACATACAATTTTAAATCAGTCCACTAATTAGTTTTTCAGGTTGAATTTTAATATTTTATAAAGCCGCCATTTTGTTCCTCCATCTTGGATTCGTACCAAAATGTTGTTGTTTGCTACATGATACTTGATTTTTGTGCAAAATTGGATAAATTGGAAAAGCAGTTTTTAGTAATAATGTACCAAAATGGTTATCCCCACATGAGCCTTAATTTTTGACCAAAATCTGAAGTCAAACGGGTAATTAGTTTTTTAGCTATGCCGCGACCAGGAGACAAACAGACCGAAGAAATTGGGAAAACATGTTTTTCGGCATCTCGGGACCCTGAAACGTAAAGATTTGATCTGACCCTGGGAGGGTGATTTTTTCACGATTACCATACTTCCCTTTTACGAGGGAAGTAAAAAATCGATTAAATCGTTCGGAAATAAAAAATTTTTAAATCTCTTAAGGTAATGCAATTTAGTACATAGACAATAATTTATTTGGTAATAACTTTATGCAAATTAATTGTAATTTATTTAATTTTTTTAAGTTACTAATTTATTTATTATTGTTATTATTTATTTTTGATAACGTTATGTACGTAGTCTACAAAAAAATTACGTCGTTACATTATTATTTCCCTCCTTAAAAAGAAGGTGTCATTCCAGGAAAAGAAATTTTACCGAGTATTTAAACATTTTACTAGACCGCCGTGTTGCTTTGCCATATAGGATTCACAATAAAAATCTACCAGTCTATCCCCGTCTAACATTTTTATTTTGTGCAAAATTTCAAGCCAGTTGGATAAGTAGTTTTTGGTACTGAATTTAACTTAAATTTCATTAAGTCGCCATTTTGTTCCGCCATAATGGATTTACACAAACATTTTACCCGTTTATCCCTATATCACATTTTATTTTCGCGTAAATTTGAAGTTCATCGAAAAAAATCGATTAACTGATTACGAAAATATAATTGCTTGGGATAATTGCTCAATACTCCTAATAACCCTGGTTTTATAAATTTTTTGAAAATCATTTAAGCTATTCGCTATCATAATCAAACTGAAAGACAACCAATATGATTCCAAATATTATATGCTTGGCGTTAGCGTTCGAGTTCGACTTGTTTGTCATCAAAACTTAATATGTACAAAATTTTAAAAGAAATAGAGCAACATCCTGTTCAAACAAGGCGTTTCGTATCGGACTTATTATATATACAATTGAATTTTACTTTATTTAATTTTTAAAATATGTTTAAGGATTCTTGGGAAAACCATCCCTTGTCCCTCACCCTTGCAAATGAACTTAATTCATTTTCAAAATCCACATTTAGATTATTTTTCGGGAAACTAAGTTCAAATAGTGATCCTCACATGTATTACCTGCATATCTTCTAATTTCTTATCAGAATCAGCTTTATTATGACATAATCATCGTTTTTCCTATTGAATTAGAGCAACAAATAATTTTTTTTAATTTCCCTGACATTATGGTATGAGAATACAATCTTTTTTCCAAGTTGATGTACTGCGAACCCAAATCTTTTGTCATTTTTCGAGCTTTCAGAGTAAATTCAAGCTTATATTTTTATCCATTAGTACAAAATTTGATAAAGTTTTCACCCAAATACACATAAACTACAACCGTATTATAATTTCCCTATGCAAACTGTCACTATATACAAAATCTCAAAAATTCTGTCCAAATACGAAATTACGCTCGACTCACTAAGCACATTTGTTGAAATCCTCCATCTGCATCACTTTTGAGAAAATGACAAACTTATGAGGTAGGTGCCAAAATAGCAACAAAGACAAACAATCCCTGTTTTGAAATTATCTTTCTTTATATTTCTATAGATTTCCAGCCTAGGTTTCCGTCAAAAGCAGGTCACGCTCATCCTTTTTTTTGTATCTTCGGAACGTTTATTTTTTTTCGCAATCATTTTTTAATATAAAACATTTAGATAAAGCTTTAATTTGAACCATCGATCTGTCTTTTATCATCTTTCCCTAAACCCCAACCTCCTATATATTTTTCTCATAATGGTAGTTTTTATATTGAAAAGTCCATTTCACGCCTAAAATTACCAGTATTATAGTTTAATTATTACATTTTTTGGAACAAAGGGGAAAAAGGCCCAAAACAGTAAAAAACGATTAGGATTAAATATTCAGAATAACTTACAGCAAAGAAGAAATTATTGCGTTCCCGGAAAAATGCGTCACCCGAAAATACGCGATTAAATCACAGTCAATTTTGAAATCAAAATGATCTTAATACATCCTGCAATCATCCGCCTGCACAAGTAAACAAATAATATTTGGCAAATTACGTAACAAGCCGAAATGACCCATGACGATCGAAAGTGCAAATTAGGGTGACAACTCGGAACCAATTGTGCAACAAACCAAGGCAAAAGAAAGTGATGCCGATGCGTCAAAATCCTGAATTTCTTCACCAAAGTGTTGAGTACCATCCGGGCACAGGTATAGTCTTCTTCATAACAGCCATGCTTCTAAAGTCTTAATAATACAGAGTGGGGCAAACTTTCACGTCGATATATAAAACCAACGGAACTTATTAAAGTGTATTACTTTTCTTTTAACTTGGTCAAAGCTGGTGTGTCGAAAATTCGTGTCTGGGTGATATCGTAATGTGTGATCGGATTCGAGTGTGGTGCCGATAATAAGGATTTTATTTGTTCTTGTGCCCTATTTTTGCTGGACTGTTTTTATCTATTGGATTATTATTAGGTGAGTTCCTGACTATAACGTAGGATTACTTAACGCAAGTGGCAAACAAATCGATATAGGTAACGCACACATACACACTCTGTAGTAAACCTAGTAACGCTGGTTCGGTGACATATATTATTTGAAAACGATTTTGCCGGCAGTATTATTATTTTTTCTCATTATCATTCATGTGTGGTCAGTTATGTACATCGCACAGCTAGCTGTTTCAGAACATTGTTACCGGTTTTCAACTAGTGTTAATATACTTAACTGAATTAATTGTAACAGTCTTCATGTGGACAGACATTATTATGCTTTTAATTTTAGTACCAAATGAATAATTAAGTGGGTTTAAAACTTACAATTTTACCGTATAAAATACCTTCTGTCGCTAAAATTGAATTATGTCAGTAATATTTATTTTTAGAAATAAATCATTAATGTTGTTCACAATAATGACTGTGAAATTAATAAAGTTAATAAACCCTGCATTATAATATATTTATTGACACAGTAACAATTAATTTGGATAAAAGGTATATAATGTCAGTTAATTTGGCCTCCTCTTCTTTATTTATGTCAATAAATTTTAATTGAAACATGAAAGTTACAGATTAGTTCTACACTGAATTTCCCCTAAAAAATTTGAATTATTTATTGAAATTTCTCTTGAAAAAAATAGGTGCCTACTGTTTAAAATTATAACATGAATTTAAATGTTCTTCCGTTCCTTTAAGTAACACTTTTGTAGTACTTAATTGTACTGCAACTAATCACCACAATAGGAAAAACATAAACTAAGATTAATAAATTCGTTTCCTTCAATTATAAATTAAATAAACCTTTTGAATATGGATTTGAGCCAAAAAATTTAGTTCGTTTACTATTTTGATAAATGTAGCACACAGGTGGTAATAAGACTAATAAAATATTAGGAATATAAAAAATCTATTACATGGGGTTATGACTTATTTCAGCTCGAGCCTCTTGTACGTTGCCTATGACCTGCAGCTATTCTAAGTAAAAAAGTTTTTCTATTTTTTTTATAATATCAGCCCGCGAATGAAATACAATGTATTATATTTCCATAATACACAAAAACTAGTAATGGTTTTCTTACAAATATATATATATATATATATATATATATATATATATATATATATATATATATTTTTTTTTTTTTTGGGAAAATTTTTCTTGGAAATTAGCCAATTTGTTCAAATGTTCGAAAAAATGTATTCCAACATTTGTTTTTTTGTATTGACGTTTCGACCACGCTCTGGTCTTTTTCAAAATCTAAAACAAGGAGTTTTAAAAAATCCCAAGGCTGTAAATGATAAAAAAGACAAACAGTTTAAGTAAAATATATCATTCATTATTAAAATAGCAATTGTTCGACCGGCAGGCAAAATATGTGTGTTTTTTTCTAAAAAATAGCAATGTATAATAACATGTAGAACTCCTTGTTTTAAATTTTGAAAAAGACCAGAGCGTGGTCGAAACGTTAATTCATAAAACAATATATGTATATATTTATATATATATATATATATATATATATATATATATATATATATATATATATATATATATATATATATATATATATATATATATATATATATATATATATATATATATATATATATATATATATATATATATATATATATATATATATATATATATATATATATATATATATATATATATATATATATATATATATATATATATATATATATATATATATATATATATATATATATATATATATATATATATATATATATATATATATATATATATATATATATATATATATATATATATATATATATATATATATATATATATATATATATATATATATATATATATATATATATATATATATATATATATATATATATATATATATATATATATATATATATATATATATATATATATATATATATATATATATATATATATATATATATATATATATATATATATATATATATATATATATATATATATATATATATATATATATATATATATATATATATATATATATATATATATATATATATATATATATATATATATATATATATATATATATATATATATATATATATATATATATATATATATATATATATATATATATATATATATATATATATATATATATATATATATATATATATATATATATATATATATATATATATATATATATATATATATATATATATATATATATATATATATATATATATATATATATATATATATATATATATATATATATATATGTGTATATATATGGAGAAATAGCCAAAGCAAAAATCATATTAATTTGAATAAATAAATATATACACGTCAAAGAATAGTGAAATATTGACTAACAATATGTAATATAGGTGTATATTAAAAAACTCTTTTAAACCAGTTTACATACCATATTTTCTGAACAAATGGCTTTTTTAACGTAAAATTAAGGTCAAAATATGGAATTCCTTTTTTTATAAAATTAATATGTAGTCATTTGACAGTTTAGAAATTAACAAAATAGAAAATATTTGTAATAATCCCAAATCAAATTTGTTGCAGCTGTTAAAGAAATTACTGATACCCAGATTTTGAAACTAAAATTGTATTAAGCATGTTCGACATGCGACAGTAACATTATGTAATGATCGTTTCTTCATTTTAATAACACTTATTACCTAATAATAAATAATAAAAAATAAATGCTATTTGTAACTGTTAATTGAAAATATGTATAACGTTTTTTAAATTTATTTTTGGGAAATACATTATTATACCAAATTTTATTTTTTTAATTTAATGTTACAGAAGTTTGAATTTTTTATATTCAAGGGAGTATTAATAACTTGAATATGTTCTTCATAATTAATTCCATTAAAATACATTTTTTTTAATTTTTAAAACCAAAATTTTTCAATTATATATTGTAAATTTATTATTGGTAAAATGGTTTTAATAACAACGCCTAGAGTTGGGGAGAAAGCTAAAAATATTGGTTCTGACCATACGAATTCTCACAGCCATATTGCTCTTACTTGAGAAAGTTATTGTCAAGGTCAAACAAGATTATCCTCGTGTCCTCTGTAAATATATTTAGTTGTTTTTATTGCTAATGGCATTTTAACTAAAAGAGTTAAAATGTTCTGTGGTAACACCGCGGAAAAAATTAAAATAGGCTTGGTGAAATTGCATTTGCTACTTGCTGTGTAAGATTTTATATTGGGCACACAGTAGATTGAAAGCAAGCCAGTGTGTCAATGGACTACCGCCGTACGCGTGCGCACTCTTCTGCATTCACAATATATAAACATTAATACTACAGGTATAAATAATGATCGTTAGTATTGGATCGGCACCTTTCTCATTTCAGCCTGAGGCTAACCTCCGACTTCTCTTTCTTTCTGCTTTATATTTTTAATATGCAAATAAATAAGTGTTTTTATCGCGTGCGGAAGTTATCGCTTATATTTGGTAAATTGTCCCAATTTAGTGGTCGACTTATGTACATTATTTTCGTTTTTCCTCCAACCAAACTATTTGTTGGTGAAAGGCCTTATATTTATAAACAAAAATAAAATTAAATAAAACGTTGTAGTTTTACTTGATTCAATTGCTGTTAGAACTGATTAATTTTTTAGAAGGTTTCTTAATTTTAAAAATATGAAAATATAAGAAAACTATATAGAAAAATTTAGACATAACTAACTCGTAAGAGAGAAGTATTGTAATCATGAAAAAAATCACTCTCTGATATTTTTGTAAATCTTTGAGTCTTAGTAGGAACCCTAAATAGTAGTTTACCTAACAAGTGCGGAAAGTACTACTTTTCCGCATTTGTTGCAGAAAAGTCACTTTACACACGTGTAAGGTAAACTATTTTTTCTACAAGCGTGCGGAAAAACCCAAATGTTAAAAAAATCGTTTATTGATATCAAAAACATAATCACAAATTAATTATTATTACCAACATAAATAGTAAAGTGCAGTTTGTAGCATTTTGTAAATTAATTGCAGAGGCTAGATTTTTTTCCAAGGAACTCGGGGACTTGTAGGTTGTGTTTGGATTTTCCAGTTCTCTTCACGAGTACTTATTGTTGTAACCGTCGCCGAGGGAGCAACTTTTTGGTTGGAAGAGGTCGATTTGCTAGACTGCACTGGTGAAAGTTAGTGACTAATGGAAGGAATGGTATTGAAGTTCAATACTTTATTGGCTAGATTCTTTTGAAGACTTGTTCAACTTTCTAAATAACCTTCTGCCACGGTTGAAGATTTCCAACCTCCGAGGCGTTTGATATTTGTTATTCCTTCTCCGGAATCTGCAAGCATTGTGGCAGCTGAACGTCGGAAACTGTGGGCTGTATATAGTTCAGGATTTGGGAGATTCAGATAACCTGCAATATTTTATGGCATTTTTCCAAAGGTGTTTATTCCCGTGCATTGTACAGTGCAAGCTTTTTTCTTGTAGTTTACAAAAAAACTCCTATGTGGGATTTCTGGCTTTCTTAAAATCGCATATTTTCTGACCCATTTTAAATATTCTCCGGTTTCGGCTACATCGGATAGTAAAAAGCTTCTAGAACGGTAGTTTTTTTTGTCTGGAATATTTATGAATAAAATATTTCCTTTTTCTTCAATATGATCCAATGACATTTTTGTTAGTTCTTCTACATACGCCCGCCAAACCAAATATAGTTGCTACTTTCATATGGAGATAAATTTCGTCAGGCGCTTCATTTATAAATTTAGAAATTTCCTCTTTTGAAAAAATTTTCGCCTGCTTTGGTCTAAATCCAACATTTTGTTTTTTTTTAAATAGGCCGTGGCTTTTAAAAACTTGCTTAAATCCATGTTTTCATTTAGTTTCATCATACTTTTTAACATTGAGCATCTGGACAAAGCGTGTTTGGCTTACATGTTTTGGAAAGTTCGGCGAAATATGCCAAACGGGTTCTTTCAGAGTTTTGATGCGTTTAGTTTGACACCAGGTTTTAAACAGAATATATTCTTTCTCATGACGGGATTTCGATGGTAGCAGATTGAATTTTGCAGTTCTAGCTGGTTCCAACACTGACTCTGGCAAATCTTGGTCTGAAGAATCCATTAAAAACACTTTTCTCAGGGTTTACTACGACAAAAATCAGCGACAGCAAAATTGGTTTTGATTGACAATGAATGACAGGCGAATTTTTACTTTGTGTCTATGGTCATTCAAACTGCCAAATAAAAAAGCAGGTGTTGATTATTGCTTAACAGTGAGTTTATAAAGCATAATACGAGAGCCATTAAACAATTTTTGAAAACACGTTTTACATATTTTTTACTATTTTGTTGAAAATGATAGCAGGATTCTAGCAAATTTATGTTGTTAAATCATTTTGCTAACTATCAGCGAATCAATATATTTTCAAATATTTAAAATCAGTAAGTATATTTTAAAAAATAACCAGTGCGGAAAAGTAGCTCTTTTCAAACTAATATGAGTAAAATTGAAGTTTTCCGCACGCTTGTAGATAAAAACATGTTTGCCCATTTCTGTCAGACTGTACTCGGCATAGCTCAAAACTACCTACCCGGTTGACTTCAAATTTTGATTATATCTAAATGGAATAGTAGCATAGAAATAAAACTACTATATCGCGAAACAAAATGACGGCCTCACAGAATGTAAAACCAATCATTATTATGAAGCAACTTACTTAGAAGCTCAGAATTTGCACACAAAATATATATAGAAATAAAACTACTTGTCTAATTGACTTGAAATTTTGCACAAAAATCAAGTGTGAAACTGGTAATATTCTAGTGCGAATCCTGTATAGCAAAACAAAATTAAGGCCTAATAAAATATATATATACTCGGGTAAATTCCATTTCCTGGAATAAAACTTTCTTGATATGGAAGAAACTAATAAACGACAATTTATTTTTTATAGGTATAAAAAATAAATAATGATAATAATAACATAAAAATAAATTAAAAACAAAAAAAATGATATAAATTACAGTTTATATATAAGAATTCTATAAAGTTGTTAACAAATAAAAATATGCATATATAAACTGTGTTCTATGTTTATAGTGAAATTCTGTACGAGAGAGTTATTTTCACAAAGACATTTATAAATAGGTATTCTGAAAAGAATCGGCCATATTATAGTGATTCCTCGTGTCAAGAAAAGAAAAAAAAATCATAAGAACATAAGGTTAAAATAAACGGTAAAAAAGGTTATAGATGTTAAACAGAAATTTTAGAAAAATATCATTGCACTATTTAAACTGAAGCTTCGCTTAAAGTGGCGTAAATAAAGGGTGAAGTAAAGGTATATCCAGGTCCAACTTGTTGATAAGATCCTGTATGTTTTTTAACGTTTTAAAGCAAGCAAAAAAGAGTTCTTTCGTATATCGTACCGTTGTCAAATAAATTAAGACAAATTTAAATTATTATTGACTTTTTCATTGAGCACATTTTTTAAGCAAATTACAATAGTAAAACCCACTAGTTGGTAAATTAATTATAATAAATCACCTGTGCTTTGGAAATGACAATTCAGTTTTTGGTGTAAATAATTATTAATGTCACAAACTTGACAAGGCTTGTCTAAAAAAGTTCCTTTGCAGAACGAAGTGATTCGCTCGTAATATACATTTGTGCATTTATTAACTGCCATGAAGCGAGCAGTCTTTATACAAACTCATTTGATCATAGGCAACTTCCAGATAGGAAGACTAGACTATTCAAAGCATAGACAGCAGATTATGAGAGAAGGCAAATTTTATTAATTCTTCTTCTATATAATTTTTGAAGGAATTCCTGAGTATGGAGATATTTCTACATGCCGGGGAAGAAAATCCTAATATTGCTACTAGAACCATCGCAAATCAGTTAGGACGTTGTTCCAATAGTACCGTATGGGGTCTTCTCTGTCCAAATAATTATTACACCCATATCATGTTCATCGTGTCCAGGCATTACATTCAAGGGATTTTCAACTTTGATTACAATTTCGCGCATGATTTCACCAAAGTGTCTATAACAAGAGGAATTTCAATAAAACAATTACCTATACTGACCAAGCAGCAATTCAGCGAGACGACATAATTAATTATCAAAATATATGCAGTGAAGAAGATCCCGATGGTTTAGTACAAGGCCGCCAACAAGAACAAATTAATGAAATGTATGAATGGGTATACTGGGTAACCTTTTAATTGTCCCATTCTCTTTACTGTTAATATTAAATAATAAGCCTTACTTTGATTCTGTGTAAAGAGAATTACTTGGATTGCTAAGAAGAAGGGCTTCTAAACGTACGTAATCAAATGATGTGTATGTATGATGGAACTTCGGCTCACTTCAGAATACCTTATAGAACAAATCATAATAATACTTTTGATGACAAATGGATTGAGATAGTTAGATAGACCAAATCATTAGCCGCCCCGCTATCCGGATTTAAATCCCATTGATAATGTAAAAGCTTTAAGAAACAAACATTCCTCGAGATTTCCTCAGAAGTCGTCGCTCAATTATCCGTCGAGCCAGAATGTGTATTGAAATGGAAGGTTGCTATTTCCAATTGTAAAGTAGATTAGATAAAAAAGCGCGTAGCATAACCTATTTCTAACTAACTGCTCTACTACTCATAAAGGTGCTATTATTTGTAATTTAATACCTGTTGAAAATTAAAATGTTTTAGATTTCAATAAAGAATTATCTTGAAAATATATGTAATTTTACATATATTTTGTTTGCCATTAGTGAAGAGCTTATTGTAAATCAAATTGCTAATCGGGTTATTAAATAAAAATTGCTTAAAAAAGTGATACATGAAAAAGTGGATGACGCAACTAGTTTCAATTTATTCTAATTCACTCGAAAATGGTACAGTAAACGAAAAAAAAAACTAGAAACACTTTTTTATTTGAAGTTGTAGGTACCCTACTGTAAACGAAATTTCAGTTTTACATATCTTAAACACTGCAGAGAATTGCTCTAAAATATATTTTAACTTCTTTAACGGCTTTTAAGAAATTCAACAGAATCTTATCATTTACTTTAAATGCGCTGTATCTTGGAAACTATCCATTTTCAAACCTATGTTCATAGGCACTTTTTCCCTATCTTATCACCAGGAATCACGCCCTAAAATACGACTGTCTATTTTTTAATTTTAGTTATCAAAGGAGTATCTATATCACTTAGTCAATCACTAATACATTTACTGTTAAATATTAAGAGATTACTAAAACTTTGCGCATCTAAGGAATAAAAACAATATGGATTTCTTCTTGAAACATTCAAATCTACAGAAGAAGCATACTTCACTCTTTTAATGATTTTCAATTAGAAATAAAGAAATAACAACGCATTTTCTGATCATTGACTTATTTGGCGAAAGAAACTTAACTGAAGATGTAGTTTTTGAACTATACTGCAGCCAGATCTGTAGACAAACAGATTGATGAAAATTGAAAAAAATATATATAATTTTGAAGCTGAAGATCTTAAAGGGTGTCTTTTCACGTTTACAACAATTCTTAGCAACCACTGAAAAAGCATCTGAGAGACAACTGCATTTTTACGAACTATATTAAGAACATAGATTACTTTAATTGAAGGATGTAATTTGACGAGCTTATATCTAAGCATGTGGCATCCGTTGTACGTAAATAATATTAATGTCAGTGATGAATACACTTTCTTTTAATGAACAGTGAATAGCCATAGAATTAATAGATTTAATCCTATAGAATAACCGGCTCGTTCACCAGATTTCACTGCATTTTGGATCTATTAAATAGTGATATATCAAAAACGAAAACAATGAAGCATAATTAAAATGTCTTTTTAAAATGGCGTTTATGCCATCTTTAACCTCAGCATTTTTTAGAAAAACAAAACAGTAAGGAGTAAAAGAAAATGTCAATCCCGTTTAAATGACCTTCCAAAATGTTTAAAAAATTTGCCTAACACAGGTCAAACTTTAATTCATCACGCTTTTAGAATATATTTCGAAATATCTGTATGAAAGATGTTTCGAAGGTTGAGATGAATATTTAGATATATAGGAAAGGGTTGCTAGTAGTTTTCGGTCGCACTCTATATTGTATACTAAAGTTGACTGGTATAAAGGATTTTTATTCTTTGTACTTCTTGACTATTGAGAGTGTTATGTTTTGGCGAAATAAATACTTCGTTTATTGACTGATTAATATAACATGTTTATGATAAAATAGCATATTTAAAATACCTGTTAGTTATTTATAGATTCCTTATTTTCAATATATATAATTTAAATATTATCTATTGGCCTCTACTTAATTTTCCTCGTAACGAATTTCACCACCCACAAATAGCACAGTTTATGTATGCATATTAAAATTAGAATTTATATGATATTTATAAAAATATTGTCAAGTAACTTTAGCCATTTATTGTATTATGATATCTGTGTCTGATGAAATTCGTTACAAGGAAATTTCTAGGTTCAGCCAATATACAATTTTTTTATTTTCTGTTTCTTGAGACTTATCTTTTTATATATTTTCTACCGTTTTAGCTACATTTTTATATTGTGTCAGTTAAGCCGAAATTTGCCAGAATAGTGACTAGTCATTTTGCGCATGCTCAAATAAGAATTTATAACAAAACTTTATTTGTCAAGGTCTTCAAATCTAGATATACTATATATACATACACACACACTCACTTACTTACCATTCCTACTTAAATAAAACCCAACTTTTATACTCCAGTATACAATTTTTTTATTAAATTGTGTTTTTATTTTTAATCTGTTATTTTGATTATTTTTGTATTTCACAACTGTATGTACATAATCTATAACATATTAATTAGGCCATTTTTTACTTTCCTCCATGAAAAGCAGGTTTTATTTATCCCAGGAAATAAAAGTTAACCATCTTCTAAACATTTCGTTAGGCCGCCATTTTATTTTGTCAAAAAGGATTCTCACTAAAATTCGACCGATCATCCCTGTTTCACACTTGATTTTTTGTGCAAATTTTGGTCGCCATTTTGTTTCGCCAAAAAGACTTTTTACGAAAATATTACCAAGGCATTTCTATATGACCCTTGACTTTTGAGTAAAATTTAAAGTCAATCGAACAAGCAGTTTTTTAGCTTTGCCGCGCACAGATTGACCGACGCAAATGGAAATTTTAGGAACCCTAAAACGAAAAATATCTGCAAACATCTCGGAAGGTAACGGTTTGCCACTAAAATACTTTCCTCTAACGAGTAAATTAACAAGAATCAGGCTTATTAAATATTTCAGATGGTGGACAGAAAATTGGAATGTTTTCCAAACGAATTAAAATTACTTACCAGTTTATTACACGATAAATTAATTGTAAAAAATCGGTTAATTAGAATTTACCCGGAACTTCCTTCGTCATGGTCCAACCACACATATAACACAGTATATATACCGATTTTTTTTAAATTAATTTTTTTTCCATATTTATTTTGTATATTTTTTTGCCATTTTTATTTATATATCGTGTTTATCAAGCTGAAAGGCATCGTTTCCTTGTACAATTATTTTACGCATGCGCAAATTTAATTTATAATAATACATCTGTTTTATTCACATATATAACCATCATTCAAATCGAAACAAACATATCTGTTTTCATCTCCACATTTTTTTGTCCAGAACATTAATTCCTTAATATACCTACTCAACTAAAACCACTCTCCGATACTCGAGAACCCAATTTTTTTTTTATTTTGTTTTTATCGGTTGTTAATTTATTTCTATGTTATAATTTTTTGCAACTTTATTTACATGAAATATAAAAAAAATCAACTATAACATTTATTATTTTCTTCAATAAAAGGAAGGTTTTTATTCTAGGAAATGAAATTTTGTCGACTTTTTATACATTCAATTAGGCCGCCACTTTGTTTTGCCATATAACGTTAACAAAATTTTACCAATATCACACTTAATTATTGTACAAAATTTGAGGTAAATTGAATAAGTAATTTTTTAGTAATAATTTTTTAACAATTTATTATGCCGCCATTTTGGTCTTCCATATTGGGTTTTTACCATGTCATCTCCATATGATCCTTAATTTTTGACCAAAATTTTAAGTCAATCGGCAAATAGTTTTTAGCTATGCCGCAAACAGACAGACAGATCAAAGTAATTGAGAAAACATGTTTTTCAGCACCTAGAAACGTGAAGAACTAAAAAAATCTCGCAGGGTAATTTTTTTCACGATTACAATACTTCTCCTTTACGAGAAAAGTAAAAAAAAAGCCTTCTTTTTTCGTTTAAACCAATAAAACTAATGCATTCTCATTCTCCTGTCAATACTTCCGAAATCCTGAACACTGCCAAAAACCACTTTTTTTAAAACGGGTTCGTTATATCGGGTCTTAGGAATCTAATTTAATAGCTTTCTCACATGCTAATTGCTAATAATTTGGCTTGCAATAAAGATAGGGGAAGAGCTCTGGGAATAGTTAAATGGTTTCAATTTTTTTAACTTAAATAGTAAACGTTTTGTTTTCTTCACAATCGCTGAAAGCAGTAATATCAAATTATAATGCACAATTATTATATTTTTGAGACTGATACAATCTATTAGACGAAAAAGAGACGTCAACAAAAATCCGTCTAGTTCAATGCAAATTGAACGTTTTGGCTCAGCTGAATTGATTTTCCAGGAAAAGCTGTAAAACACACAAGATACTCTAGGAATGAAAATTGGCATTGCCTTTTGGTCGTGCTCAGGATTGAACGCTTCAGGGAAAATGGGATAGAGAAGATGTCAGTTTTAGCGCTGGTAATTTACCGTTCAACTAAGATAACAGCCGTGCTCTAAATAGAAAAAGGCATACAAGAACTGCTAAAACGTAAAAAGTATCCACAGTTTAATTTATTATCTTTCCTTACTTGTTTTATTATTTTCCTTGACCATGCGTCGATTTTTCAACCTCTTATGAACTGACGAAGAAAAAATGTCCCAAATAAAAGTATGTTGTTTTTTCATGTAAAATACCAGAAGCGAATGACATTCTTTAACAAACTCACGAACCCTTAGGAGAATGGTATTGGCAAAATGGTAAAAATGTCAAGAGAAAATGTTTTCTTGTGGTTTTCGACATGACTATTAACTATTTTACCAGAAAAGTAAAAAATAAACACCAAAATATTTATTCGACAGTTTTTAGATTGCTATGGAAATAGTTCAAAAATACCCCACCCAACAAAATTTTGTCGTAATGACTCCGATATCCTATTAAGCAAATAGCAATCTCAAACTTTTATAATTTTAATGATTGTTTGTTTGTAAATAAAATTTTTATTTCATATATTCATTCTGAACAAAATTCTCTTGTCAGACTTGTATTATCTTTAATTTAAATTATGCACAACATTTCGATCAACGATGTATTTGCGATCGTTATAATGTGTTTACACTGTATATCTTACTATGCGGGTATATGGACCGAAAACTGCGAGTATGGTGGAAATAACAGTGTTATTTACGATTTTGTATTAACTTTTTTTGAAGATATCTATTTATGTTATTTATTTTCTGCATATTTATCGAGTACCTACTCAGTTGGTAGGAAGTAATTTTATATCCATGAATTTTAAAAATGGTAGCTAGATTATATATAAAATGTCAAATGTCAATCGTCTCCATGGAAACGGTCAATGAAAATGTTCATTTATTTTTGTATTCAATTGGGTTTTCCAAAAACTCAAGATCCGAAATGAATCTTAAATTTGTACTAAAAAGAAACCGCAAAATAAAATAATTTTAGGACATGAAAAGTAATTTACTTATTCTATAATAGGGAAAAACCTATGAGAGGCTTCATTCAGAGGAGTTGCGAAATATTACCTTTAGAAATTCCTCCGGGAAACCTAAAAAAAATTAATTCTCTAGGAATTTATTTGCCTTTTGGTCGGGTGCTGGATTAGCTTCGCGGATGAGGCAGAGGAGACGGAAGTTTTAGCGCTGGTAATTTATTGTTCAACAAAACGCAACACAAAAACTATATATATATATATATATATATATATATATATATATATATATATATATATATATATATTGGTGCTTACTCCTTCACGGATGGAAAAATACGATGTGTTTTCATTCCGGGTGTACATCCGTTAACTACTATCGTTCTGAAAAGAACAGTTTTGCTGACGTTTCGCCAAAATCACATTTGTAATTTTCGAATTTTTCTTTCTCGCGTCGGAATAGAGACTCTATCTAGAAGACTGTTTATAAATCTACACATTTACAAACATCACATGAAAAGCAACTTCAATGGATGAAAATTTAAAACTAAAAAAAACTGTTACATAGGTACTTTTAAAATTAGTAGGCTTTAATTTAACAAAAAACGATTTGAATGCATATATACATAAATCTATTACATCAAAATTGTATTGTTTTTTAAGCAATTAGATGAATCATAGTTTGTTTCCATGTAAATACAATTTGCATTTTATATATACTCATTCCAATTTGGAGCAATAAGGTATGTTATTCCCAATTAGATAGGGAGAATATTAAATATTCCCTGATTCAACTTTCCGTTAAACCAGAAGTCAGAGTAAATTTAGAATTTGAAACTGAACACCCTAATAATTTTTGAAATCTAAGGTGAATTCGTATAATACATAATACGCCCAATATCAACCGTCTGCATAGAAACGATAATTTTTTTATTTTCTTTATAGTTTTATAGTTTTTATAGATTTTTATGATGTTCAAGCTTTTCTCTTGAACAGTCATATTGAGCAGACGCAAATAAAAATTTAAGATAATAGATTTGTTTCATTCACATGTCTAACACTTTTAAGTTAAATATAATATAATCAAAGTAATGTAATATAATTATAAAAATATAATTATAATACAATACAATCTAATTAATTAAAAATATAATGTATTGTTTTTATTATAACAGTATGTTTGCCAATAAAAGTGACAAGAACAAAAAATGACTAAAAGTATAATTTTCCGAAAACAAGCAACTTTTAATAAAAAGTTCTGCTTCTTCAAAAAAAAACGATTAACATTGCCAATTTTGGATTTTATCGTAAAAGGTGCTTAGAAATACAAGCGTAAACTAGCCTCATTTTTCATTTGAAAGCAAAATTATACATGATAAATATATTTAAAAGTCCAAATTTCAGTTAAATAGTTCATATTTCCGTTTTCACTTTACTACCTACTATACTATTGACAATTGAAAAAATGCGTGTTGAAACATTACAGGCACACAATGCAAAATGATCAGAAATACGGATTTTTTTGATTTTAGTCAATTTAACTGATATTTTGAATAGAACCTATCTGTTGAATTTAAAATATTTATTAATGCATCATTTTGCTTTAAGATAATAAAAAAAAACAGAAAATTGATTTTTACCCGGAACTTTCCCTATAACGGTAACACAAAAATAACGCAGTTTATATACAGCGTGTAACAAAAGTAAGGAAACGGCGAAATATCTCAGGTACCGCTTATCTGAATGTAATGAAAATATGTACATTTAGGTATGAAATTATGCCGGAACCAATGACGAGTTCCGCATTGCTTCCAAGTTTACCGTTTTTCTGTCATTAAAGGATTTTTTTTTAATGGAACACCCTATATTATATTATTTTTATAAAATCTGCGTAAAATTCTCAATACTTTTTAACAGATTTTGCAAAAATAAGGGTCTAATGTCCATAATTTAGGGTATTACCTTTTATTTAAATACCTGCACACAAAAGGTTATCTGATATGTTGGACATTGTCAGTTTTGTTGATTTCCAAAAATGGACCGTTTATCTGAAACCTAAAGAATTGTAATTTTTATTATACTGGGTTATGGGGATAGAATGCGAAATCTGCTAGATGTTTGTAACATTTTTAATGACCATTGGTTAAGTGATACCTGAGATATTTCGACGTCTCCTTACTTTTGTTACACGCTGTATATATATAGTTGACTGGTAATAAGGTTAGACACATTATATACATATTAATAAATGTTACTTTTCTTGATAAAGAGGCAATTGTATTACGAAGAAAGTTCTGTTGAAAGTGCTTTACCTATTTTTGTACCCAAGGACCAAGAACTTACCTTATAATAAAACTCTGGCATTATTACAATTTATACAATATCTACAAATTTACTGCCAAATACATATACGTATAAATATATGTATATATCTTCTGTGTTATCTGTATGTGGTGGAATTAGTTTCGACAGAATAAGTATGTTGCAGGAAAGGCCAATTTACCGATTTTTTTATTTATTATTCTCCATATCGATTTTCTATATATTTTCTACAGTTTTTGCTATATGTTTATATTGTTTGTCAATCCGAAAGTCACCGTTCCCTTCAATAGCTATATTGCGCATGCGCAAATAAGAATTTATGACAATACATCTGTTTTATTTACATATCTAACAACCAATTGAAAAAACTAAACATTTTTCATCCACATAACTTTTTCATCCAGATCTAACATACATAAGTACAGTACCATCAATTAAGCTTAATAACATTTTAACCTGCCGTATCTCCTTTAGTTTTAAAGTTAGATATATGACCAAAAAACATATTGTAAAGTTGCTTCACAAGTTTTTTTCCAATTATTCGAAAAAACAAAAGTCTATCAATTTGATAAGATATCACCTTAAGTTGTATTTTTTAAAATGGGACATCCTGTATATTATATGTTCTTCAAATAGGTCTCTCCTTGGACAGATTATAAATATATCTGATTTGATAACTTTATCATCAAAGACACTGAAGAAATTTAAGAAAAACCCTGCCAAAGTGTGTTAGAGAGAAGCGGAAAATGCTCTATTATATGGAAATGGGAATACATTGCCTCTTATGGATATCTTTTAAAACTGATAGTCCTTTGTTTTTTTTTAATTATTACAAAAAACTTGTTAAGCAACCCTACAATTTGTTTTTTGTTTAAATTACTAACTTTAATACTAAAGGAGATCTGGCAGGTTAAAATGTTATCAAGACAAGCTAATCGCACTGTAGATAGAAACATTTATTCACTTACCATACCTATTTAAATAATATACTACTTCGATACTTTGGTATACCAATTTTTAAAATTTGTCTTTATTTTTGTTAATTGATTTTAGTAGTTTTATCATTTTTTACTTGTAATATATTTACATAATCTAAAAAAAATTAGTTATGACATTTATTATTTACCTTCATAAAAAAAGGTCTCTATTCTAGGAAATTCAATTTTACTAACTTTTTAAACATTTAATTTCGTTATTTTTTGCCGTATGGGATTGACAAAATCGTTCATCTCTGTTTCACACTTGAATTTGGAGCAACATTTCAACTTGACTAGATAATATTGGATGTTTTGATACTAATGGTTTAAACACTGAATTAGACCGCTATTTTATTTCACCATTTCACTCCTTTTTGCACAAAATTTGAAGTACATTTGATTAGGAAAAACTATTTAGTAATAATATTTTTACAGTTTATTAGGTCGCCATTTTGTGATCATATTTATTTGTTACCAAAATGTTATCATGTATGACCCTTAATTTTTTACAAAAATTTGTCAATTTTACAGAATAATTCATAGACACTAAAAAATATACACATGTCCATGTCATGTCAGTTTTATAATAGGTTAACGGATACTTTTGAATGTTGTGAGAGGGGGTTTACACACATTTTATAAAGGGAAAATTATGCTGCCCAAGAATTAACGTCCGCAAGTGTATATTTTTAGATTCATTTTGTCAAACTAATAGAGATACTTACAATACGAACTAAGAACAACTTTATCCTTTGCTTACGGTTTGGGTAATACTTTTTAGGTAACTTTGGTACTGATGATCACTACTACCCTCATGATCAACTAATTTGTCAATATATATAAAGCCAAAGATGAGGAAGTTTGTACATTTTCGTAGACTCTGAAAACGAAACAAATTAATAATTTCCTCTTGTCTTGTTTTCAAAGAATAGTATTTTTAGCAGATTCTTTTGTGTTCCTATTAGGTTAATAATTGCTTATAATATAATTTATTACTTGTTTTGGATCATTTATTTAATTTTATGTATTTTAAAAACATATATTTTGGTAAAATGTAGTGTGGCAAAAAATCGGTCGTGCACGGCCAGGCTAAGGTTAGAATTGATGTCAATCAAAAAGAAACCACGAAAATTTCTACAGTCAAATAATACAAGAAAGATTAATTATTTCATAGCCAGTGCCGACACAGAAGATTGTTTTTGGAAATGGCAAACATCTTCACACTAAGTGAATGTGTGCCAAAGACATACTTTTCCCATAATAATTACGACGCTATGGTTTTAAGTCCGTGTATATTACATTAATTTTTTAATAATTCACTATTACGGGCTTCAATTAATGCTTCTATTTCATGTTCTATTAAGTGCTAACCACTCAGCGTTACCAACTTATACATATTCTCTTGCATTTTTATATTCCGTGCGTTCTATTATTTACTTATACCATAAAATTAGTTCAATTAGAGACTAACTGTATGTGTCTTGAATTCTGACAGTAAAATACTTATTTTTTTTTTGCTAAATTCCATAAGATTTTGCTATTTACACGTTATTCAAACCGATCGTGATCGACCGGTCGATCGCCAAGGGTTATAAGGTCGATCGGGAAAAATGTTAAGTTAGTCGGAGAAAGAGGATATAGATGCCGTCTAACTTTTTCTTACTGAGGACCGTTTCTACCTTTTTTTACTATAGGTTTATAGTTTAATGACCTTCTACTTCCCTCGTAAGGGGGAAATAGTTACGTATTGTAATCGTGAAACAACCACCTTCCTAAATGTTTGCAGATCTTTCCATTTTAGGGTTCTCTCATTTCCGTCCGTCTGTTGCTCAACATTTACTTAAACAATTGCCTTCAAAGTTTGATAAAAAATCATATGGGGATAAAATGATAACATTTTGGTAAAAATCAAAAAAAAAATCTCGGAAGAAGCCCAATTCAACCACAACATAGCCATATACTCAAGATATTGCCCCCCCCTTAGAGACGCTCTTGCGAATCCTATATGGCAAAAGAAAATGGAGGCCTAATAATTTTTTTAAATAGTCGATAAAACTCCATTTCGGGAATAAAACCTTTTTATGGAGAAAACTAAATGACATATTTTTTATAGACTATGAAAATAATGTTATAAATAATAATAATAAAAATAAATTAAAACCAAATAAAAAGTCGATAAATTCACGTTTACCCATAAGTTATCTCATACATAATTTCCTTACCCCCAGATAACAATTTTTTATGAATCCATATAGTTGTTTGATAATAACTTTAAATAAATTACAATTTATATGATTTGTATAATGTTATCGCCAAATAATTATAGTCATAGATTTAAACTGTGTTATCTGTATGTAGTAGAATTCAGTACGAGGGAAGTTCTGGGTTATATATCTCGTCCCAGGTAGCTCTGTTCTTACTGACCAAAGTCGATCGCTGATCCTTCAAGATTTTCATACACAAAAATACGCCATCTCTGTTCTAGATATTTTATTTAAATTAATTTAAATTCAGTGCCAATACAATACTTATCCAATTGAGCTCAAATTGTGTATGAAACTGGTAAAATTTTAGTGTTAATCTGTTATGACGAAACAAAATAGAAGGTTAATAATTTGTTTAAAGATATCATTAACAAAAACCTACTTATCCATTTGATGCTATGACGGCGACTTTCAGCTTGACAAACAAAATACAAAAGTTTAACATAAAGGCTAAAAACTATTTAAATAACGATAAATTTGCTTTTTTTCCGGAATTTCCCCCACAAGTTTCCACCAAACATAAATAACAGTGTATAAATGCATATAGCTATTTGATAACAACTTTACAGATATCCTATAAATTGCAATATATTTCACTTAAAAGGGAAATCCCTTTAACAGAATTTCTCTCATAATGAAGCTTTCCTTTTGCAAAGAATAGTGAAATATATTAAAATGTATTTAATTTGCCTAAAGTTATTACGAAATAACTATGTACCGATTTCTTTAAATTTAAGTTTTATGTTGTTCTACTTATATTGTAAGGGAAATACATTAATGCTGAACAAACCTACTAGATTTTTTTCTTATATTTTGATTTTGGATACCATTTTGATCCCGAAAATTAAATTTTTATATTTCTGTTGGCCTAACCAGCTGGCTTAAGTTAGGCTTAGTATCACTGAAATAATAATAAAAAAAGACGTACGTCACTGATGTCTTTTAAATACTGTCCGTTGACTTTTTTCCTCAAAGAATTTTAAATGACTTTAGTTTGTCTAAATTACTATTTATATTAGCATGATACGGATTGAAGCTTTCTAGGAAAGTGCTCTTAGCATTACCCCTTTACAACCCAGCGTTTTGGTTTAGATATGTCAATAATATTTTTTATAGTATAGTAGTATGGACACATAGACAAAAAAATCTACTTATGTTTTTAGAACATCTAAACCAACAACATTCTAATATAAAATTCACTATGGAAATTCAGTCAGATGATGCCATTCCCTTCGTTAATGTCTTAGCACAAAAGAAAGAGAACGGCACCCTAGATCACTCTATTGACAGAAAACTGATACATAGGAATGGGTATTTAAAACCATCCATCTCAGAAATATTCGATTAGCAATTTATTGGTCTTTAGAGCTCTCTCAGTATGCGGTACGAATGATACTTTTGTAATATGGCCTCTTGGAGAAGATTTAACTATATTTTTAGATAATCTAAACCAACAATATGCTTATAAAGTATAACCACTATGAAAATTGAGGCAGGTGGTGCCTTAACATGTTAATATAAGAGAAAAATAATGGCGCCCTAAGTTAAACTATTCACAGAAAACCGACACATACTAATAAATATTTAAATTTTAGTTCTCACCACCATCCATCTCAAAAATAATCCGTCATCAATTCATTAGTTTGTAGGGATTTGTCATTACGAGATGCAAATTCAATTCCGAATGAAACAGGAAAACTTACTGAAACTTTAAAATCAGACGCACAATGTACTGGAGATATTAGGCGTTTGATTAAATATTACAATAATCCCAGACGTCAACCAGTATTAGCTAATCAACCATCAAGTAGTGCAGTTTTATCTTTTAGGCAGGGTACCACAGATAAAATTGCAAGAACTCTGAGACAATGCTTAATATCGCCTAAAGACTTGATTCCTTTGCAACAAGAAGGAATTAATGAAAATTCTGCAGTAAAGCGTATATAGGAGAAACTCAACATTCATGTCTACTAGCCTTAAGGCGCATAAAAGATATATAACGTAAAAACAAAATGTGCAATCTGCTGTCACCAGCACTCAACAGAACACATGATTAATGTAAAAATACCAAAGTTCTTGCATCAGTCTCAGGAAAAAATATTAGAGAATCTATTGAAATCATCAAGCACCCTGAAAACGCGGTCTACGTGTATATCATACTAATACCTTAACTCTGTTTTGATCTCGTGCAGTAAAGATTCCTGAAGATGCCTTGTGCGTCACATGCAAAACGTTGGATAATAATTCTAATTTGACACGGTTTAAACTCAAGATTCATATTTTTTACTAATAATATTATTATTATTATCTAAACCAACCTAAATGGGACAACAAGAAATGTTAGAAATGATTACCAGCAGCTTTATTACAAATCCGCAATCGTCGGCGCAAAGATCTTACTTTAGCACAAATAAGTGAACCGTTGTAAAAGGGCTTTACTTGTCTAAACTGAGGACGTCTAATGAGCATTTTTAGATGGCTCCACAGATGAAAGTCCAACGGATTCAAATCGGAAGATCGTAGTGGCCATGCTACGGAATGATCGATCATGTTTATTTTACTCTAAGCAATTACTCAAAAAGCAATAATACAATAAATTGCTTTTTTTTTTTCGCAGAAAGTCTACAAAATTTTGAAATAATAAGTACTCATATTTTAGTTTAAATGAGGCAGTAAAATTTCTCGATTTTTAAAACATCTACATTACATGTTTCAATTTAACAATAATAAAATAATTGATAATTATAATTTTAAAACTGAACAGTCAATGCTTTTATCATAACAAAGATATCAAAGCTATTTAAGATAAAACCTATATCGTTCGTTCCACTTGTTGATCCTTTTACGAAAATAAATCCCTACAAACAGAATTTTCTCTGAATATTTCCTGTTAGCTCCGGATCAAGTTCAGACCGGAAAATATTAAACAAAGCGATCAGTTCATAAAGTACCTTTTCAGGAGCATTTTATAGAAATAGACTCCTATTGGAATAGAAAGTTTCATTTAGAAGCGCGTTCGTTAGGTATATTAAATTTTTATATGATGCACTTCAGACCTTACTGTGTATAGCATGTTCCTGGACAGAATTAATAGGAAGTTTTATTTTAGATTGTGTCTTTATTCTTTATACTCGCGCTCATTTTTTAACCATTTTTGAGATTGAAAATTATTTACGTTTTAATGGGAAAGATCGGTAAATGTCATAATCCAGACCTATTACTATAGTTTAGTAACGCTATGAATTTGCCATTATCCCATCATTTTACAATTACTACTAATTCTAGCATATTCTTGGATAGGATGAACAAGATGTTTTATTTTGGATCGTGCTTTTCTTCTTCATACTCGCTCGTTTTTAAACTGTATTTGACATTTTATATATATATATATATATATATATATATATATATATATATATATATTCACAATGTAAACACTATACTAGTCACACCACTATTATGTTTATCTTTGAATGTAGAGCAAAAAAGAAGGGATGATATAAAGAGTAAAGAGCGAATTGTTATATAAAGTACATTTTATTAAAAAAAATTAAAAAAAAGAAAAACAAGCAATATATAAAATAATCAAAATATTTTGAGCCCCCTTACCCTTTCCTGTTTTTAACAACCTTGTAAGTGTAATTTTCTTTTTCGCAGCGCCCTCAAGAAAGTAATAAATTTGTCAAAACGTCGGCAATTTAAAAAGTTGTTTTAATTTTTTTCCTCTATCCAAATATACCCACAAAACTTCAAACTTTTTATCTCAAATGTTCCCCCTTCGGGCGTTAAAAAAAATTCTGATTGTCTTATTCCCATTTGGTATTTATTTTGTCAATGTAATTTTTTTTAGTACTGTCTTATCATGGTTATTCTTTTAGATATGTGTATCGGTACTGGGTTAGCACCAGGTTAGATGTCGGAGTGCGACATCGAGAAGGCATCATCGTTAAAGCTGTAACTAAAATTTTTTCTACTGCCGATATTAGGCGCATAAAAGATGTATAACGTAATTCAAAAATTAAATATTTTTAATTTCTCCTAAAGAAGCTTTAGACTTGAAGGTTTATCTTAAAGACCTGTATAAAAATTAAATTGTTTCTTGGGTTACATTTCAATTACTACAACCCTTTGCAAGGATTAAATACTAATCTTGATAACTTTAAAGTGACTAGATAGGTTTGTTAACTAGAAGCTTTGGCTGCACTTAAGGCACTTTTTATTAATTAATTGGAAGGAAATTTATTATTGTCTCTGTCTATAGCCCTCACTGCTCTTGAATTTTTTTGTATGTTTGGACCTTGTATTATAGAATAGGGTGTCGTAGATCTCGTTGTTTAAGCTCTGAAACTATATTTGATAGTTCTACCTAAATCTTAGTAATCTGCATCAGATGACAAATATTTAGGTAGTATCATGGAAGACCAGCCTTTGTAATGGGTTTAGCTGCCCTAGGTTTATAAATCAAGTTTGTGATCGTTATTTTTTAAAATAATTTCATGAGACATTATTGTAGTTGATAGAGTAATCATTTCGATTAAATATACAATTAGTTTTGCATATTGATGTTAGTGTTACACGCTGGCAGATAAAATATTCACTGTCAGCAATTTATGCAGCTAACTCGTAAATTCTCGTAGAATTAAGCAATATAATTATTAAGCATTATTCCTACCTTGTTGAAACGAAACCTGTTAAGTAAACGAAGTGGGTATACTGTAAGAGAGCAGTTACCTGTTATGTTATCCATTTTAAGCACAAATATGACAGCATGTTAATATTACATGCATAACAAATTATAATGAAGAAGAAGGTCACTAATCACAAGAGAAATTTGATTTTGACTTAAAATAAACATTGTTGTTGAATTGAAACTCCTAATTAACAACCGGCAGTTAGTGATAAACGGACCCACGCTAAATGTAGACCTACTTACATCACTCATAGACAAATTTCGATACCTTAAAAATTGGTCAACAAATGTTCCTTCATTAATTTTTTTTTGGGTACTCTGAAAATTGTATTACGTCTCACACATAGCGTGTCTTAAAATTTAATACATTTTAGCTCTACAGAAAAGTGATGGTTGTTTAAACAACAATATATGTTTAAACAAAAATCTATATATAAACATATATTAAAAGCTTAATATAATCAGAGACAAATAATACTTTGAATAGACGACCCATTCAAAATAAAATAAATTAACTACTCCTAAATGGATCCCAAAACTCGTATTGTATTCCGCATAGTTGGAATCAATCGATAGATTTCTGAGTAGCACAAAGGCCGGAACAGACGCTGTTTTAGCGATTGGTAAAAAATAGTGAAAAATCTTTCAATCAATCAAATTGTCTGATATTATCTGCGAAAAACATAAAACAACGTGTGGACTATCACGAGACACAAGCGCGAAACTTTTTCAAAATTAGTTTTAAAATTCACGTTTATGGAGTTTTCGCGAACATAATGTTATTGTTATAAAAAAGGCAAGTTATCATAGTTGCCTATTAAATAAAGTTCCGAATACAGCCAACACTAAATCTGAATACAGGAATATATATTAGAAAATGGCATTTATTTTAAATTTAGCTATAAGAAAGTGATCTTTAAAAGTTTTAAACGACTACAATTTGAAAAAGGCATATGTTTGTGATAGTTTGGCTGAGAAAATGGGACCCATTGTTTTTCGGCTTCCTCCATATAATTGCGTATTTAATCCGACTGAACATATTTGGCATCAGGTTAAATTAAGTGTGAGGGCACAAAACGTTTTTCTTATTTTGAATGTGTCAGTGGTTAAATTAATAAGCAAAGATATAAATGATATACTTGTGAAATCTGGAAGAATTTCATCGGGGTCGGTCGCTAGACTAATTAGATTTCTGTTGGTGACCCACATTGGTCTGTCACACTGCAGATTATGTAATTTATGTGCAGTGGGCAGAATTTAAATTGGATTCGATATACTATTAATATATTTTTTTATTTTAACTTCAATAAATATTTGACAAATAATTCCATTGTTATATTAATATACGAAAGATAACATAAGTATATCCATATAAAATTTCATTTACATAATAATTGTTTGCCAAATAAATTTAGATATACAGTAGGGTTCTTTAATGACATCTCGCTTTTTATTTAAAATTTGGCACACTTCAATAGCAAGATAAGTGGGCGTCCATTAATTACGTGAGGTTTTTGGACCCCCCTTCCTCTTAATTAGATTTGATAAGATCACGTGAGATTTACCCTATAATTTTTAATTATTAAATTTATTTGATATGTATTTTGCTTCAAGCCACTAAATACCTACGCGTTAACACTGATATCTTCTGTGTACTACATTTTTTCTGTGAAATAAGAGGAGAAAAATGATACTACGTTCAAGGTGCACTATAGTGAATTTAAGTAAAACTACAAAATAGGCTGCGACACCACCTGCCCTAATTCTTCACCACTCTATGGGCATTCATGGGCTTCCTCTAAGCGCTAACAGGCTTCTGGCATTGATGTTGTAATACAAAATGTTCCCTGAATTAAAAAGTTGATGTGAGGTTTTTATTGGTGAGATTTTGGCCTCTAAATAAATTTTTTTTGTGTGTGTTTTGTTATAATAAATTTCCAGATAGTGCCTGGGCCCCATTTTGAAGAAAAATAAATTAAATAGAAAGGGGAGTTAAATAAAGCACCTTCCGAAAATACGAAAACATAATAATTGTTCATTTCAACATGACGGTCATTCTTAAATATGGCAGAATCTACATTTTAATGGGTTCTTGATAAAACAATCGTAATTCTTTTATCGCCTTAAACGCTTTTCAAATAAAAACAACAATATTCCGGCGGATTTTAAACGTTCTCTGCTTAAAAATACAACAGCTGTATTAATTATATTAACTTTTCAAGTTTACGGGAATTTTATTGTTTTTGTTTAAAAAGCGTTTAAGATGATAAAACAAAATTGTCACTTACGATGTTTTGTCAAAAAACCCATCGATATTTGGGGGGCCATTATGTTCAATACTTACAAACAGTCAACTCTATACTACGTACCTGGAATACCACCTTAATGCTCGAAAACTGGAGCATATCGATAAATAGGCAACCAGCAGTGTTGGTATCTTCATCTCTCTCTTAATATATTTTACGTTTTTAAAAATTATTTTATACTTAAAATGGAAATAAAATAGGCCTTGTTATCTGTTCTGAATTAAGGGTTGCACCTTTTAGATCTCTTAAGAAAATTCCATCTTTTAGCAGTTACTTTAACAAAAATTAAGAGGTGATATAAATCGCGCACTACGTTTTCAGGCTTTTTGCTTTTAACATATTTTTAAGTATGTTTAGCTCGAACCATGTAATATTAATAAAATGGTTCTTGTAAATATTTTCATGTATCTTTTTGTTGTAATTATACTTGTATTCGAAATCCAAAACCCCTTATTAAAAAATACATTCGGCTATTTTTTAAATTTTTTAGTAATGCAATTCTTGATGTGCTGATCAAAAGTTCTCATGGATACAACTTAATCCTATGACTGGTTTTTAAGATACAGGGTGACAGAAAATAATACTTTTTCAAGATATTTAACATATAGTACTTCCTTTATACAAAAATGTTTTATATAAACATAAGTTCGAAAATATTTTGTTTAAGAGATATAGGGGAGAATAACGCTTGCAATATAATACCCTGTATATCAAGAACAAACTATTTGGAGACCTATCTTCATAAAATACTTTTTTCCTATTTTGGAAAGTACTGTAGTTTTAATATGTGGAAAAATCTAATTTGGTGGCATCCTGTTTTCCCATGTATTTTAGTGGGGTTTGAGCAAAGTTTCAACCCTGTATCTTAAAACTAGTCATGGGATTACATTATGCCGAGAGAACTTTTGATCAAGAAATTGAGAACCGAATTATATAAAAAAATTAGAAAATTTCAGCAGTCAAAACGATTTGAATATAAATTTACTAAATGGAACTAAACAATATTTATCATCCCATCAATGTTCGAAATATACCACTAATCGGCCCCTATGAAATAAGGCAATTTATAAAATGACTCTCCGCACCAGAAGCAGACAGTTGTTTTGTGTTTAACACACTCTATATAATTTACTAATGAAAAATCCTGTATTATCAAGTATCTCGTGGATATGGGATATAAGATCCTGGTTAAAATTACAAATTATTTTGAAATTGCCGCGGCTTTGTTTGTTAATGAAAATTATATTTAGATAATTCTCGGACACAAACCGGATAATTACTTCATCTTCAGTAACGAAAATCTCAAACACTTTCCCTTTCAAGATGTTATCATTGTGTAAATATTGATTATTTTAATTAAAATCATCCGGTAGCAAAGCAGGTCTTTATATCTACACGTTAAAATATAACACTAATGAAGAGGAATTCCACCAAATTAGCACCTAAAGAAGCCTGCCAAGTTTGCATGAACCAGATTAAATTTTTCCAACATCTATAAATATATTTGAAGTGTTAAATTTCCTTCAACAGAAACGATCATATTACCTAAGTACCCATAAAGGCGGCCCACACCTTAACTTTTACTTTCTACGGGCATCGTGTGTCTGCCTCAAACCAGTATGAGATTTTATCACTCCAACATTGTTACGCAGTTAAGCATAAAAAGATGAGACAATTTCGTTTCATTACATGACACTGCAATTAGAGTCTTGGACATTTTTGAAAATTTTGGAAAGTTAAATTATGTATTTCTTAAATATGCAACTTTAGGTGGTATTTGATACACTATTCAAAAATATCCCAAAGCTGCATTTTCAAATTTGTGCCCATTCTCTAACAAAAATTGGTTCGTCAGACTAAAACCCAGGATCTTTGGATACTTTGAGCTAAATTGAATTCAAACATAATTTTTTTCTCCTGCATGATGTAACACTTGTTTAAAGTTTAATATCATATTATCAAATTAAAATGTTAATTTGATTTATTGTTTGTAAACTCCTATATGATTTATCCAGTCAAAATTTCGACAAATATTTTCATATTGTCATTACTATACATAACATTGCTTTTTACTACGAAGCTGCTAGAAAGCTATCAAATCTCTCTATAACATTTTATAATTTTCATGACTTAACGGCTGAAATATTTTAAGTTTACAGATATTCTATTGATTTGGGTGCTCCCAATAACCAATAAGACTTCGGCATACTTCAATTCAATAATCTTAATACCACTCTTATAGACCTAATTAAAATTTGTCTTAGATCAACTTTCAATAGACTTTTTATGAACAAACCTTGGGGCAACCATTGGATATGGAGGCCTTTGAGGATGTTGTTTTAACAGCCTTTTAACTAAAATATAAACATTAGTTCAGATATAGGCAGATGGTATTTTTGTCATTTGGCGTCGTGGACAGGAAGGTCTCCTTATATTTTAAGTTCACTTAAATCAACACCACCATATTGAATCAAATGGAACGACTCCCTTCCTGAATGTACTTGTTGCAAGAGAGAAAAACGGTACATTAGGATATTCAATGTATAGAAAACTAATGTATACTAATAGACACTTAAATGCAGTACAAAGCCGGTTATTGATTCATTAGTATTTAGAGCCCTGATCAAAATACTTTATTATTAGAAACAGTGAAACTTGACTCTAAGTATATAAAAGTACGAATGTTTTTCTCTCCTATCCTCGGTCCCACCACTCCCACCTATCACAGATTCCTATTAAGTGGTACAGGGTTTCTTCCCCTGTTCTGCACTTAAGACAGAGTGGGCTATCTCTTATGCTTAATAAGTGTAAGTTTCTATTTTAGTCTTTAGTGGTCAGTATTCCAACTATACTCACAATGATCTGGCAGCTGATAGACAGCAAACAGGTCGCCTTGGCTTGTGACGGTTCCGTAAGCATGTCTTTGGACTGCCTCCTGCTTTCTATCCTTCTCCAATTAACCTTTTTTTTATCCCAAACCCATCTGTTTAAGATCTCAGAAGTTTGCCTCTTGTTTGGTCTTTGGAAGAGTTCCAAGTCCGAGGGAGGTGTCTAGGAGCCTTGTCTTGCCAAGTTGTCGGCCCGGTCATTCCCGTCGACGCCACTACCCCCAAACATCCAACGCAGTTTGATTAGTTTTTATTTTGCTAGCCTCTCCAAAGCATCCCTGCAACCCTGAACAAGCTTAGAGTTTATCCTGGGCTTTAGGATTCCTTCAAGGGTCGCTTGACTAACGCAGCAGGTATAGGTTTTTTCCTCCGGTCCCTCTACGTCTTGTCTGGTGGGCACTTCGAAAATAGCGAAGACTTCCGCTGGGAAAGTGTAGGGTAACTTGCCAGCAAGAAATATTCGCATAGGTCCCTGTCTATCGTGTTCACTCCAGCATCGGCAAGCTCTTGATTGGCCTGCTTAAAGCCGTCTGAGTACCATACCTGGGCATTTCAGGATGGCGCCATAGGTCATGCTACTCAATGATCCTGATTTGGAATCACTACTTCAAATTAATTATGTAGCTTTAAACGTCCATTCACCTTGTTGTCCTGGAAGATAATAATAGTTATCTCCTCTGCCATAACTCTGACGATGCACGTATAACCTTCTCTTTGCTGTTAGCTAATCCAGGTTTTAGGCTCCATCATCCGTCTGCAGCATGCCATGGCCTCCCTCCTGATCCTGAGGGTTCCAGCAACCGTAGGATGACATTCAAGGTTGTCCCTAAATATGGGAGTAACAGAGCGCTCAATATCCACTAGATTTAAGGAACGTAAACGATATATTAAAAAGAAACAAATTGTACAATCTGCTGCAGCTAAACACCAGCTTGCCGCAGATCATTTCATAAATGTGAAAGAAACTAATTTTCTAGCGTCAGTTCCACGATTCTATAACTGAAACATTAGAGAATATATTTGAATTCAAAAAATTTCAGTGGAGACATGAGTTACGGTCTACATTACCCGTGGAAACTGATCTTACCAGCTTGTCACCGTTCGGTATGAAATAATATGGATATAAATATGGCCATTCAGTATTCAGATCTGGTAGAGTCAAGATACCCGACAGTACAGTCATAGCCGAAACCTCGAGCTTTCGGCAGTTATTAGTGTTTTAATATCTACTATTATTTCAACTAATATTTGTATATTACTTCCATTATTTTTATTTTGATTTTATCACTATGGTTCGGATGATTTCTAATTTTTGTGTCTGATCGTAATACCATTAAATACTGCAACTGATAACGATCAGAGACACATTGGTGATCTAAACGTTGCGGATAATTTAAAAGAAAGATAATTACATTTTACACATTACCGTTTTTGTTTTTTAGTAACTGTTACTGAAAACAATAACATGAGGTATTCATTGCAAGGAAGTTCAATCTTATCAATTACTTTAATACATTCTACACTCAGCCTTGAAATGAGTCGAAATCTAGCTTAATGGCTTCTTCCTACCCGGAAACTCAACTCTGTATTTTTTTCCTTATTTATTAGCGTTTATTTTTTAATGTTATTTATCATTTTTTGTTTAATTTACTTATTATGTTATTTAATATAAAATAAGAATGTATTATCTTTAAATTTCGATGATAAAAGGAGAGATTTGTTACTAGGGAAGTTACGTACTTCACTACTTTCGTAAACACTTAGGTGAGTCGCCATATTGTTCTGCCATAGCGGATTCTTTTAACAATTTTATCAGTTTACCTTTATATAAAACTTGAACTCTGTGTGATATTGAAGTCACTACATAGTAGTAGAAAAGCCGAAGCCCGATGTATAGGCCCAAAAGAACATCCCCTGCCTCACCAGTCTCACCCTGCCCTCCCTCCATTGTCTTCTTATGAGGAACTCGAATTATGGTCAACTATATAGACAAAGATTTGAGCTGAGATTGAGATTTTTTTACAATATCATTTCTTCGTTTCGATGAAAATCTACTTTCATAATTTTATTTTCAGTTAGTATACTTTCCAATAGTGCTTATATTTCAATACCGATACAAATGTGTTTATAATAATTACAATGGCTTTTACATAATTTCTTAAATAATTTATTTAATGACACAACAAACCATCAAGTATGCCAAATATGAAATTACATAATAAAACATTTGTTTAAATTACTAGTATATTAAGGTTTTTAGTTAGTGTATAAGTTAATTAAGTAATAGATTTAATTGAAATTTTAATTTTAACGCAATTAATTGGGATTTAAAAAATATTGTAAAAAAGATCTCGTTCTCTTGTTTCTCAGTTTCGCATTTTTGAAAATGCTGGACTCAAATAAAATTTTCTTTTCTACTTTTAACAATATTTTTTAAATAATACATTGGTTTACTGCCTACTAAGCAAAATAAATTTTATTTGTTTAAAAAAATATTTTACCAACTTTGCGAAGAAATCTTGAAAAAATGTATTGAAAACTGAAAAAATATAGATAATAAAAAAATAGGTATTGGTTGTCATTTTATATTTTGCCTCCCCCCCCCTACAACATTTATTTTTAAAGTTAAAAAATGTTAAATGAAAAAGTTGTAGAATTTTGCCTCAACCGCCAGGATTTTGTATCAGAAAAAAACAAATAAACTTCGCAAATTGATAAAAAATTCGAAATTTTGTTATTTTAAATGGAGTACCTTGTATATTATTTTTTCATTGTAATCCTCCTAATGTCCATATTTCAACCATATGTACATGTTCTATATTTAGTGTAACTGTTTTGTCAATACTTTACATTAAAGCAAAAGTGGACCAATTAATTAAGCTTCATGCTCAGGTAGTCTGTTTTCATATGCACAACTCTGCTGCAAAACTGCTGATCGCGGTATATTCTACAATATTCCAGATGAGTTTCGACAATATTTGCTTCATTTGTAAAAGAAAATTAAAAAATATAACAAACACAAAAAGTTGTTTATTTTTTGTGATAAAAAATCCTGGCAGTTCAGATAAAGCTCTAGTTTTACGTTCAATGTAAAGGCTGTAGGAAGGGTGCTAAATATAAAGAGACGTTTTATTTATACAACGGACAAAAGGAACAATTTAATGTTCTTATTAAACTTCTAGTGTTAGATATTACAAGAACTTTTTAAAACTAACACCTAAATCGTCAAATCATAGATGTTTTAAAATGTATTCAGTTTAGCAGATATTAAAGGGCACAATCAAAACTTTTATCTATTCCCTCCTGACATAAGCATCACAAGAAAGACTCTCAGATATAAATAGGAAAATACGCTGAAATGCCTGAAACTTAACAATAAAAACACATCATATCGGATATTGCATCCAGACACGACAGAGGGGCAACACTTGTGAATACTAAATACAATTTATCGAAAAGACGTGGACCTCCAAAATGGTAATTCTGTAGATAATTTTCTCTATTAGAATAAAATGGCTTTTTGCAGAAGCTTGTATTCTGTGTCCTGTTTAAAAATTTTCATAATGTTACTAAAACTGCAGTAATATATCTTTGAAACGCTTATACATAGTGTCTATTGTTTCTATTGTCTGCAATACAAAATTTAAATATACTTTATTAAATTTCTCAAGACAGTGGCAGTAATATAGCAAGAGTTAAAATCTAGTATAGACGACCAAAAACACATTAGAGATTTTTGGTAGAAACTAATTAGTTTCTTTTCCACTGTTTAACACTTCTGAACGCTATTTTGATTTTTATTCTTAAATAAAGAAATGCCTAATAAATATGGATTTCTTATTGTTTACTATTTCCTCCGGTGCTATTGCTATATGGATGGGACAATAAAATCTTGGAAAAACGTTTGTCAATATTCTGGCCTTGAGCTCCTTAACCGTAGTTAAAGTGGTGTTAAAGTAAATTATAGTTTCCAATAAACCCCAAATTCTCTAGTTACCCGTGTCTAAGTTGGGGCTGTTAGGAAGCTAGTTCTGAGTAATAAAATCATATAAATAAAATTCTCAAGTAAATAATTGAACGTGCTCCTTGATATATGGGCAGTGTATCCTCTTGTTGAAACGTATACTGATTTGTAATTATTTCAATGTAACATGTATGACAAAATATCCCTATTGCAGATGTAGAGAAATGTTTCCGTCGAATAAAAAATTTCTATAGCGATATGTTACTTTTTTGTCATGATTTGAATAAACTCTATTATTATCAGGGTTTTTAGGCTGTATGCTTTATGTCATTCATCAATTGAAATCTATGCAAAAGGTCTTATCTTTGTAGCTTCTTATGTTTAACAAATGAGGTAAGTTCTTGTTGCTAAACCTTTTTGAGCATTATCAGGTGTCCAGTATTTTAAACTACGCCCAACATTTGCACTTTTACTTGGGGTTCTTTAAAAACGTTTCCACAACTTACTATTTTTCTTAGCTGTAAGTTCCCTTTGCACGCGCTGTATATTATTTAATCCCAGGGCAGGCTTCATTTGCAACGAGCCATTTGTGTCTCTAGTATTTTTTTTTTGCTTCTGTCCGTTCCAACACATATTCTCTTTGTGAAAGATAAAATTTATTCTGATGTTTACCAGTAGGATATTTTGTCATTTATGTTACCTGAAATTAAAGAAATTATTGTACGTTTCTACAGGATAGGGGACACGTCAAGAAGGACAATAAATTATTGTGAAGATTTTATTGAGCTCCATAACTGCCCACCTAACAACTCGAACCTAAACCCAGTTGACTTTAGTACATGAGGTTTATTAAAAAAATATGGTTCATTTAAATACCACGGCTCTTTTAATTTAATATATTGTTTCGTTTTCTTATTTGAATCCGTTGATACTATTAAGGCAAATCGAGTAAGTAATGTTCAAAAAATTAATTATATTTTTACAGTGATCCCAAAAACTTGGATTAATTTAAATAAAGATATTTTTGGTCCATCGTGTAACATCTTAAAATAAGGGCTAAAAATTAATTAAGAAATGTTGTGTATACATTACACCAAAAACTCAATAAATTCGGTCGAAAACCAAAAAAGTTATTGAAGTGTATAAAAGGGGGCTTTAATTTGATCCACAGTGTATATACTGGGTCTTCGAACTTTTTATTTCCTTGGAACCTCTGAAGTATACTAGATAGAATATGTAGTGGTAATTTGTTACATTTATTACAATTACATTTGACACTGGCTTTTTTGGTAGTAAACAGTACCGTGTAGAAGACTTGTATTTAAAGAAGTTATTATATAGCTTATTACCTTTAGTATGTACAATGCTAATTATGCAATGTATTTTGAAAATGCAACAGTTAGGTACCGTAAATACGTATTAATTTATTTTAAAAAATCTCTAAATGTCAAAGAAATCCATTTTTTCTTGATGTGACTATGAGAAAAAGTACGGAACATTTTATTGAGGCATTACAAAATAAAAATCAAAGAATGAAATAGAAATGTGCATAAACATGTTGGTAAAATATTATTGGTCAAATAAAAGATCTGGTTGAAATTATTTAAGATCTCAAAGTAAATTATAAACTAAAATGTCGACAAGGCACATTTTCGGCGTTTAGTTCATTGGAGAAACTACATGAAAATTAAAAATGTACAAATTGATCTCTTTGTACATTTTTAATTTTACATGTAAAACCCGGTATATTTCAGACGCTACAAGGAAACACAAAATTCGAAGACTAATTTAGAACATATACCTTTCCAAGCATAAGTTAAATTCTACTTAAGTCGTTTTACAGTCCATCAGTGAATCACAGAAATTGTTAAAATGTTTATAATTTTACATACATTCAATTTATCTTGTTGACCATGCAGAGCAAATTAAACCCATCAATGTTAAGCCTAATAACAAAAAAATAGAGGGAAAATATAGATTTTTTTTTATTTTCTGGATAAAGAAGTAGACTTATTCGCTGGAAAATTCAACAGGAGAAATACGTTAATTTGGACTTTGCAAACTTATAGATACCAAATGATAATTGATACCCGTATATATTATTACGAAATATCTTTTCTAAAATTTCAAATAGGTCTTTTTTGGAAACTTAAATAGTCCAGGGTTTCCATAATTTCAGTTTACATACTAAAATATTGGGTAATATAAAATATAAGGTGAGGTACCCAAGCAACATTAAAGTTCCAAAAACGGATGTCGATGGACTCCATTACTATAACCAACAATTACTGTAGCATAAACTACTACAACTGAGTCAATGCTAATCGCAGCATTTTTAAGCAATTACGTGATTTGGTTACTCTGTAGTATCATTACATGACTGTAATTCTGATAGGGCTAGAACAGTGTGCCTACTGTTTTAACTACCTAAATGAGGCCACAATTTTGAAGAGAAAAAATAGTGGTTGTTGTGACAACTGAACGGTGTCTTTGAAGTAAGCGTTACTCAAAAGATTTGATTAAAAGAAACAATGACTACACAAAAACTTGAAAAATAACATTTATTGTTTGAACTTAGTAGTAAAAATGTAAAGTATCAGATCGTAGGCCTTTCTATATAATCTCACTTTTAACGTGGGATAAACTTTGAAATTGCATTTTTATATATACTCTCACTTCTTGTTAAGCAAATTTGAAGTTGCATGTTAATATATACTCTAATTTCTTGTTAGCAAATTTGAAAGACTTAAAGGAACTTCAAATTAGTTCTATTTAGTATTCGCTATGTTTTACAGGAAAATACGCGTAACTATGGAAGCGGAGCAATACTCATTGGCAATTGCCTAAAATTCTGCATATCCATGGAAACGGTTTACTTTTAATAAATGTCGCTGTTTCTAGCGACTTCAGGTCCATGTAGCGTACTACACACACATTCATAACGTATCCAAACTAGTACCGAAACATAAGAATCTCCGTCCCGATAACGTAGCAGGTACGTTGACATTACTCTAAAACCATTCCCAATTTTGGTAACAGCGAAGTGTGTAAGCAGTGCCTAAATAATTCTCACCGCTAATAATATAATTACAACTTTAAGGTTTTCTACGTAGTCAATACATAATAGTGATTAAAATTGCTGGTTGGGTTACTACATTCCTAATTACTACAATCTCTTTTTTTATGATTAGAACAGTTTATCTAACGAAATGAAGTAAATGTTAAAAAAAAACTTCTGAAATTATCATGAAACTCTCTAAAACTCCTAACTTTCATCGTTTCTCTAACCTGTATAAGAAACAATATCTCAACAAATTCGATTCGACACTGCACACCTACAATTTGTTTGAGTAAATTGTTAATAGAGATACAAATATATATATTTTAAAAGTATCAGGTGTCTATTAATGTCAAAAGCCGTCAAATTTATTATCGCTTAATTTTCTGGTGGAGATAAATCAAAGCTATGCGTTCCTAAAAGAAAGAAACCTTTCTTTAGGTATGAAATATAAATACCAAGTTCTTTAATTATGTTTACAATGATGACCTATTTTTTGAACTATAGTGGAAGAAAAAAAATCTTTCAAGGAGATAATTTAATTGACCAACGCTGTTATTTCTATTTATTATTTTTAACGATTTACAGGGTTTCGCTAAGCTTTCGAATAAAGGTGGGGTGTATTCTAAAATATTAAATAGAAATAATGGACATCATTTTCACATCTCTTGTTAATATAACAACCTTTTAGTTTTGTCATTAAAACATAAAATGTTGTAATCAGACAATGAGGCTCGTTAGAACGATTCCACCTAGGCCATTGGGTGCCTTAAATCAATCGTAATTTGTATAAAACCTGGAAATGATTTTTATTCCATCGTTGAGCTACTTACAGTTATTATCAGTGGAACAATAATATTGGGAACAAAGTTTTCTTTGTTTTTAGAAGCGCTGAAATGTAAGAATATGTATTTTTCTTCTTCAATCTCTTACGTTAATAAACTTAGAATATAGGCTTCTCCAATTCGTTTGCACTGGATTGTGCACGTTTCCAGTCAAGTCTCTTCCCACCTCACCCGGGATCGCCATCTCTTGTTTCCTTCCCAAAACCATGAATGCAATTCTAGAATAACTGCGTTCTACCAAAGACCGATTATACTTCGATTAGACGATCCAACAAATGGACAATAAAAGAACCCCATCACGGCCCGAATTCCCAGTCCGTGGCGACCTCCGATTTATAATTAACAACCCTATTTGTCTCTTTAAAACTCAACTGGCTCAGCAGACCTTGTTCTGCCTTTCCGTTAGATGGCGGGATGAGTTTCCAGTGGAATTATCAGAATATGGAGCGCATTCACCACATCGACCAGAAATGTTATTAAAGAAAACATATTGGTTTTATAGAAAAAATACGCATTAAAACAATACAAAAGATAGTGTTAAAAGGTCTTGGTGACCAGGCGATCAATTAAAAAAAATCATGTAAATTGGTGTAGTATAAATCTCTCACGAACATGCTGAAAAATATGGCTTAGTGTTTTAAATATATAGATTTTGTTTTGCGTTTCAACTCCCAATAGCCTTGAAATACGCAATAAAATGTTTCTAAGCAAGTAGACCTAAATCAGCCTACTGACAACACGCGTCAAACCCTGCACATTGAATTTGTCTTTCAATAAAAGCTCTCTGAAATACCGTACATCCTGACAGAATTGAAATGTCTAACTTTCAATCACTCTTAAAACCAATTCATAAGACGGCTGTCTAGAAACTAAAGATCCTATCTATTTCAATTAAAATTTTTGGCGAGCAAAAACACGATACGAATTTACTAACAAGCCCAAATCACAGTCTAAAGGAATATAATATATATATATATATATATATATATATATATATATATATATATATATATATATATATATATATATATATATATATATATATATATATATATATATATATATATATATATATATATATATATATATATATATATATATATATATATATATATATATATATATATATATATATATATATATATATATATATATATATATATATATATATATATATATATATATATATATATATATATATATATATATATATATATATATATATATATATATATATATATATATATATATATATATATATATATATATATATATATATATATATATATATATATATATATATATATATATATATATATATATATATATATATATATATATATATATATATATATATATATATATATATATATATATAATATATATATATATATATATATATATATATATATATATATATATATATATATATATATATATATATATATATATATAAGCCATATATATATATATATATATATATATATATATATATATATATATATATATATATATATATATATATATATATATATATATATATATATATATATATATATATATATATATATATATATATATATATATATATATATATATATATACGATATATATATATATATATATATATATATATATATATATATATAATATATATAACATATATATACGAAAAGAGCTGCTAGTACTTGGACCTACTTATTTCCCAATAGAGTGGCGACCTTGCATTATCACCCGTGCACCCGTGCACTAATAAGAAGAGAAATGCAGCTACTAGAGCAAAATGTTATCTATTTTTCATTATCGACCGACATTCCTATGGTCATAGAAAGTGGAACAAGTGCACCGGCTTGTGATCTAACACCACAGTACCGGACTGCCTCAGGCTGATATAAATTTAGCCCCTTTCACAAAAATGCTAATGTTTATCGGTACAACTTTGAAACATGAAATATTAGATTGCAAGGGTAGGGTTTTACAATGGTATTACTAGTAGTGGATTAATTATAATTATTAGTAGTAATTGATGAGAGCAAAGAGCTGAGTAAGGGAAAGCGAACTGTTATGTTTATGGAATTGCTGTTGGTTATCATTTATACGTACTCCACGTGCAGACATTTATTTTAGAGGGAGACCTAACTTTATTCACATCTGAAATACATTCGTTGCAGTATTTTTGTCGGACAATGTATGTTGGCTAGTTTTTTATAAGACCCTTCTTCTTCTTCATTCCTGTTTAGCCTGTTACATAACAGGACTTATTGGCTTTGCTACGAGGCAGTCGCCAGATTGCCCTCCGTCCGGGGCTCAGAGTCGTTAAATCGGCGACCCTCGAAGTTGACCCTGCACCTTGGTCCAGTTTGGAGGCGTTATCGGTAGGATATCCGGATGGCGAGCTCTAGGCTCCCGAATACCCCGAATCTTTCAAATACTTTAATAATTCCTCTTTAAATTTTTGAAATGCATCTAGGCTTCCACTAGGTGCCCCTTGAGAGTACTACTGATATCACGAGATGACCCTTTCTTTCAAGCTATCCCCTTACCCCTCCCACTCCCGCCACGTAGCGGCCGTTACGCTAATATTCTATGTAGAACTGCGGCAGACGTTTATGGAATTGCTGGAACAACTAGGTTACACGTTCACAGCGTATGCTCCCTTTCTAGCGGGGTTAAGTTTCCACCTGAGCGGAGACCTAACTTTATTCAAATAAAGCAGCAAAACCGAACACGTGGCACCATTTATGTTAACAACACAATGTATGTTGGCTAGTTTTTTATAAGACCCTTAAAGCTTACGCCTAATAATTTTATAGGTTATAGTATGCCTGTCATCCTCTTTGTAATTGTCATATCGATTTGAAATTTAAGCACATTTTATGGTTGATTTAGATTGCAGATTCAGATTCAAACAACTTTACTGTCTCATCCTTGTTTGGCAGAGAACACTGTAAACTTTATTTATTTAATGGGACACTAATTTTAGAATATGTAGGCATCTTCTGATCAAAACATTGAATAAACTCCGGTGAGCAGAGTTCACTCACAGATGCGTGACTCACTGTAATGATTGGTTTCCATGCATGATGTAGCATGTAGCCTGCATCTCTATATCTATAATATCCCGAGACCGATACAAGAACCTTGATATCCTTTACATTGCAGACCTTGAATAATTTGTTTTTACGTATACATCTTTCATGCTGCTTAAGTCTAGTAGACACAGATCTTCTAGTTTCCCCTTTATACACTTTATCGCAGCAACAGGGAATTTTATAAACTCCTTCAGTTTGCAAAAGAATTACATCTTTCGACAATCTTAAGGATTGTCCAAACTTTTTGTGCGTGTTAAAGATTGTGTGAATGTTAGACATTTTCAAAATTCTTGCAATGTTATCTGTGGTGCCCAGTATAAAAAGTAAAACTGCACTACTTCATAGTTGCCTATCCAATACTCGTTGAGGTCTGGAATTATTTTAATATCGAGTCGAAGGCTTAATCTTCAGTACAATATCCGTATGGTTTTAAAGCTTCAGTCAGTTTCTCTCTTTCTAGGAATTGAATTTGCATCATATATTAAAAGAACCCTAACTGAATTGATAACCGGCTGTTTATGACATGAATGATGGTGAGATCTAAAATTTAAATACCTATTCATATGTGTAGGTTTCTTGTAAACAGAATAACTTAGGGTAGCATTCCCTACCTAAATTTTCTTATCCATGTAGTCACATTACAAAAGTATCATACTACGTAACTAAACTAATATTTAAGATGTAAAGGGGCAGAGCTTAGAGCAGTTTCCTCGAAAGTTTTCCGTAAAGGTTCCCTACAGGAGATATGCATAATGATCCAATAACTGCACCCGAAGTTTGCTCATAAAGAGTAACTTGAAAAATTGAATATGTGGAGGTTAGGTATTCTCTAATCAATTCAATTAAGTCCGGATCGAGAGTTTTATGTTTAATATGTCTGAAATTATGGAAACTGGATCGTCAAAGGCACTTTCCTATACAGGGAGTAAATATCAAAACTGACTAAAATATCACCGAGATCTAATTTAAAATCTAAAATTTCTCTAGGAAATGTTTAGGATTTTTTATATAAGGGTTAGATAGCACTTTAAAAGAGTTTAAAATAATGACTGAATATTGACCTATTTATGTAAGATGACGAACATATTGAACACACGTTATAAAACAAACAAATGTAGAAAAAAATTTATATGGTATTTTAGGCTTATATAAAGCATCCTATTTTTCAATAATATATGGGTGCGACTTAAACCCGAAAATTTGTCCTTCAATCGCTGAGTTCTTCAATAATTTTAATACTGAATTTGAATTCGACCTATATTATTAAATATTCTTTGTTTATACCTATATCCAAACTTAATAGTTTCTGAGATATCAGCTACTAATTAGTCAGCTGCATTCTAAAATTACAATGATAAATAAAGCAATACTGGATATTAATTTAATATTAGTTTTATCCAAGGGAGCAATGCATAGCACACCAAAAGTGGCAAATAATACCCGCGCCATTTTTGGTTTTCAATTTTGAGACGTAACTGGTTTCAAATTCGAAATGGCCATGACATAGAATTGTCAACTTTTTAGAGAAAAAAAAGTAGTGTAGAAAAGAGTGTGTGCAAGTGTGCAAAATAGAAAAAATAAATCATAAACTGAAATGCATTATTTGGCGTAATATCATTTTTTTATCTCTGAAATGTTAAATTCAGGTTTAAGTCAATTTTTTTGTTTCACTAACTATTAAACTTTTATAGTAATAAAGGATATTAAAATGTCTCTACATTCATTTGTTTTATCAGGCTCTGGAATAATTTATGATTCATGTGACAATTTTTTGGAGAACTGGCATAGTTAACTATAAGGTATGATACATGTTAAAATATTAAAATTTTCCGTAGAATCAAAATCGGGAAAAATATACTAGCTATTATAGCAAAAAAAACATATATATATATATATATATATATATATATATATATATATATATATATATGCCCGTTTCGTACATCTGTTGTTTTCTAGAAAGATCGGTTATCGAGGTGCTAGAAGCGGTGACATAATTCCTATATACAGTGGGCCTTCGATAATTAGCTGACCCTTCGACGACTACGAGGTATGGTGAAATTTGGAATTACATGGGGTTTAATTGGTATCTTCGTTATTTTAAGCCCTAGGGGGTTGAGACTTTGTAGATGACAAGTTTTCCCCAGACACCCCACATGCGGTGTTGCCAGATTATGCACAATTTCCCTAAATTTAGGGGAAAAGTAGACTTGGCAAGTCGCAGTCTAATATGATATAACAACTTAGATGGCGCACAGGTAAATCCTTATACCTGCTTTGCAATCAATCAAAATATGTTGATATTCTCTTGATTTTGGTAAGTGATACGACAATTTATAAGTCAGTCTAAGGGTTACACAGGTAGAAATTATCGAAATAACATATTAGTTTGATGGGGAGGATTTTCATGCAGAACAGTGAGATTTTAAAAGACATCTAGTCTAATCGTTAGAGTACTCCGAAAGTTACTTATATATAGTATCATTCACCATTTAAATTTAAAACTATAGACTTTATACGAATTAAAAGACATTAAAGCAAAAATTGGACTTTAATTGATCGTATCAGAAATATTTGATCCAAAGAAAACTAAGTGGTTCAAATTAGTACATTAAGTTCAGCAAAAGAAAATGTTTACACTAAGGGCATTGAATTTTAAACATGTAGAAATTGTGCGTTTGAAAGTTTTGACCCACAAAACAAAAACGGTCGCGAATCAATTCTTTTTTAATTATTAGAAAAAAAATGGAACTGTCACATGTCTAAGGAAAATTAATTACTTAAAGATATTTTGCTTTTTCAACATTAATTTAATCAAAACAAAACTTGACAAAATACCCGGCAAGACCTTAAAGTTTGTGGCCAATCGACAACTTTCAGGATTAAACAAAGAAATCCGCCAAAAAGATTGACAGCTGAATAACAACAGTGAATATTACAAGCTAAAGCGTCTTGAAGGATCTTTGTTATACCGAAACCTGTAGTGCAACTGAGTAAACTTTCAGCAAGTTTTAAACTTCTGCTCGATTACCCTCGAGTAAAGATAAACTCATTGATAGATTCAAATCAATTCAGCATGGATTTAATTAATTTTTTTTTTTAATTATTTTAAAATTATAAAAAAATCTCTGATAAAAGCTGCGTATGACGTGCATTATAGAAAGCCTTTTTAGATTATCCAAAATAAATGGATGTTACACGTTTTGCAAATATGTATGTAGAAATAAGTATAAACTTCGATATTTCGTAAAAAGCATATTAAAAATGTGAAAAACAAACACGCAATTTTGTAAGCTGACTATAAAGCTATGATGTTAAAGACCAAGGACCACCTAATTTGTTCACTCCTTTGCCAGAGTGTTTTCCGAATATAAAACCTGCTAACCACAAAGGTGTTTAATTCTCCTAAATCTGCTGCAAGTCTATAAATCGTGCGCAGGGTTTTCAACAAACCTTTCCCTTTTCACTGAAGGCAATGTCGGTATTTAGGCCTTAGGTTTTAAGCCTTCTTGGACTACCCATGGATATAAAAACATAAAAATTAAAAAATAAGTAAATGAAAACTTATTACGATATATATATATATATATATATATATATATATACATAAAATGCCCTATGCCTGATTGCTCTAAAAACCCAGAGATAAGAAACAATGAGTTGTTAGAGAAAGCTTTACGATTATGATGAAGTTAGTGGAAATATATTTTTCTGTTATGACAGGTTTTTGTCAGTTTTCTGTTTTTTTTTAAGGTAAAATTCCCAAAGTAAATGTATTTATGATTAAAAAGAAGAGACCTATTTTATGTATGAGTTTTATTCGATATATAAATAATTACTAGTGACACCCCGTTGAAATTCGACGGGAACTTGAGTTCTAAAATTACAACTGAAAACTATGAGATAAAAAGTGGCACAGTGTGGATGTTTACAAATTACTTCTTTGGACGCTTTGTAAATATCTTTGGTAGTATTTTGTATTAAGGTATATTTTAACTTTGAAATATTTAAATAGAAACCACAAAATCAGCTCCTATATTGACTAACCTAGCACAATAAAACTGAAACATCAAAACACTAATAAAACCTTATATTGTCTTTATATTCCTGAGTGCAAGCAAAATCAATAGAAACGACTGACTGAAGCCAAACCAAACAGGGAATGACTGATATGGATATTAATATTATTTTGAAATATGGGAAAGGAGTAGTTAACAGTAGACACCTGTCGTATCTAGAGATGGGCATTTTATTGATATATCGATAAGAAAATAAAAAGATCAATATATCGATAGCTTTGACAAAATTATTTTCTATGAACGTTTTTAGTTCATAGCCATGCTTGATCAAAATAATTTTTGATGTGTCGGTAGTATCAAAGCTAAAAGTTCCAAAACACTATATAATTTCTTTAAAATGTATCTAATAAATCAAAGGCTATATTTATATAAAATTTCCTTTAAGATACGATATACCATAATAAAGTATGTTTTCTCAAAGGCATTTAAAATCTGTGTCAGTGATTTTCTAGAATTACATGGAAATATTGGACGCCTTTGACGAAGCTACAACAATCAAAGACACATCTTGCAATATGAAGCAAGGCAGAGGTTTTGTCAGAGATATTCAAAAAGGTTCTGCTTTATTTTTGTTTTCAGGAAATTCTTATTAGAATATCTTGAACGCATTGAGAAAATATGGCAGTCTCAGAATTTTTCTTTAACAACCGGCTTGCCAGAATAAATAACACTTTAGAAGCTTTTATGGAAAAGAGAAACTACAGATATTTTCTAGGAATAAAACAAAATGTTGCAAATACAAAAGAGCTCGAAAATTCGTCGATTGATTCAAGAATAACATTTCAAAATATATAATTTAATTGTTACTATTCAATTTTGACGTAGTTTTGGTGGAAAAAAATTATAGGCCACTGATTTTTCTGAAATTAAGTAGTATCTTTTCCATTTGTACTTTTTTGATTTGATAAACTGTTTTATTTATTTGAATCTAAGACCCCTTATATCGGAGAATAATTATTTTTTTTAAGATACTTTATCTAAACTGTTTTGGCTTTCATAGTTGCAGTTTAAATATTAACACAATTTAGCCAAGTGGATGCAATTTTTTAACCCCCAGATAAAAAAATACAACACTTTTGAGTAGTTTTAATCGGCACTCCAGGTATTTTTTTTAACCATGTGTAAAGCCCTAAATCCACTTATTTACCTTTAACCCCAAACCTGAGGCTAGGGCCACTTTTTGAGTTTAACTTCACGAAATATAATTCTAAACTGAACAGCAAGCAAAAATATAGTTTTGGAAAAGAAAAAAATTAATGAAAAAAATATTATTTAAAATAAAATAAATTGAATACTTTCAATGTTAATGAATCTCAGTTCAATTGTACAATCAGCGTGTTTCAAGTGTTGCTGTGTTTTGTACCTTAAGCGATATACTACAGTGGAAGATCCGTGCTCTCAAAACTAGATGGAGCATGTGTTTAGACCAATGCCAGAATTCAGTTTTGGCTTCAACCTCTTCCTGTCAGTCTGTTTATTTTTATTTCTTGCTGTGAGTCATTTGCTTGTACATTTGATGAAACAGTATCTATATTTTATAATTTTACCCTTTTAATGAGTGTTATTTGTATTAGATGCCTGATGATATATTAAGGACGAAACATGTAACTATTTAACCGACTTCAAAAAACAAAGAGTCAATTCGACCCTTTTTACTGGGTAGTGGTCTCATAGCAAGCATATTGGAAAAAATAACAATGACCAAACAATAATAAATTTTAATGCATGATGAAAATATTAAATTACTTTATCTAGGCGCAACATATTTACTGTATCAGTGAGGTGTTCGGCGAAGAGGAGGGTAAGAGGGATGATCCAAAGATGTCGTATATATATATATATATATTCTTAGGGTTTTTTGGGGGCACAAAGTTCTAGTATTGGTGTTTTTCTATAAATATGTATAGATAGCGTTTATGTATAATAGTACCTAGCTATTATGTTCCAGTAAAATTATATATGCATTGGACTCCAGTTCTTTTTGTTTGCATTATAACTTCATTTACATAAATCTAAAAACACTGAAATAAAAATGTTCATGAAAAAATGAAACCAACTTCAAAAAAATTACTGAAAAGTAAAACATAAAATTTTATTCCAAATATTACTTTTTGAAGTAACCTACAATAACATTGTAGTATTGGGAATATATAGATGTGTTTTTTTGTGATGTACTTAGTAATTTGATATAAGTTTGACGCAGACCTCAAAAAGTCAAATTTTAATAATGGGATAAAATATTATTTTTTTACTTTTCAGTTATTTTTATTTTATAATGTTTTTCAAATAATAGCGATATCGTAGACTTAGAGAAGTTTATCGTTTGCTTTATAGAAACAACTAATAAACAATTTGTATTAAATGAAAAAAATAAACTCCGATAAAATAATTTGACAGATATTTGCATATTAACTTTAAAAAAAGATTTAAAATTTATAATTTTAATTTAGAAATTTTATCTAAAAAGAATATATAACATTATAATAATACTCGTTTTGCTAAAACTAGTCGAAGTGATGAGCAATTAAATTATTAAAATAAGAGTTAATGGAGTCATCCGTTACTTTGTGACAGGACATTTTAACAAATTAATGAAAACACAAATTTCACTTTGTTAACTGTCACTTATTTTATTTATGCACTAGGCGTGACTGCGGTTTCGTACTACTAGTACATTTTCAAGCACAACCGTGTGGGAGTTTTTACATCTTATAGAGACTTAGTTAGGTGAACTTTACCTTTTCATTTTTTTTTTAATAGTGTAAATTGCCAATATATATGTACTATTTATTTAATTAAGGGGTTCAATTATTATTATTATTATTATTATAAGGGATAAAGGGGTTGAAATATGTTTTTATCCATTTGTACACCCTATTGGCTGAAAATCTAAGTAGTATGTGTCTTAGTTGCCTTAGTTCAAGAGATGGAGTGTTTATTGATGCGGAATTTAAAGACTTGCAGTTTAGGGAAAAAGGGAAAGTAACAGAATTTTATTATCAGGCCTGTGAAAAAAGGAGCGAATAAATTGGAATGTCCTTGGTCTTTATAGTTAGCGGTGAAGGGATGCACATAACCTAAAATTAGCTAATACTCCAGTAAGGCCTTGTGATGTTTTGCTTGATATTTTTGGCAAACGACAAACATGTTGCCAAGAAAAAACTTTACCTCTCATGTATGTGTTTGTGCTCCATTTTTAGCCTGATTAATTTCTGGACTGACTGTTATGAGATTTGCAGTGCCACAGAATTTCAAAGACCGAGGTTTATGGTTACGAGATTTCAAACGTCTCAGTAGAAAGTGGTATAAAGGTTTCTAGGCGTAGATGAATGGTCTCTTTTTTTTATGTTTATTTGAAAGAGCTTTCATTTTTATGATTCTCTGCAAAAGAAATGATATCTGCGTCCTCTAAATCCCTTTAAAAAAATCACAAACTCCGCACTTCAGCTGTTCGCGCGACCAGCTGGGACGTCAGTGCACGCGAGAGTAACACGGTATTGTATGGTCGCCGTGCAAAGTTAAGTTAAATCTCGTCAAGTATTGAACTATTTAGCGGATAATTTATTTTTAGTATCTTTATTACTATATTACCATGAATAAATAAATGTATAAGTACTGTGTTGATCCCGAGTGTAAAAGTACTAGTTAATGTTAAGAAGCCTAATAAAACATTTAATTCTCTTCCTCGTGGCCTAAAGGCCAGAAAGCAATATCAAAAAGCAATTAGGAGGGATAAACTAGTTAGCAATAAGTCAACATTTCGTTTTCAATGTAAGTATATTTTGTTATGTACAGGGTATCTGGTTATATTTTAAACGATAAGATACTTTATTATACGAGTTATCGCAAAACTTTATTATTAAATTATATTAAAAATTTACAAAAAAAAAACAAACAAACAATCTTCGTTATCTTAAATGAGACACCCCTATCCACTACAGAGTGGATCCAATGGGAATAGATGGCAGGATTTTTCTCAAATGTCTCAAGTATCTTTAAAGATAAAAGTATCAAACCAAGTATATTTATATTCACCAAGAAGAGATCCATTTGACGAGCATATATTATATAGGAAGTGTCCTTTAAAATATCGAAGTTGATTATCATTGGTTACATTTTCAATTGTGTTTGATTTCTAACGATTCCGAAAAAATCCAAAAATATTTGTATGTAAAGTTTTTTTGGCTGCACATGTAATGACGTCAGAGTTCGCCGAGAATGCGAGGAGCGCGCATATTCGAAATGCTATGTTATATGCAATTTGAACAATTTTCAGAATTGCATTAACGAACCCATTGCTTTAGAGACAAGTGTTCAAATTTTCGAGAAATCGGAGAAAGAGAAACAAACAGGCTTCCAAGAGTAGGAGTAGTAGGAATCCCACTATAGTGCTAAATAGTTGGCATATGTTCTACAGCTTCCGAATGTATAGGGCAAGAAACATTATAATAACCAATCTGATTAATGTAAATATTACATATTATAAAAAATCAAAGAAATGAATAAAATATAAACACAGAAGGAACCTGGAAGCGAAAAGAAGGAAATCAGGAAGGAAAAAGAAGTTTCAAAGGAAGTTTTGGATACAGGCTATTTGCCTTTTTCTCTACTCAATGCTACTGCTAGCTAGTACAACCCTCTGGTAATGCAGTGGGTAAATTTAAGTAATTTTCCTTAGTGAGGTTACCATTTGTATTGATAAATTTGAGTTTTCTTGAATTCTTATAATCAGCGTTTTCTTAAAATAGAATACTCCACAATGTTCTACAAAACAAATGTAGCCATAAATGGTCTCTCAATAATTCAGGCCGCTACTGCAAACTTATTACTATGTAACAAGTCAGTAAAATTTCTATCACGGTAAACGCTTTAAAAAATGAATGGCTTAGGTATATCTTCATAAGGGGCGTACGTTCAGTTGGCCAATTAGAAATTTGTCTTAGAACCGACAAAGTAGATTAACACAGTTATTAAGATCTGTTTTTGTATTTAATTTACCATTATGGCAATGCAATATGCGGTGTCCTTTATATACTTAGTTAATTGACTCGAGTTTCTCTTTTTTATTGTTTTTCTTCAGCGTACAGAACAGACTAATTTAGCCACAACTTGACAAATAATACACCACATATTGGTGAAACTCTCCTATAATGGCTTCGTGTGACGATCACTTTGTCAAAACAATAAACAATTGAAATGACGCAACAAAAAAAGGAAAATGGCTTTGCATTGTTTCTTTGAAGAGGTGTAAAAACTTGTGTATGTACATATTATAATGCAATACCTTATTCGACACGGGTTAACAAAGCAGTTAATTTAATGTTTTTTCTGTAAAGGGAAGTGAAAACAAAGCTTCGGTTTCTCTGTATTTTCCCTTATAACCCAGGAAGCAAAGTTTTTTCGGCCGGACCTCGGAAACATCATGAAGCCGGTTATTTTTTTCAATTATGTCCTCAAGTTAAAAAAAAAGATAAAACCATCGGAATATATAATTACTTTTCTTCCACTGGCACCTCCTGTTAAGTTAATTGAAAATTGTGATGTCGTCCGAGGACCAATTTGTAATATTTCCACAAAAAAATTCTTATTTTTTTGTTAATTTGATAATAAATTAATTGTTAATAAATTTGAGAAGGGAAATCCGTGGCTTTAATATACAGCGTGCCGGAAAAGTCTTACTTTCACTAATATCTCGAATACTAGTAAAGATAAAAAGATTAAAATTTTCTAGGTTGCATGTGTATCACCAAATGAAACTTTTTGTGTATTTAATCTTTTTCCACCCTTTCTGAAGAGGCTAAACTTTTTATTGTTAAATGCAACCCTATATCGAATTATACCTTATTTTGGAAACCCCTAAAACATAAAAATGTCTGCGCAAACCGGAGATCTCTGTCTCGACATGTTTTCAAATAAGAATTCAAGTAGTGAACTTGAATTCTTATCATTTTTAATTTTATTTTATAAGGTGTTAAAAATGACCACCGTTAGTTTCTTGACAATAATAAAGTCTAGATGCAAATTTCCTTCTAACGTTTTATAGTATTTAAGGAGTCATACTAACGCAAACATCAATCATTTTGTGTCGTAGTGGTAAATGACTGGGTTTTGTAAGAAATACTCGTTCTTTTAAATAACGCCAATGAAAGAAATCAAGTGGAGCAAAGTCCGACAACCGTGTTGGCCATTTAACAGGTCCACGACGTCCAATCGAGCGCCCTGGAAATTCATTATGAACATATTTTTTGTGGAGCAAATGCAAGTTCGAGCGTGTAAATGCATCCTGCAGAAAAACTAGATCATAGTTAATCTCGTCATCTTCAACCCACTCTCGTCACGCCCAGAAGAGGCGAAAAAAAGTTTAAGAGCCAAAAAAGCTGATTTGGTTATTAGCACCCTCTAAGACTTTTCGAACACGCTGTATGAGTAATAATATAATGTAATAAAGATGTATAAGAAAACTGGGCAACACGAAGCTTCCTCCGCGTGATCCATTAAATTCGTTGATTTCTGTTCTTCACACAAACACAAAAGACGATGCTCAATATAATAAATGGAAAGATCACGAATTCGTCTTTGATTTTATACATAAAACACCCTGAAAAAATTTACGTCTGAAATAAAAAGTTAAAAATTGTTGATTTACTTTGAGTTTTCATAATATGTTACCTTCATGTTTACCCGGTGTTATTCTTACCTTGACAAGGTATCAATTTTCTTATTTTAAATAGAAGCGCAAACTGATATAGATTTAAGTAGATTAGACTGGTCCAACTCTGTATTTGCCTTCAGGATTTCACATATATTTAAAGCGATCTAACTAAAACAAACTATGTTTTAAAAATCTGCCTTTCCCGCATGTTTTTAATGCAGCTATTATGCAACATCAAGTGTCTAATTTTTTTAAACAAAATAAATCATACAATGTAGCCAAGTTCTGCCTTTTTAATAACGTTCTTGTTATTTTTTAAATAAGTTTACGAATCAACGTGTCTGGCTTATTCACGATTATCTCCAGAACATGTTATATGCTTATACATAAAGACTTATCAATATTAAACATATTTTATTAGTGAACATAATATTTTAAACTCTAGTAAATATTCTAACCTCGGTAGATCTAAAAATAAAAATATCTAATGAATATCAAATTAAGCATTAACACCTGTATTCACTAAAAGGGTTTAAATTTAGACCAGGTCTTGACAGTTATAGGTTTAAGATGACATTTTTAACAATTGAACAAATCATTTTTCTAAATGTCAAAATTACGAAATGACAGTGACATAAGTGAAACATAACTGGCGAACTAAAAGTTTTAAGTACCATGACAACTAGACCTGGTCTGACTCTTAAAAAATTTTAGTGAATACGGGGGTAAATGTCATAATGTAAAAGCGTCAAAGCAACTGTGATGCTGTATGTAGATGTTCTAAAAATTAAATTAAAAGTAAAATATTTTTAATCACATTACTGTGTATAGGAAATTATAAATAAAATATTTCTGACAAATATTTTAACAAATTTCTTTTATTACGATTGTATTACCGCAGAAACAATTAGCCATTTGACACATGCTGTTTAGTTGTTTATTCATAAGGTATTATTTTCAGTAATCACTTTTATTACTTTCAGTTATCTATTTTACTGATGTTTACTATGGAGAAGAAGCCTTTAAAAATTAAAATGTTGCCTTTTATTCATTAAAATAATATGTAGAGTACTGTAACTCCCTTGTAGTATTAAAAGAAACAAATCGGACTGAAGATAATCGTCTATAAGTCAGAAATGTTGATTCACAAATATATGCTATTATATATCGTTGATATCTTTTTATCACTCTATTTAAATATCAGATAATATATGGCAGGGCAGAGAGTTTAATTTAAAAAAATTGAAAATTAGCAAAACTCAGAACTTGGCACCGCTCAATTATTTCTTTTGTTTAAAATTGGGTACTTGAAATTAGATATTAAGAATTATTTCTGCGCAAGCATGTTTCTCAAAACTGCTCAAAGGTCTTATTTATATCACTTTAAATATACTGAATTCGTCATAAATAAATGTACTAAAATCTCTATCAAGATATCCTATCTAAGATACCAAAATTAATACCTGGTCACATAAAAGTAGTATATTTTAAAAAATTAAATCAAACTAAAACATGTTTGTATCCAGCTTTTTTTGTATTTAAGAAATAAGGAAATATGTATGCAGTCAGTACAGTTACGTACAGAATGTCCCTAAAACCTGCTTGACTGATAAAGTGTCCATGTTTTAAAAAAAAACCTGCGGAATTTAAAGCGTTCACTGTCAAAAAAATCAGATTGCATAAATATATTTTTTGAAATAATTTGTTTCATATGTTCATAAACAATTTTGGAGTAGTTATGAGGTTTGATTCAATTTAATACGCTCCTGTATTAGGTCGAGATCAGAAACGTTCACAATAAATCGACTGAGTGTTAAAAGCTAAAGGTAAAAAAAGTGAAAGTAGCTTTTTCCAAAATTAAATGTCTGAAGTCTGCGGCGGAGCGTGAAAATTGCAATTCTATGTTGAACTTGATTGACGACCTTATAAATAATATTCGTGGCGTGCGTTTTATGTTGTCATTATAGGTGTATGTTTTTTACCATAAACTGTATTATATATATATATATATATATATATATATATATATATATATATATATATATAAATATATATAAAAAATTAAATTTTGAAACGAATGTTCCGAACTCCGAGACATTGTCGCATTTAAATTTGCTGATACATCAATCAGTTTTGTATTAAAAGTCTATTTACTTAAATGTTTATTTGTTTAGTTTCAACCTAATTAAGATAATTTTTGAATACTCACACAGACATCTGTAAAGTTTCAGTATTATCATCGAGTTATTTAAAAAATCATATTTATGACCTCCATCACTATTTTAAAATTTCTTTCCGTTATATCGTTGTTGGTCAAAAAGTAGACGCTGAGTTTTTATAAATATATGCATAATGACAAGCCTTCAAGTCGGGCCAAAACATTATTTCATCTCCAACATGATGTTCTTCAATAAAACCAACGAGTTTTGTCGGGCAGTTGTCTATACACCATCTGCTGTCCAGTGCTTCTCCTGGTACACGATTCACATAAGGCTTTGCTATACATCGTTTCATTGATTAATTTTCATAAACTTATAACAATTTATATATTGTAAGCAACTTGAATTTTGATCATACTTTTTTTACTGCAATTTTAAATCTTATCTTGGATAATGAGATCGATATCGCTAGGCAAGGTTTTCTTTGACCAACGCAATATAATAATCCTGATGTCATTTTATATAAAGAGGCATTTAAAACTCCTGAAAACTTTTGTTATTTAAATTTTTATAACCATTGATACACACCCGATAGTAAATAGGATATAAATTCAACAGTTTGTAAACTTATTAAGATTTATAAATAAAATTTAAACTCTCCCACATACCGGAGCTACCGTTCTCCTCTGCATAAATTCACATAGGAGTATGAAGACATAAGGGACCACCTATCTAACCAATAGTGTTACAGAACTAAGGAAAATGGAACTATTTTGTGGACACCAAGGAGTCCGTACTTGATTACTGTGGATGTTATCTTAGGAGTTGCTCTAAAAGAAATTATATATATATATATATATATATATATATATATATATATATGTGTGTAAGACAAAGTTTAAAACAGTTAATCAATTGCGGCACAGAATCCAAGAAGCTGTAAACTTTATTAACAAGATATATATAGACATCCCGCCCGTTTTGGACAGGATGAAAACAATAGCCGCTAGAGTAGAATTAATAACTTGACTTGAAAATAAGACTTCAGACCCATATTATGTTGCCATTTTTTGACAGCTGCCAATTCTAAATGTAAAAGGATGTGTATATAAAATATTATGTAGGACGCAAACTCCTAAACAAATTACTTTGCAAATACCATTTAAATGTTGAACACAAAATTGGTCTTGACAACTGTCAAATAATTTTAATGAATACATGAAATATTCTATCTATCATCGAAACCCCAAAATCGATATTTTAAACCTTTTAAACATTAGACCAAAAAAACATTTTGACAGCCGTTAGAATTCATATATTTTTTTCTAAATCACTATCTCCCCATCTAATAGCAAAAGTTGAAATAAATATGCAAAACATATACAATAAAATATGTATTTTATTATTTTTTAAAAATATTAATAGTTTCTAAAATTTAAAAATATCTTCACCTAACCTAAAATTTCAATTTAGATTTTAGGGAGCTGTTATATTTCCTTAGAGTGAACCTATTATATACAAAAAATTGCTTTTCTATGCAAAAAAAATAAGTTTGTCCTGTTTTACCGTTTTTTAAAAAAGCTAAGCGTTATGCATATAAAAAATATTTGTATGTTTTGGGGAAGCTTTTGTTCCCAAGGGCTACCCTGTATACTGTAGAAAATGTTTAATGTAGAAAGAGATAATTTTTTTTTCGTATTCATGGGAGCTCTGGAAAAAATGTTTATATGTACAAAATTATAAAATATTATAAATTTGACGTTTTTCACTATTTTTTAGGCAAGTTTAATGTTTCCGGAATACATTGTATATTTGAAAAAAATATTTTATATACGAGAAAATTAAAAATGTTTATTTTTCTTTTCAGGAGGCTGCTTCATAATGAAAACAAATTTATGTACAAAAATGAATAAAAATTTGAGGTATTTCGCCGTTTTTTAGTTATATATAAGTAAAAATTGTATTAATTTTTTTTTAAATATAAGTAAACGAAAAAAAATCCAGTAGCTACGTAAATGTCTCAAAATACGATTTCTTACGTTATTATACCTCTTAAAAATATTGAAAATCTACGCCCACGGCTCACAAAATCGAATTCCAGCGAAACTTTGACCAATACTATTTTTCGTGCAAATTTGAAACGAATTGGTTTGTCTGTTCTTAAGTTATCGTTCAAGCAAATTTTATGTACATATAAACACACATCCGTACAGGCATTATCATTTTTCTTCTACAAATATGTTTTTCATTTTGTAAGTTCTCTAAAACGCGGAAAAAAAATCCAACTTATATTTTTCAAAATATCTCGCGATTACGATATTCTATATATTCTATAGATTATATTAATAATACATTATATGGGCTGTTATATGGGAGAGTAAAAATATGGTTAATGGTCTTAATAGAAAATAAATATTTTTAATCGTCTAAAATTTACACTAAGAAAACATTTTGCAGCTCTCAATAATTCAGAATGCCTTAAACAACTAATCTATACCTACTATCAAAATATTAAAATTAAACTGTTGAAACTCCGGTTACTGGAAAATGCCACTACTCTGAACCGGATTGCCTTAAAACCCCCTGTATAAATATATAACACGAAACCATATAACAAACAAAAGTCAATGACACTTTAAATAGCCAATACCGCATGGGTATAAAGCAAAAAATAAGAATATAATTAATTCTTTTCTGCATATATCGAAGAAAGCAGTTATTTCTAAACTACTTTACTAGCCGTTACTAAACATATTGGAGTAAACAAACATTGCTTACTATTAGCTTGCTATAACTGTATTTGGACAGGATTCCTGATATTTCTATACTTTCTGGATATATATCACCACTCCTCAAAGCATTTAAGACAGATAGAGCAACAAATATTTGCAAATTCTGAAGACAAGACAGAAAAAATATGGAATTTTTGATATATCTAATCGTTTTTATCCCAGGAGGTACCGATACGACTTTACGAAGGCCCAGAGAATTCTAAATTCACCCTTAACACTGATTGAGTTGATTCTTACACCAGTCTCTAGAGAAAAAATAGACGTTTCTTTGTGAATTTATTTGATTCACCTAGGATCAACAGTTCATATGCTACAGGGCCAAACGTAAAACCATAACAAAATATATGGACAGAACCTTGTAGATTTATTTCTAAAATAGCTCGGCCTGTATAAACCGGAGAGTAATTTTAGTGATGTGGTTTTTGAATCCCTCGGGGAAATTTGGGATCCCATAAACAAATTCCGCCCCACGTTAAAAATAGTGAAATATGTGAAAATTGAAAATGCGGAAGCGTTTTTTTTTTTGTTTTTTTGCATTTCGACCAATTTCTCGGTCATTTGAGATATAGGCATCCTATACTTATTTAAATCTTCTATATATTTCCTATCTAACCCCCCTTTTCACCTTGACAAAGTAGTCAGGGTTTCGACTCAGCAAAATGCCTTCAAACTTGCCCCATTTTTAACCCCTTTTTTTTAAGTGACATCCCGTGCTCCGATATTGTCCGTTAACGAACTTATCCGAGATTTTTGGACAAGAAATCCGAAAAAATGTCCCTCGAAACATTATCCATAGCGACCTGCATTTTGAGTCATCGGAGTTTCTGAAAGAGTGCTCATATCAGACACCACTGTCAGCCCCAACGAAATCACGATTTTACCAAAAGAAGCGTCCATTTAACCTCCACGAACCCATAGAAGAGTATTTCACACACTTTCACAAACACAAATTTCAAAAATGTTCGGTCCATATAGAGAAATGCGCGGACATATTATGCAAATGCATATTTGGCATTTGAAATCAAGTTATATGATGTATATTGCCACAAAATTGTGGGTTTATCGAAATCTTATTGCAATAGTGCCTAATTTTCGTTCCCTTATTTAACTGTCATTAAGTAGTTAAAAAACCATGAAACATAACCCTTAGAGCAATAGGATCATAGGATCATCAATTAAAGAACAGGAGGGATAGGATCATCAATTAAAGAACACAATTATATGATCATCAATTAAAGAACACAATTCCTTAATTAATGACACGTAAAACTAGGCTATATTAAGAGTTATTTATTTAAAAAACATGTTTAACATTATGGTAAGTAAATAAATCTGATCAAAATTGTGGTGCCTACTTTTAGGTATCTTTAATAAAATTACAGGGTTAGAGAAATAGTTAATTTTAAGAAAAGTCGTGCTGATATAAAGTGATGAAGTGAAAATCGTCCTAGGTAATGTTACACTCCAAATAAATGATGTGCCTTATTTTGTTTTATTTTACTTTAATAATAATAAATCTTAGTCTAATAATTTTCATTACCACAAGTGAAATCCCGTTTTGTAAAACCAGAACTCTAATTAATAAAATAATTAATTACTGATTTTAAATATGTAATATACACGTACATTCTCTCTGGCTTGTAAACCTAGCTAATAAGAATCAGTGGCGAATTTACGAAAGGAGAAATCCATGTCTCGTCATAAATATTCGGATTTTAAATAGCTTTCTAATTTTCTTAAGCATTCTCTAGAATGAGAAGTGTATCAAACGGAATTGTTGTCAGCGATTAAAGCGTTTAAAGAAAAGTAATAAAATTAATTGCTGAAAAGTCTAATATAAAAGAGACCAGACATTAAATAAATAGTACCCGTTCAATTAAAGTTGCTTATGACTCTGATTTTACTTTTATTGGTTTCTTGTTGAGAGTACATTATGCGAAGGACCATATCAGTGTTTGATGCACATTTTGATTCAGAATTTAATACAGATTTACCGAAATAAACTACCGATCAATGATCACAAGAGAGTAATTAAAAATTTGCTAATCTTTTTAAAACCAAATATCTCTGTTTCAGATTAAGCAAATCGAATACAGTTTATTTTTGCGTTAAATAGATAACTTAAGTCCTTAGATCTAAAAAGATTTGTATACGAATTATCTCAACTTGTTATACAGTTTTTGTAAAAGTTTTTTTTGTCTTACTAGACCCACTATTTACAATTTTCGATTGCCTGCCTCGGGAAAATGGAAGAAGTAATTTTTACTTTCCTTCTGAGAGAGAAGTATGGTAATCGTAAAAAACATTCACCCTACGAGAATTTTGAAAGTCCTTGCATTTCCGTGTCCCTGGACCCCGAAAAACATGTTCTCCCATTTCCGTCGGTCTGTCTGTCTACGCGGCATAGCTCAAAAACTACTTATCTGACTGACATCAAATCTTGGTTAATCAGGGATTCAAGGGTCATGAGAAGATGAAATGGTTACATTTTGGAAAAATCCGATTTAGCCGAACAAAATGGCGGCGTCACAAAAATGTAAAAAAAAATCGATACTAAGAAACTAATCGAATGGTCTTCAAAATTTGCGCAAAAAATAAAGTGTGACAAGGATAAACTGGTAAATTGTTTGTGTAAATCAATTATGATGAACAAAATGGCGGTTTGATGAAATGTTAAAAAATTCAGTACCAAAATTGTTTATCCAATTGACTTGAAATTTGGCACAGAATGTTTATCCACATATTGCTAATATATACAGTTTGTTCTCAGGCGTGGAACCAATGCATTAACAGAAAGTTGGGAAATATTTGGAAACAATGGAAGATATTTTTTTTATTATATTTTATATCTAGTCATTGGTTTTTGTGTTGTTTATTCAAATTTAATTAATAATAATAATTAGTAATAGAATAATTAGGATACCTATCTACATATAGAAGGTAAAAACATATTTGAGCCACATATTTTCTGATAGATGGGTAGATTGAAGAGGTACGAATTACAGTTTCAAATCGGTAAATTTCCTTTACCCGTCACTTCCCCCGTTATGAATTTTTCCTTTTACTAGGAATAGTGAAGTGTGACCCAATTTAGTTCCGCACATAGTCCTTTAGTATACTGTCTTTTCAAACATTTTTATTGGGCGCCGATTATCACGACAATATAATAATCCGATTTGAATAAACAGGAAAACAAAATCAAAGAAAATTCTTTAACACCCTGTATCTTTACAATGAAGCCGTTGTAGACCTATGTGTATATAATATTTTTGTCTTATCTTGTGCTTAAAGAATTTACCTTGAAGCGATGGAACACCCCAATTAATTACAATAAAAGCACAAAGAAATAAACAATTACACAATTTACAGAAGACACTAACAGAATTTTGTAGAGTTAGGGAACAATTTGGTGACAAGATAACTTTTTACTTTATGAGGAGATCGCTGACTTGCCATCGCCAGCTTCAAGGAAGTCTCCCTAGACGACCTCATCGCCTTTTTTATAAGAATAGACTGATTGATAATCCTAAAATAAACCAAAGAAATTCTTGCAAATACAGCAAGCATTTGTTAAAACATGAAACATAACGAAAACGAAATAATCAGGACAAATTTCTTAAATGCTACTCCTTCGCTTCACTAATTTATAAACATTTAATCAAATTTAAGCAGGTCAAATTGTCCTAGAAACATTCACAACATATGGTCTTTTCCGGTATTAATCACCTAGATAAAACCAAGATTGAATGAAATATGCGAATTGATAATTTTGTAAAAGTAAAATTTCATCACAACACAGCTGTGGGATAGAACACTTTCATTCAGACTACATTAATCATTTGCCAGCTTGTTTTGCTGTACATCCCGGATAAATATAGCTTTGCAACGTTTGTTGTTTGGCCTACGCAACTAATTATATTTAATCTACTTATACATTAATGACATTCACTTTATATAATAGAAAACACAGGTTTTAAAATTATCCATATATTGTTGAATAGTCTTTATCACAAATACACAGGACTAAGCGGAGTAATCAGTGGCAAATTCCCCATATTAAACTTCAATAGTTATTCTAAAAACTAAAAACAAAAGAAACTAACTGTAATTTAATAAATGCAAATATTTTAGCTTTTATTAAAATATAAATAATCTTTACACTAGTTGTAAAAAATAATTGTTAAAAATCAGAGCTGGTACAAGTTTATAAATGTATATGTAGTTAAAAGGAAACTCATATTTTTAAGAACAAAACAAAAACAAAACTGTTAAAAATATAATTTTTCAAAGCCAATTTTCAAAAATGCTTGTTGAGAAATACGATCAGGTCAGAATATTCAGAAAAACTGAAAAATTCTCATTCGCATTAGCAATAGGAAAAATGTGCGGGATATAGGGGTACTGTATCTGAATGGGTACTCACTTTGTGTTTTAATTACTGAGCAATAAATAAATAATTATAAATAAACTACATGTCAAATTATAAGATTTAAGGAATTTTAATTTTTTTCTGAATTTCTAAAAACTAATAATTTGGATTTAACAAGCAAAAGTTTTTACTAAGAAGGGCTTTTTTAAAATATATTTTACCTCTATCACTGGTTAAAATGTATAAGCATTATAGCTCAAAGGGTAAACATTTATGGTATTAAAAAGTCAACGTATCCTAATAAAAAACACACAATAAAATGAAATATTTACTTTGTATTTAGAATTTAATAAAAAGAACATTTACTGTCAAGAGTTTTTTTATCAGTGAGCGAAGGTATTTCTTTCCAGATTTTTTTTTTGAAATTGATTCATTACAGCCCAATCCTACGAGACTAAAATTTTATAAATACAGAGAGCATAGAGCCTTTCTTGGCTAATAGTGGCTGTAAATAATTTTGTAGCCTCTTTAGGGCAGAAAATTGCCGCTCACCACTATAGCATCGTAAAAAATTCAATAATGAGAACTTAGGAAAAGTGGATTTCACCTCCAACACAAATTTCTTGTATTGCAATTTCTCAATATTCAAAAATGAGGTGAGGCCGGGCCCTATCTAAGATTCAAGCCCTAAACGGTCGCTTAGAGATCAAACGGCACTGACTAAAGTTAAGAACAGTTAAGAAAGAATAGTGAAAAGTTGTTATAGTCCGATAATATACCTCGAACGGGAGGTCGTTTTAAAGTGTGAAATTGAAGCTGTGCCGGACCGGATCCAGTTGCAATTACCCAAAATTATATAAAATTTCAGTTGTTTTTTGTAATGTTTACTTTTTAACCCGACATAGGTCCAGATATTTGCAAAAATCTCCTCAAATGCTTTGAGAAGCGCTACAAACAGTTATTGACCGAAAAGTTGATTAAACATCACGGATGCTTCCTAAATATTGTAAAGTTTTAATACATATTTCATGCCGACTTTTTATGAATGAAACGATAATAAATAACTGAGTTTTGTCAAACACGACATTCGAGGAGATGCTTCCATATAAGGCAAATTCCGAAATACTTTTATTCTTCTTTCTGCTTTATGCGGAATACCAACATAAAGTAAAGTATCACTCATTTAGGTCTCTTTTGTGATTTCTTGTGTTATAATAACACATGAGGTGAGAAAGCAATTCTATGCTGCCATATATAATTCTTATTAGCTTAGATAATATTTCCTTAATAGTGTAAACCCAAGTAGTATTAATTAGTGGTTAGGCTTGTGGAAACTGTACCTGTTTTTAGCCCAAATATCATCAATAAATAATTAAAATATTAACAAATTCCTCGTATATATATATATATATATATATATATATATATATATATATATATATATATATATATATATACGCACAAAATAATCTTTTCTCGTTTAGAAGATGGAAAAATGTAATATTCAATTGTGTATACCCACTTCCGATATAAGTCGAACGGGGGGCCGGCAGTAAAGAGCCGGATCCAGTTGCAATTATCTCTAATTTAAAATTCGTGCTTTTTTATAATATCTATCAGTTCAGAGCAGCTACACAAAGTTATTTTTAATGATTAGGAGAAACGCAAAAAAACAACACACAATTAACTCCCTTTTACACGGACCAAAACAAAATACCTTAATAATGAGCTTCCTATAAAACATATACTGTGCCGACCTTGCAGTGGTTACTAGCCCTCGGCATAGTAGGAAAGCGTTGTCACGGTAGCAGTAAGACGATTCCAATGGCATTTTTTTAACAAAATCATTTAATTGCTTTGTAATACCAAAGATCAATTATACATCGCGTAGACGATCCATCAGAAACACAATAAATTTACCACTTTTAATCGTTTATGTCACGTTTAATCGAAATATTAGTTTATTTATTATTTGCGCCCAACAAGATTAGACGCGGGAGTTGCCGAGAGGGCGAGTTATGTATATTTGTTTAGAAATACATATTTGTATGCGTAATTCAATTCGGATGTACAAGAGTGCTCATACTGGCAACTCTAGCCGTGAAATTGTACCGAGCCACGCGGAAATCTCTCGATGGATCCTTACCACAGGGAGTACAATGCAACGTTGGGATCCATTTAGGGGGATGTTTCATTTAACACTTATGGATCGTCTATACTGTCTTTGGTAATACATTAGGCGTTGTCAACAATGTTTCTAAATAAATTTCAAACCGTTTTATTATACAACAATAAATATTAAAATGTTTGTTTACCTTTTAAACGATAAGCAGGCAACTCGATTTTACTCCATTATGGTTTAGCTAGAATGAAAATTCGCAGACATGTAGGATTTCCCGATCTATCGCAATATGACATCGAAAAAACAATTTACGTCAGTTAAAAGAATATGGGGAAAAAAAGATGTTCAGCCTGTATATTATAACTAGATTTGACAGGTGAGGTTCTATGAAATATTTTTATGTATTAGTTTTTAAATTTCACTGCCGGCTTGACAGAAAACGACACCAGAAGCAAAATGTTCGTGCATAATCCCATTAAATCTTAACACAGATTGATAGACCTCCTTCTTCTAATTTTAAAAATGTATGGATTTATATACTTATCTTTTACAGTTTTCGAGATATTCGCGGTTAACTATTTGCATATAGTTTACTATTCCAATAGTAGGCTATGGTAATATTCAAATACGAATTTCTCGGAAACTCTAAAAGACAAATATATAAATTCATATATCTTTGAAATCAGGAGAAAGAGCTCTATAGATGAGTGCTAAAATTTGTGGAGTTATGCAGCATGAAGCTTTTCCTTCCGGTGTCGTTTCCGGTTAAACCCGAAACTAAATTTAAAATCAGAAAATAGTTCATATAACCTCAGTATACACGGTGGAATTTGTTGAAAAATCTGTTTTCCGAATAAATTTTTTATTTGATATTCTATTGTTTTTTTTTATGCCATATTCCTATAGCCCAGAAAAGCCTACTTAAGTTAGGTTTTTAAATTTGAACTCTTATGTGAGAAAATTGTTATTTTTATTTATGAAATTTAGGCTATAAACACCTAGAGCTGCCTACAGGCGCACATATAACCTGGAAATTTGATGCAGTGTACAGGGGTCTAGAGCCAAAATTTAACCCCAACAAACCCAAATGGCCCTTCTTAAAAGACCTGTAACAAGAAAATAGCTGCAATGAAACCTACTACTCGTGTGTTACACAGTATGGTATAGCTCCCCGAGTATGGCCTAGTAGAAACTTATAGACGCTAATTTTTCCCTTTAATTGCAGGCTATTTAATACCGGTAGTAACTAGTGAAGTACTGGAATTAGGGATTGGAAGAATAGTTCAACATAGCTATACTGAATTGTGGAGGAAAAATGAGACATAAAAAAGTAGAAGATTAAGCGAAATTTTTAAAAATTAGTTTTAGAACGGTTATTTCGCATAATTTTAAAATTAGCCAAAAGTAATTTATCATTTCGAAGTCATCGAGAAAATATTGAAAATTTAAAAGGATTTTTTTTTGACAATAATAGGACTTCTATCAAATTACCATATTAATGCAAGTTTTAAAAATGCCTAGTGGAACTACGCGATACTTGAGTAAGGCAATACAAACTTGTATCTGAAATAAATTTAGCTAATTTTTTTTCTCTTATGTTAGAATCGACTGAAGACATTTCTAAAAAAGATAAATTAAGAGTTTTTGTCAAAACCGTTGAAATTATTGGAAACGCAAACATTTTAGGCATTAACTATGAAATTAGGGAAAGCTTTTTAGAGTTCTAAGAATTAAAAGATCAATCTTCACCTGGTATGTTTAAATATATTGAAAAATCCTAATATTCCAATGGTTAACTGGGTAGGGTGGTGCTAGCGTGATGAGCGGTGTCTACAATATCGTTCAAGCAATAGTGAAGCAGGTTCAAACAAATGCTAAATATATGCTTAGTACCGATCATAATAATAATTTAGTGATTGATGATGCAGTGGCGAGTTGTAATGATACTACAGCATTTTTCTCTACACTATAAATCACTTATAGTTTATAAGGGCTTACCGTTAAAAGGCGAGATCTCCTGATTTCAATTACAGGTGGGTCAGATAAAACTCTAAAAAAGCTTAACACCATCCATTTGCCAGAAATGATACAATCAATTGCATCAATACAAATTCGATATTTTGATATTTTATAAAGGCTCTCACAGAAAATGAATTTAAACTGTCAAAAGAAAGAAGAAATTCAGAAAGCTTCGATTTCAAAAAAGAAAATCGAGAATGTTTAATTGAATTTTAATACCCTCTTTATGTTTAGAAGTATGAGAAAGGTGAACTTCGCTTTAAATACTTTACAAGAAAATAATACCGATTTAGTTGAAGTAACATCAATTTTTAGATACTTCTAGGAAAAACGCCTGATTTAAGAGTAGAGGAGGCATAAAGCAAGAACTTGAAGGTCAAAGGCAACGAAAAGTAAACAAAAACTTTTCAGTTTTGCTTAAACTTTAATTTAATTTTAAAGTAGAGAAAATTATTTTAAGGCTAACATTCATTCTTATATTATTGATATTATTAGCAATCAACTAAAAGGAATATGTTCTGCTATGCTTTCAGTACAAAAAAAAATAGTTCTTAGAACCTCGAAATGTATTCGTAAAATACAACTGAAGTAACTTTAGAAAATGCTGATAGTTCATGTGCTAAATTCTGAAAATGTTGAGTAACTGTTTTCCTAACCAGTTTGCTATGTTGTGGGAGATGGCTAAACCTGACCTTCAAAAGGACATTACAAATCTATATACAGCATACGGCGGACCCATGAACATATTTTGCATTGAGGCTTACGTATCTTTAGATCCGCCATTGTACAGCGTAACCACTAATCATTGATACTTGTGTTTCCACTAATAGGAAGTTATTATTATCTAAGAAACTAAGAATTATATATAAAAGTATAAAACTGCTTTAACACCCCATATATCAATATAGCACAAGACACCGCAAAAAGGCACTAAAATTAGTGACACTTTTTATAAAGATATAGCGTATAAAGTAAAAAACAAAAATAAAACTTTTTATCAATCCCCCGTATACCGAAGTATTTCCTTGAATGTTACGTGTGTTACAACTCAGTTGTTTATTATTTATATTTTAATCACGTTCATTTAGGGTATTAAATTCGGTTAAATATATATTAGAACTTTACAAAATTTGGGCAGAATCAATGAAATGTATTCTGCTTTTTGATCCACATCAGTTTGTAGTACACCTTAAAGCATTTGAGGAGATATTTACAAATATCTGGACTAAAGGTCAGGTTAAAAAGTACACAATACAAAAAAGCACGAATTGTAATTAGTTTTTGGGCAATCGCAACTGGATCCAGCCCGGCAAGGATTAGTCACTTAATATTTTCGACTTCACACTTAACATTTTAGGCATAAAATAATAATAGGGAAAAGTACATGGACTCTTGAAAATATATTAAATATCAACACTTCAATCCTCATTCATCTAATTAAAAAGATTATAACATTATTAACCTTGAAGATCATTAAAAAAACATAGATCATTATAATAAAGTTGTCAAGATCTCTGAGGACCGACTATAAATTATCACCGTATTAATCATGTAACTCCTTCTAATAGCAAACGAAGAAAGGAAGAAAGAAAAGCTCGTTAAGTCGGCTCGGCCGGTGCATTCATAGTCTGTCTGTCGCCTCGGAACTTTGTTTACTTTAAAGAGTGTGTTAGTAGGTCATAATCTTCAAATAGAAGCACAGAAAACATCGTTTGGCTAATTCGGCGTTGCCGGCGCGCCTGAATTATCACAATTTCTAAAGAATTACTAGGTTGGTGCGGAGATTTATGGACTTTAGCGTGCTAGTTAAATCAAGGATATTTAGTGTAGATTAGTGTTGTCTTTTTAACTTAAATAAGAGTTAGGATCTCACGGTTTCGCGGTAAATGTGGTGAGTGAAAAATTACCCAGATACAGACAACAATAATTTTATAATCAATATTAACAGTTTGTATTATCTGATAATAAAGGCACAAACTAGTCCATTGTTGTTTTAATGTTTCTGATATGAAGCACTGACAAATTAATGTTTAAAAAATCATGTTTTATCATCTAAAAAATATAAATTATTATACATTAGACACCTTTACACTTGCGAACTTTAAATAGCACCTTTAACTTTTCCTGGTATCATGAATGAAATAAGATTTTATTATCATACAAATATATATCGGTTTGTGTGGAATATTCTTTCGAACCTTGCGTTTTCTCAGCTGCACAGATAATACTGTAATAACGGTAAACAAATATCATTACTTAAATAAAACATTTTAACAGATCATTTAATTTTTGTTATTTATTCTAGTTTATTGTATTCTATACAAGGGCTACATGTTCCGATCCTTCTAATTTCCTACATTTTCTATGTCATATAATATGTCATACTTGAGCGACAAATCAGTTTTCAAATCCTTTAATGTATATAATATATATATATATATATATATATATATATATATATATATATATATATATAAAATATCAAGAATAGTCAGGTTTTTTTTTAACACACTAATGACAAATGTTTCATTATATTGGGTAAGAGCTAGAGTAATATACGATTTCAGGAATTTGAAAATGAGCGAATTTTCAGAGAAAATATTAAGGTAATGTAACATCAAACCAAAATACGAGCAGTGCTACTTAGCCCTTTGATAGAAAACATACTATAATTTCCACAAAAGTTACCCTAGTGTAAGCCTTCATAACTGACCGGTCATTGCAGGCCTTAAAAATTTTCTATATAAAATTAAGGAAGCTGCCACAAAGCCTACATAAACCGTAGGCTGTGCTGCCACTATCCTTGGTGTATATATCTAGAATTTGTCAAATATGAGTCACCAAAACTTAAAGATCTGTCTAAATGCAAAAATATGACTACAAATTTTGAGTACTTTATATATATAGTGCAAAAATATTTATTTTAAAATCATTAAAGTAAAAAAATTGGTTTTTTTGAAGTGCCGTCAAATAAAAAAAATCTGTTTCTAGCTGCACAGACGAAGACGACACAATATTAGTGGGAAGAATATTTTCTCTACCCTTTTATATATCTTTATAATTCAGATTTTTTTTACCTATCTACTGACCAACCCCCAGGCAGGTTATTAATAAACGTTACATAGAAGTATTTGCACTGATTGCAAAATTGTATTAAAAAACCAAATATTATCAAAGTACGTGTAAAAAAGTACTGAACATTAAAAAATCTTTAATAAAATGCAAACTTTAACAAATTAGATTTCAATATCTATTTTTAATAAATTAATTAATTCTTCATAATTTTTTAAAGCTCTTTTTACAAAGGCCTTATGAATCTATTTGTTGGTCTATACAAGTTTTATGGGTTAAGTAAATTAAGATCTCATAGTTATTAGATTTAAACAGGATTACATTAATAGTACTTACTCATGTTTCGCCTTTGATTTTACGAGACCTCAAAGATCCGACCGCTGTTCAAAGGGTGTTTTGAACTCGTGCAGTGAAAACTCCTGAAGATACCTCGTGTAATCGAAGGTGAAACATCGTAGAAGAATTCCAATTTGACGGTTTAAATCACCCAAAAACTATAATTTCTCTATTGATCCAGATTTTGTAATTTTTTGAAACTAGTTTTAACATAAGTTGATGTAGCATTTTAACATTTAGCCGTAGGAAATAATTGTCATATACTTTAAAATGCCTGCAACCGGCTGATTAAAATCGAATCCCTAATATAAGTTATAGGTGTTGCTTTTCGGTGAAAGTAGTTAGAGAAATCACAAATCCGCTTCGATAACTCATTTGTATTTGCGGAACGAGTAGAAATTAACATTAATACTGTTTCGATTGGCCGGCAGCGTAGAAACGCCGCTAATAAACGTGGCAACATTGCTAGTACCCATTCATTCTCAAGGTGCTTTCATTTCTTTGATTGCAGACAAGGAAGCGGCTAACCTGGCGGAACCAACATGACAAGGTCGCGGATGCTGAACATACTTGGCACATTGGCAGTCTTTTTATTAGGGGTAAGACTTTCACTTTCTCTTTAATTTGCACTCTTAGTTTAAATGGCCTCTTATTTGATATTTTAGAACATATGTCTAAATGTTACTTACATATATATATAAGTATATGTAAGTAACATTTAGGCGCCTTTATTTGTTTATCTAACTTATTAACTTTAGATTGGTAACCTACACAGTATCTTTAGAATCTAAAGTTGAAGGTTTTAAGGGGTAAGTAATAATCTGGTTTAAGGCCAAAAAATTAACAGTACATTTTTTAAGCCACCCTAAGCTGAAAATATAAATGTGTTACACAATTTAATTACTCCCTTGTATATTTCATGTTACCTTTGTATTGTTAACAATATGTAATTATCAGTGTCTATTATTATATTATTTTATTAAAGCCTATATTTTAAAGGATTTATATACTTGAATTTATTAAACTCATACAAAGAAATTATGCTATGGACAAGCTACTGAAACCAGAGCGATTAGACATAGAATCAACATCTAATAATGCTCACTTCCGGTCTCACTGGAATCGTACTTTGAGATGCTGCTAAAGTTGAAGATGATATGGGAAAGTTATTATTTACGAATGTGCCGTCGTTTTTGAACACATTAGTTAATGCAAACATGTAGAAAAACTTGTATGTAAATCAACGAAGTGAAATATTTGCTACAAACAATTATTTGCTGAATCTAGCAAACAGATACAAATTGAGACGATTTAATCCGAGATTCAATTATAGCTGCTCTTAATTCCTCCCAATAACGCAAAGTATTCTTTAACACAATATATTAACTTCAACAGAATTATTGAATTAAGCTAGATTACTAGAAATGGCCCATCATTCCGAATCAGATCTTGGGCCAGGCCATTTAGCTCTCATTCAAATGCTGCAATCTCAATAACCGTTTATTCAAATCATTCCCTTCAGGTACTCCATCTGAAGAAGACCTTATAATTTCCTGTACAGTTTTTAAATGCTATTTTTGTGGAAATTATAGACACCCCCGAGATAAATGACCATATTCAGATTGGCCCACGGCCATGAAACTACCATTTCTACACGTCACTTAGCGCCCAGAGTTTATAGAAAAGTAGAAGTAAATTATGCTAATACGAAGCTATTATAATACGACAGTCTCCAATGTTCGAGAAAGTGTGGAAAATTCTGAAGTCCATAATCAAGTGGAAACACATAATCCCATTACAAGGTTTTATGATAGTCATGGTTCGATTTAAAATGAACAAAATTTTGAAGATTCCAGAGAGCCTTTGATGGATCATCCTAAGCGCCAAACGCCTCCGGCATCTTTAGAAGAGTATATTCGAAACTGAGCGGGGGTGCATGTCATACAGTTTTATTACTTTCTTGTATGGTTTATGTTATCTTTCTATTGTAAACAATATGTAATTATAAATGTCGTTTATTTGTATAATGTCAGTAGCTGTATTCAGAATTTATGAAAACATATATTCTAAAAGGTTTCTGTACTTCAAACTGATAAATGTTTATAATAATTATGAGACATGTACGAAAATGCGTTACAATCAAGATGAAGTTCGAAAAAAAGAGTATTAGGGTTTAACAAACGTATCCTGCTTTTATTCGAATCTACCGCTTTTTTGTCCCTTTCTAGCTCTTCTCCACCCAACTACTACTACTACTACTACTAAAATCAAAAATGTATAATCTGAACTATAAAATGCGTTATTTAATTTTAAAATAATGAATTTAGTTGTTGGTGCAAATTATTTGAATAAAAAAAGTCACATAAAGATATAAACTAGGATTTACATCAATTTGAGTAATATTTTCTTTATATTGTTTCTTTTTTATAGAAATTAGCTTCTCATTTCCAACTTGAAAATAAGCAAAACTAGCTTTATCCAGATTTTTATGTAAAATGTCTCTTCCTTTTCACAACCCAGTCCTGTTAAATTCTAGTTTGCGCTTACCAACCCTAGAAACTACCCACTTCGTTAATTATATATCTTCCACCGAGGATACACATGTGCAACTTTTTAAAGAAAATGCAGATGCAACCTAGTTAAAAACCTTGCTAAAATTGAAACTTTCAGACAAAAGGGCGAAATGGCCCTTGTTAAGAATAAACCGGCCCAGACTCGAAGTGAGGCATTCGCTTTTTTTAAAGAAAATTTAAGTCCGGGTAACTTTATTTATTTTAACCCGATTTTTAAAACCACGCTTTCGCTGACAGGAAATTTTATCTAGTTTTTATATTTACCTACGTTTTAGCTTAGATGTTTTACAAGTACCATATATATGGCAACATAATTATTTAAGAGACATTTTGAACGCATATTTTCAAAAAGTACGGCTCTACCGATTTTTGAATTATAGAAAGTTAAAAAGAAGGCAATGTCACCTTGAAAAAGTAATTCCTGTATAAGCAAAATTTACTAAAAGCGAGTCATTGACTTGACATTGTGTAAAGAGGGTGTTACAAATTCTTGGCAAAGTAGGGGTGCCGTTATAGAGTTTCGGTAGTTTCCCTGGTGGAAGTTAAAATGCGTCTTTCTATAGTAATCTTTTGAAAAAACTTTTAGGACAATATCTACTGTTTTTTTTTTCAATTTGTATTATCCAGTATCATAACTAGGCACTATAAGTATAATAATATCTTATTAGGTATAATAATAATGAAAATCTTGAATGTTTATTAATGTCAATCAAAATCTAGAGAATAACACACAAGCCATTTAGTAGCATCATATTCTGTTATTTTCTGCCAATACTTCGGCCTTATTACAAACCATTTGAGACATTTTCTTATTACAGAGAGTCCAGCCATGTTTTGACTTTTACTATCTCGGAAATAAAAATAGTCATCGAGGTGCGGACTCCACTAAATATTTTCATTTTCATATATTGAAATTCAAATTCAAAATGTTTTGTTTGCCAGTCAATTGAACAGTACAATACAATATATATACATTGATACATTTTGATAATACATTTGATATACGTACATTATAATAATGAATTCAACTCAAAAACTTATCGACTAGCAAAAAGGCTCCTGCCGCGATTTTAAAACCGATGTTCCTGGTTGCATAAAATGCACTCAGAAATGGCAAGGCGTATTATAAATCTGTTTATATGTTTAGCAAAAATTAAAATAGTATAAAAAAAAACAGACACTACTGTCAGAATTTTTACCTATTAAAAAAAAACGAGTAATTGAGGAATTGCAAATCGTTTTCTCTGAGCAGAGGTACTATACCAAGCTCTATTTTTATGTGAATCTCTCTCGCGTATTCTTGGTAGAGTCGGAGATTTTCCGATGCCCATATCTATTTCCATTTCAGATGGTTTTAATTTAAGATAATTTGTCATGATGATATGAACAGTAGAACGGGTTATATTTGTGGCACTAGCGATTTTCCTAGTTGATAGAGAGTTCTCAATCTATACGACCTCTAAAACTTTAATAGCGTTGTTTAAAGCATTTTCGTTACTCACGGTTCTGTCCTTTCTAAGGACCCCGTTGTTCAGAATGTTCTTTGTCATTTTGTAATTGCATTTTTGGTTGGTGGCTTTTTGTGAAACATATTTCTAAACCTCTCTGTTCACTTAAACTGAGCATTTTTAAATTATGGTTGGACAATAATTAATCGAAAAACATGGATACTCACAGTGCCAGTAACGTCTTAAGTGAATCTATTTAGAAATATCCTTACATACACATACATTTTTAAAACGTTAATAACAGCCTGTTTTTAAAAATAACTACATCAAATGCTACATGTGTTAAAAGAGAAAGGAACAAGCTTTAAAAATATCCCAAGATATACTGAGTGTTCCATTTAAAATAACAAAGTCACTCTATACCAGGAAAACAGCCATGTTGTTTTTGGAACTTCTGGTCGTCAAAACAAAATGACGTAGGTTTAAATTACAACTTTCAATAAAATGGAAATATTCAGTGAAAACCGCACCTCGCTTTTCTCATTTCCCAGATATATTTAATGTCAAAATGGGTGAAAATATGGCTGGAAACCCTGTATAAATCGCACACTCTACTTTATAGGATACATTTTAATTCAATACTATGTTTAATCTAACACACTTTGTATCCGTTTTCGACTGTTCTCGAGATATTCTTGACTTAAATCAATACGACTTGAACATTGTTGACTTATTTATTTATAATCTTTATGATAGCAGCAGCTCCAGGTCTAAATAAAATTAAAAACTCTCCGCTCCTGCAACCAAAAAGAAAAGTTTAATATCAGGCGCGAATTGGAAACTGACGTAATACGAAAAATCATAAAAACTACGATATGAATGTGCAATAGTTTTGCTTTAAATCGAATTGTTTAGATTTTACAACTTCAGAAAATTCTAAATTGGCAAGTGTCAAATGAGTATATCTCGAAAGCAGTGTGTAATATAAATCCAATTCAGACTTGTGAATAGAACTCAAATGCAGGATGTTTGAAAAACACGGGTCATCGCTTAATGGGAGATTCCTTGATATAAATTAAGAGAAAATGTCGTATAAACATTTGTTTTTCCCTGTATATTAAATTAAATTATTGGATTGGAATGAAACGCGATGCAAAATTATACATTTTTTCACCATAACTGCAGTCATAACTTTTTTAGAGTTGACATTTTTGATAATTTGATGTATGCAACATATTCTATGATTAATTTTACACAAGAAAGGTACTCTTAGTTTAAGTCGATTAATCCAACTATATCCGAGATATTTTAAATTAATTCCTAAACGGATCACAACTTTGTGTTGTATAGTTGGGATCCATCCCAGCTTTTTATTGTGGCCAGTGTCTGTTCTGTCAACACTCGTAAAAGGGTTCACAAGAATATATATAGTATACTTAACAAATAGCAGCATGGGTTTTAAAAGGGTAGATCTACTGGGGTGTTGAAGTTCTATATGAACATTTGGATAATAAGGAAAAGTGCATTGATGTATTTATGGATCTAATACAGACTTTAGATCTATGGATCCTACCCTTTTGTTATTAAAGATTGAAAACAATGGTTTGAGAGGTAGAGTTGGTCAATTGTTAACATCTTATCTCCAAAACAGATCTAAATTAGTAGATAAAAGGGGTTTAATGTCTAATGCAGTCAAAAACGAGTGTTGGACTCTTGCTTTTCTTACTTTTTGGTAAATGATCTGGCGGGGATTGATGATGAAAAAAGTTAACGATGTTTGCTGATGATAACAGTTATCTTGCATTATATAAGAATTTATCACTGGTACAGCTCATAACACAAAATATGGTAAATAAATTTGCAAACTAGTATAACTCTATCTAATAAACTTTTTTTAAACACAAAAAAACCGTATTCATCAAAATGGTTTAGGGTGGGAATTTAGGGTGGGAATCCCACCCTAATGAATTGTGCGCAAGGTTAACGCCTGTTGCATTCTCTATATTTAGACTGAAAAAAAAGTAGTTTGGGTATTTTGTTGTCGTATTATTATGCACAGTTTTATAGTCGGTCCAAATAAGGCATATTATTTTGGGGAAATTCAAGACTTATTGTTAGGGTATTTTGCATACAAAAAATTGTTGGATCATGAAAACCTCTATTTAAAAAACTGGGGCTGTATAATGCTAGGGGTCAAAATGATCGACGACAACAATGGCAATTATATGGGTATTTTAATATTTAATAAGTTGCCGAGTTATCTGAGAGCTAAACAGTATTAGGAAATCTAAAAAACAAGCATTTTTAAAAATTGAATGTTTTTATTCACTTGAAGAGTATTTGTCTGCATAAAATAAGAATGTTTAGTTCACAAGAATTGTATGTACTTTTGACGCAGTCTATACTTTATTTACACATTTCGTAAATTTGGTCTTCTGGATTTAATATATCATTGATTCATTAATCAATAGGTTTCCGCTTAGCACAACGCACGGAGCCGATGCTCTTGGCATCGCACAATGCCCATAGTTGCCAGTATACAACGTACTGCATTTGATCGGGTGTCTACATTCGTTCTGGTAACATCAAATCACATATTGTTAGTTAATTTATTTGTATCTGATGGACTATCTATTCTAAGGATAATCGGTCTTTGGTAAAAATATTAAAGGGTGCCTTGCAATATTAAAAACAAGTACCAAAGCTTAATTGTCGTGGTTGTTTTTAACATTTAGAATAAACTGGGTTGCTTTTGCCTTTTTAAATGTTTTAAGAACAAAATTCATTATTTTTAACTAAAATAACGAATACGTACATGGTTTCATTTATCGACTTAAACTTAGAGTAACTTTTTTGTGTAAAATTAGTCAGAGAACAATACTAATACATCAAATTGTAATAAATATCAGTCCAAAAAATATTTTGTACGCCACTGGTAGGTAACACTAACAAGAATGTACCATAAAAAAAATATTTCTGTTCTTACTATATGGAAATCTAATACCCTGTGTCTTGAAAATGAAGCAGTTGTGGATCTATGTGCCGGGTGTCCAATTAAGAATGGTCTCCGGTCATAACTCAGTAACCATTGATCACGCAATTATGGGGAAAAATATTTATTGGTAAATCGGCGAAGAAAAATCGCTGAAAATTATTTTCAAGTTCGGAAAATAGCTGCAGCAAACTCAAAAATGGAAATGTCAATTTACTCTTGAATTTACCGTAATGATGCTATTAGATGTCGTTTTTTGGTAATTCTTCAAATAACACGGATTTTCTCAAACAAAAAATAAAATGGTATAATATGATTTTTTGGTCATAATTTAATTGAAGGTTATAAAAGATATCGAATAATGAAGTAAAAAATCCAGGTCCGTATTTAAATTTAAACAAGTTGATGATGGTCGCCCGAATCCGAAACGTCGGATTGAAAAACTAACCTCACCAATTTGTAGAAAAAGTAACAATGATAAAGTGAAAATGATTTTCAAATGTCATTTCAACTAAGCCTACAATTTTAGAAAACCTAAAAAAAACAAAAAAATAACTTTTATGGTTTTTCTATCATAGTAGGCTTAGTTGAAATCAGAGATGAAAATAATTTTCACTTCATCATTGTCACTTTGTCTCTTCTACAAATTGGTAAGGTTAGTTTTTCAATCCAACGTTTCGAATTCGGGCATCAACTTTTTTAATTTAAATACGGATCTGGATTTTTTATTCACTATTCGATACCTTGCATAACCTTAAGTTAAATTATGATAAAAAAGTCAATTTATACCATCCATAGTTATACCATTTGATTTTTTGAGAAAATTCGTATTATTGGAAGAATTACGAAAAAACGCCATCTAGTGACCACTAATAGAATCAACATGGTACAGTTAATAGCTCTACGTAAAGCGATTTTTCTGACACCAAGTTCAATGTAATCCGATCAACCAAAACAGAGGTATAAACGTTTGAAAGAAAAAAAGCTTGACCTCCCCCTCCTTTATTATTAAAAATTGAAAAAAAAAATAAATAGCAAAAATTGCATAATTGCCTGAGGAATACAATGCTTATATTTTCGACAAACCTTAATTAGGAAAATTCAAGAGAAAATCCGCACTTCCATTTTTGAGTTGCTGTTACGGCCCCTAGCGGCCATTTTTCGAACTTGAAAATAATTTCTAGCTATTTTTCTCGACCGATTTACACATAAGTATTTTTCCCCATAAGTGTGTGATCAACGGTTACCAAGTTATGGCAGGAGACCATTCTTAATTGGACATCCGGTACATATAACATTACTGTGTTGTTTTATGCCAAGGATGCTCCCATTACGCGATTACTCATGTTTTTGAAACACCCTGAATATAAAAAAAGTAGGACTAATTTATATTTTTAAACCTGTTATTTTTATTATACTAGCTACTAATACTACCACAAAAATATTCAAATTTGTTTTAACCTTCATTTTTATAGTCCTAGGATTAACAGATATATTACCAGTTTTTTCTCTTAGACAGAACACCTTATACAGTGAGTCTTATGAGCAGTTTTCCCTTTTTGAGTATAAAATTTGTATTAAAGAAAAACGGTTGTTTTGTCAGATTTTAAAAGTACCTCTGTAATATTACTGAAGGAGCATCTAATCAAAAACTATCTGTTTCATTAAAATATTGAACTTAATTTTTTAAAAAAGTGTTAATCTTCAGTAGTGAACCCAAAAGTTCATTCCTGTAAATTAGAGCAACCATTTTATTTTGCTGCTCGAAGCATAAATCTAACTTTAAGTAAAGAATTTGCGCTATTACGCTAATAAAAATACTAAGAATATTATTAAAATATGTTCTAGTTTCTTACTCAAAATTTCTTTATTTTTCAGAGAATAAACTGTGATGCTCCACTCACGGATTCAGCATCCCTACCCTTGGAACACAGAGCAGTTTATGGACCACCCTTGTCGGCCCCAGGCTACGCACCACAATCCCTCGCAACACTCGGAGGTGGTGGAGGAGGGGGAGGAGGAGGAGGCGGCGGCGGGGATGATCCGTGGCCCTTAGCTACTCCAGACATGCCCCAGATCAAGCACCTGCAAGTCCAATGCGAAAAAACACACATGCGGGTCAACATCGAGTTCGATCGCCCATTCTATGGAATGATTTTCTCGAAAGGTTTCTACAGTGACTCTCACTGTGTTCATTTAAAACCGGGTACAGGCCACCTTAGTGCAACTTTCGAAATATTCCTTAACAGTTGCGGTATGTCTTCGTCGGCTAACCACAATGCGGCTAGCTACGGTGGACCTACTCCTAGCGGTAGTTATGTGGAGAATACCATAATAATTCAATACGATCCTTACGTGCAAGAAGTGTGGGATCAAGCGAGGAAGCTCAGATGCACCTGGTATGACTTCTACGAAAAGGCAGTAACCTTCAGACCATTCCAAGTTGATATGCTGCATGCTGTTACTGCAAATTTTCTCGGGGACAATTTACAATGCTGGATGCAGATACAAGTGGGAAAAGGTCCTTGGGCCTCAGAAGTTTCTGGAATTGTAAAAATTGGACAGACCATGACCATGGTTCTTGCCATTAAGGACGACGAGAATAAGTTTGACATGCTTGTCCGTAACTGTGTGGCGCACGATGGCAAACGTGCTCCAATTCAATTAGTAGATCAATATGGCTGTGTGGTTAGACCAAAGATTATGAGCAAATTCCAAAAAATCAAGAACTTTGGCCCGTCCGCTTCAGTAGTGTCATTCGCCTACTTCCAAGCATTTAAATTCCCAGATTCCATGAACGTTCACTTCCAGTGCGTCATTCAGGTATGCAGATACAACTGCCCCGAACCTAAATGCGGAGGACATGGGCTTGGGTTGGAATACGGAGCACCAGCTCTGGGCGGCAATGCTTTAGGCGGAGGAGATTACGGCCATGGAAACCTGGGTGCTGAGTATGGTCCTCCTCCAGCAAGTGAATACGGACTTCCACCAGCTTTCCCCGACCCCAGGCATCCATCTGGACCTACTGGAGCATACTCGGAGCAAAACGCTGATGTTGTACCAGCACCGCAGGCACAAATATCTTCATCATCTACATCAAACCCACCCAACCTCTCATCGCCTGCTCCTCAGACTAGCGCGCAAGGTAGCAATGAAATACATTTGCCTCCTCCTCCACCTCCTGGACACCATGGTTTGTATAATACCGTCAAGAGAAAAAGCAGCAACGTAAACGATGAATTAGAAGGCAATTTAGCCACATTAGGTGGGCGTCCACGATCTGTAGAGAATCTCCCAGCTGAACTTCAGGGTGTCCGACGTAGGAGGAGCCCTGAAATAATGAACTTTGTAGTTAGTCACGTTTATAAACGTGAAGCTCAAGAGATGACTGACGTTAATACTAGTCGAATAATTCAAGTAGTTGCCCCAGGAGATGTCAACTTTGCTCTCAATGCTGCTCAAAGCAACGAAACTGTAGTAATACAGTCAGCTTCATCCCAAGACCCCGAAACCATCTGTATGTCAGTTCCAAGCTTCGTAGCTGGACTAGTGATGCTCTTATTAGTCTTAATTGTAGCTAGTTTAGTGGCAGCATTCTTATTTGTGCGAGTGCGCGCAATAGATCGAAAGGGATTGGCCACGAATTTCGTCAATCCTCGTGCATATGACAATTCCGAATTCGTAAAAGTGGCTAACTGAGACTATAAAAATTGTTTATAGAAACTATATTCGAAAGTTCCAAAGATGTTCAGGTTTAACAAGTGATTATGTGAGGGTGCTAAAACTCACCGGCCGTTCTGATTTAGGTCCTGGTGCGAACTCCTTCTCTTGAAGATCGTCTTCGATTTGTGCTCGTAATCAGCATAACTAATGCTGCTACCAGCATGACTCCCGCATTTATTTATTCTAATTTATTTTTATTTTAAGTATAACTCACACTGTCACATGTATTACTTGAGAGTAAATGTGGTTGATTTAAACTTTAAATTGATTCAGTAGCTCTAATAGAGTTGACATTTTATAACACGTTTGATATCTCTACTACTGCTACAATTTTAACTTGTAAATTAAAAAGAAAATATTTTCAAATTAGGGGGTGAGAACAATGTTGTAAACTACCCTGTAAAAGCCCAGTGTCAGATTAAAAGTATAATCTGTACCCCAGTGTTAAAGTTTTGAACGATCCTAGTCTTGTAGTTAGCTAATAGATTACATGATGTACATAAAGTGAGTACGTTTGTCTATGCTAATACTCAGAATCAAAAAACTTTTTCCTTTCTGTTAGATTTTCCAATAGCTACCTACCGACCTCTATACAGATGAAGAAAACGAGCTCTAAGTAGTATTACCGAATAGCATTTTTTTTTATTTGTATAAATTTGCGTTTTACTGGACAAACTTTTATAAAAATTTTCTTTTGACTGTTAAAATAAATTATGTTGTTAATGATGCGTGTTCTCTAAATATAATTATTTATTATTTTTTGCTTTTATTACTTGTTATATTATTTCAAAACCCCTTTAAGAATATTATTCGCAGCACTTTTAGACTATGGTGCTTTAATAGTGAATTATTTCAAAATGCTTCTTCTAAAAGTAGACGCAGACAGTAGTCTGCTCAAAACATGCGCCTCCTGCTTGAACTCATACCTTGGAGCTTTTCATTACTTCAGTAGCGCACCTAGAGGGGAGAGCTTTTTTAACTTTTACTTCGATGCATTGCGAGCAGTCTTGCTGTGTCGAGGAACAAAGTCTTATTTCAGGGTTAAATTATTCTTCTGAAGCTTATCGATATAAACTAATTTAACTACAAAACATTTTATACTTATATTTTAGACTTAGACTCTGGGGGCTGGGGGAGTTTACCCCTAAAACCCCTCTCGGTGCGCCACTGTATTACTTTTAAAGATTTTTGACCATTTGAAAGGAGGTAATACTTTGATAAGTAATTTTCTGTAATAATTAATCATGGTCTCTTGGCGGACATATGGCAATTCTTCCAGATGTCTCTAAAACAAAAAATGTATATGAGTCTAATCTGCAGAATGAAGTGGCTGTTTCACAGGACTTATAAACTGCTCCAATTTTGAAATGGGTGGCGATTTTTGTATTCTAACTTTGAATTTAGGCAGATAACTTAAATATGTTACTGGATTTGTGACTGTGATGTAAAAAATGCGTTTTTATTTTTTATGTATATTGTTTCAATCTTGTGATGAAAATATTGTGTTGGCAGCAGTGGATATTACGGCCATTAAACAACGATATCATAACTGCCCTTAAAATTTAATAAACGCTTCGTGAACAACTCCAAATACATCGCTAATTAGTTATTTATAACGCCCCATACTGATACTTTCCCTACAATCGCTTCTAGTGCAATAGGCAGTCGGTCACACGCTGATATTATATTTAGCAGCCTGATTATGCATAAAGATACCCATATCTTCGTATCTCTAGTAACTTACCATGGTATAACGGAAAATATAAAATGTGAGATTGTGTTTGTGAGTTTTTATTTTTTCATTTTATGAAATATTTGCTATGCTAATAGTTTTGCCGTTTTTATTGACTCTTTGTTCTTTCTCCTCATTCATATTGATTAAAGTCCGTCAATAACTTAAAACCATTTTGCAAAATAATTATATCCCCCCCAAGCGCTAACTCTGGCGATGCTACTGAGCCCGAGTGGATTTGTATTAGCACTGCCACCACCTATTATACAGGGTGTTTTAAAACATAGTACAAAATTACGGAAACTACAGAAAAATATATACAAACATTTTAATTTCCGCTGATAATGATGAGAATTCCTTGCATTTTTGATCCACGTTGATGAACCATAAAATGAATTTGGTTTTAAATATATCCTATTATTATTATTATATAGATTAACCCGTAGAATATTTTTACAAAAAAAAGTGAAAAATGTTTCTTCTTGCTACGGTTTTTGGACATGAACTTTAAAAAAACTTTTTTACATTGCACTAGCTGCCATTTTGGATGTTTACCAAAATATTACCATATGATCCTTAATTTTTGACCAAAATTTAAACGCAGCTGTTGTAGCTATGCGACGAACAGACAGACCGACAGGCAAACCGGCAGACAGACCGACACACGGATCGAAAAACAGACCGACATACACAACGACGGAACTGAAAAAACATGTTCTTCGGCATCTAGGGATCCCGAAACGTGAAGATCTGTAAAAACCTGGGTGAGTGATTTTTTTTTCACGAGTATAATACTTGCCTTTTACGAGGGAGGTAAAAATTTGTAAATTTCCTTTACCCGGAAATTCCCTCGTTGTGCATCTTTCCTTTTAGAATAGTGAAGTGTGGCCCAATTTAGGGCTCCATTTTTTTTACTTTATTGGATTCGTACCAATATTTTACCAGTTTCTACCAATCCCAAAATTGTTTTTGGGACATAATTTAAAAGTAAATAAGTAGTTTTTTTACACTGACTTTTTATAATTTTCATTAGAACGCCATTTTGTTCCGCCGTGCTGAGTTCGTACCAAAATTTTACCTGTTTATCCCTATATTACATTTAATTTTTGTGGAAAACCGACAGACAAACCATTCTATCACGCTACCCCACTGACCATTGCAGAACTTCGTTGAGGCGCAGGAATTCCAAAGCGTCCATATTATTAAGTTTGATTAGCACTGCTAAATTCTAACAAAGCGTTCAATATCGTTTAAGGAATGTAGTTACAGTCCCAAAAATTCCCAATATAGTAAATGTTTTCAAAATTGGGGTTGATATATATAAATACTAACTTTTTTCTGTTTGTTGTCACAACGAGGCGCTAGATTACTAGATATCGTCTCATAAAGCTAATTTTAAAATATATTTACCGCTTCTATTCACTACGATCATCAAATTATACCGATCATATATGCTGCATAATGTCGGTTTTCGGTAGCTTCTTTAATACCCCTAGTAAGCCAAGGGCTTTAGGCTTAGGCAAATGAACAGTTTTTAAGGGTGCATATTATTCACTGAAGAAATCGATAATTTTAGGGAGTATTTCAACTGTTTTTTTTTTACACGCCTGCCCAGTTTGCTCTATTTACACCTTCTTATGATCAGTTTTACAAAGAAAAATCGCTTTTTCTTAAATATTTCCTCTGTACACAAGAATAACACTAGAACAAAAATCATATGGCTTTCATATCTTAATTAATCGTATGCAATAAATTTTAATAAAAGAATTTTTTTTTGTTTAAACAAGCCACAAATACCTGCCATATTGTAAATTCCGTCAACTACGTATTTCGCGGTACATTAACAGTAACTACTACCTAAATAATAACAACCCCTTTTAAGCTTTTACTTACTCAGGTACTAAGCAAACGTTTTGGTTTATATAGATGACCTTATCATAATCAAGCAAAATATTTGCACCTTTCAATTGAGGCATTAACTTTAATCTTTATTAAATATATGCACATCATTTTTAAAGAATAAAATAAAATAAACCGTATTTTTTAATATTTAAAATAAGTGTATGATTACATTTTTATTATTAATTATTAATTACTTTATTTTTATTACTTTGCAAAACTAAATACAAAGTAACAATAACCAGACTAATTCTAAAAACAACAGACAATAAAATGTTGCTCAAAAAGTGGTAAGTTGATTTCTAGGTAAGTTAGCGTTCTATGAATACAATTACATTAATATACACTTAATCAAAGAAAGTTGCGGTTTAATTTCTTTAGTTTTCACTACTTTATCTCTCAATTCAGATATTAGGTCCCTTATTTCAGAAAAATTATCGGCATAAGAAATTGCGGCTTCTAACATTGCTCCCAACCTACGAATTCATCTTGGTATGGGCCCTTGTATCATCATGTTATCATCGCCTGCTCTACCATACGACGGGAAGAAACCTTTAAAATGCTTCCAAAAGGAAGGTCGGAGTCGTTATTAGCTTTGTAATAGTACATGACCATTTTGAAGAATAATTAAAAAAAGGACAAAAGCTGGCTACCCTGACAAACTTTTGCCATTACGGAAAATACTCACTACGAATATAGAGTTCACAGATTAAAGACTAAAACAATTTAAAACTTCGTTTATTACGCACTGCGAAAATAATTATACTTTCTCAAAAGACTCAACCGAAGTAAGCTGCACACAACAGATGTATCTTCCCTAAGCCTTATGTTACTTTTTGAATACACTGAATGTCAAAGAGGAAATAATTACCATTATTGATATCATCAACGATATCCGTAATTTACAAAAAGAAAAAACATAATTGTAGAGGTCTAAAAAGACAAAACTCAAGAACTTCCTAAATTTAAAATAGAATATGTGTTTCGTATATCACAGATCATGTATTTTAAATACCATTGGCATCCTAATAAAGAAATGTTATTTGAGGCCTCCAACCTGTGGGGTCCCAACTTTTTGGGGTCTGACCGAGGGGTCTGACACTTAAACGTCATCTGTATCATTACAGATTCGCCACTGGAGATGACCATAATTTATCTAGGAATGCAGTAAACCTGAGATTTATAACTCTAAGTGGACACAGTCAGCTAATTCACATTCCCCTGTGTAGAAATTACAAAAAAAACACCATCGCCAGCTTTTCCAACAAAACAAAAGAAAGTCGGAATCGTTATTAGCTTTGTAATAAATAGTATATGACCCTTTTAAGCGTAAGTAAAAAATTAAAAAACAGAAAAACAGTTTCTAATTTTGACAAAGTAAGATGCACACAACAGATTTATTTTCCCTAAGCCTTATGTTGTTTTTGAATACACTAAATATCAAAGAGGAAATAATTAACATTATTGACATCATCAACGGTATCCATAACTTACAAAAAGAACAAGACAAACCCTAAAAGGCTAGCTCTACTCTAACCCAATTCTGCATAATTTGGAAACAGTGAAAACGTCGCTATAGCGACAAAAACCATAGGAGACCCCGCATTGCCGATCTGTGTCATTAGAATATGATATTGTTGACGCTTCTGTAATCAGCTTAAACCTGGGTGTTTGCCATATCACCGGGATTCAAGGATTTAACGATTTATACCTGCAGGAATATTATTTGTGTTCCTACGGCTCCGTGTCGTGCAATTTAATTCCGTCCCTAGTGTTAATGGACCATTTCTACAATACAATATGTACAAAATGACAATTAACAAATATAATATAGTTCTATTGTTTTTCAGTAAAAACATGTTTTGAAATTTTGCAAAACAATTAAACAAAACACCCTTTCATTTAGTTTAAACTAATCTACCCAAATTAAACTATAACAAACAGAAATAGTACAAATAAAGAGAATATAGGAAATAATGAAATCACAAAAAAAACAAACCCATACAGTTATGAATATTTAAAACTAATAGATTTAAATTTATAACAGTTATATAAATATCCAAATGATCCTTCAAGCGTTTGTGAAGTAAGCATATAGTATGTAGTGGTGAACATGTTAGGATATTTGTTCTAGGCTTTGCTAGAGCGTACATTAACCTGAAATAATAGATTAGGAGCAGACATTTTAATATTTAATAACATATACAGAATATGAGCTAAAATAACTTTATTTTTTCTTATAAATGTCCCACTCAAGTTTTAAAAGTAGATTATATCGGGAAGTATGAAAAGGTGGTTAAGACAAAACCCCGATTATATTTCAAACAGACGGTCCATTAGATACAATTCGAGCAGCAGTTTATTTAGAAGGCGCGTAACTATATGTGGTTCGGTATTGCCTGAAGCATCTACTTATTTAGAAATACAGTACAAAAATTATGCTTATCTATAAATGAACTTAACAGTAACAGCCGATCGGATGCAGTACGTCACGAACTGACAACTCTGGGCGTTGTGCGAGACGAATAGGGCTGGCCCCAGGCATTGCGCTACCCGGAAATCTCTCAGTGGGTCCTTACTATAGGGAACACACTACAAAGTTCCATTGAGGGGTAAGACCCATCAATAATTTTAAAACTTAGGAATCTTAAAAATCTATACTGTACTTCAATTTGTCAATGTAAAAAAAGGGGTTTCATTTTCGATATATTTGCAAGATATATCAATTATTATTGAAGACAGATTGATGTTTTTTTCGCGACACTGCGATACTTTTTCGTAAAACGAAAGATGCCGTAAATAAAAGGTCTTCTTCGTTTTTGAAACACAGGGCGAAATTGAAAATCTGCACTTTCTTATCTTAGTTATAATTCAAGCTAATGAAAAATTAAAAACAGATTATTATAGAGTTTTTTTACGTAGAATGTAATGGCGGAGTTAATTTTTTTCTAGCGAATACCCTGTATATTTTAAAGCAGTTAAAAGCACATCACGCTTTTTAAAAATATGTAACACTTAATATTTATTCTGAATAATAAGCCCGCAAGTTGGAATTATAACAAAATGATAACAGTTTTACAAGTTGGATGTGGCTATAATACTGGATATTAAAAAAAAATCACCTCATTATGACTATAGAAACTGTTCAGAATGATTGCTGTTTCCTCGAAATGACACATTCAAAAAATTTGTAATTCCTTTTTAATGCGTACAGAATAAATAATGAACGACGTTGCAAAAACTGAAAAACCAAATGTGTAACTTCACGAAGTTCTTCTATAGAACCATGGCGACTTTTGTAAATCTTATTCGCAAAAAAAACCATTAAAATAAATCTTAGAGAGAAAGATCTGGTGATCGTGCTGGCTATCTCATCGGTTCATGAGTGCCAATCCGTCTTTCGGGAAAATTATTATCCAAAAAATGGTGAATAATATGGGAGTTGTGACTTGGTGCTCCATCTTTAAATAAGTTAAACAACATTTACTGTCAAAAATTTTGTCTAACTGATTTAAAGATACGTTGTCAAATAATTAAGGTACAACATCTTCAAGAATTCCTAAATAGCGATTCGCTGTCATACCTCCTTCATAGATGCGATATACTATTTGTCTTTCTAAAATACTTTTCAAATGACCTGGTTTTCTTGGGACCGATGCCGAGTGTTAAAGATGCCAGAACTGGAAAAGTGGGCCTCATCGGACCATATTGTTGACCTTGCAAAGTTAAATATTTTTTCGAATTTGTTCAATATACAATAAAGCCCTACACAATAATCAGATTCCGACATAAGTTCAAAATCAAGGCAGTAATAGTTGTCCTTAAAAGCTTTTGCTTTCCACCGCATACCTACAACCACAGCCAACTTGTAAAATGTTATTATTTTGTTAATAATTCCTAATTGCAGGCTTATTATCTAAAATAAATATTAAGTGTTATATATTTTTGAAACGTGTGAACTGATGTGCTTTTAATTGCTTTAAAATGTACAGTGATGTTATATTAAAAAATACAAGTTTGATCTGTAACTCAATATTTGAGGCCCTTGGAAAAAACAAACTACGCCATTGCATTCTACGTAAAAAAACTTTATAAAAATACTATACTTTTTCATTAGCTTGTATTATAACTAAGACACGAAGGGTGCCTGGAAATTGCAAATTTTCAATTTCGCCCTATATTTCAAAAGCGAAGAACGCCATGCAAATTTTGTTAAGACATCTTTCGTTTCACGAAAAAATAGCACAGTGTCGCCAAACCAGCATCTCTCTATCTTCAATAATAACTAACGTAACATAAAAGAGTATCGAAAATGAGACACCCGGTGCACTTGATAATTAGGGTGCCAAATAACGGAGGCTTACTATAACCTACTTTCAATTAGGGGATAAAAAGTTGTGACTTTAATTCTTGACTGGTGAAAAGTGACTTTAATTCTTGACTGGATCGTGTAAGGAATCCTCAATTTCGATAATATTTTTTAACAATAGCTTCAACGTGATGAATAAATGAATACGTACTATCAGCTATGACTCCTAAGTCTCTAAAGTGTTAAACCCGTTTTAGAACAACACACTCCGTCCATACGATACTCATACTGCACCAGAGTTTTACTTCTACTAAATGATAAAACAATACATGTATTGATGTTGAAGGACAGTTGGGTTTTTTCACACCATTGACTAAGTTTTACAAAATCAAGTTTCAGTTATTATTTATGCCGATAATTATGCCACTTACAAAGATGTAGAATATATATGATAAACATCGACTAACTTTAAACCGGTTACTCGACACTCAAACGCAAAGATCTGCACAAATCTCATTTTCCACCTTGTAATATGTAAAAAATAGTGTTAGGGTGGGCTTAAAAGTGCTTTAACGCCTCGAACGAAAGACCACTATGAGAATCATTGCGGGATATATTCTCTGGTGACTTGGAGACCATTTCCGAAGTTAGACTAAAATCTGAAAATAGCCTTTTTCTTAAGTTAAATTTACGCTTACAATGCATTTTTAACGTTTATAGCTATTTTTATTGATATAACTGAAAGTACAATACCAATTTTTACAGCTATATATTCTTGCACACAAATAAAAAAAACTAAAAATAAAATTAAGATCCCTAAATTCTTATGAATATATCCTAATTTTTCATAGATAGAAAGATATTTATTAACTTTAATGCTTACATTCACGATTTTAACAATAAACTTGTGAATCTCATATAAAAGAAATTTATATGAACACACATAAATCTTAATAAACAATAAAATCAAATAAACATAATGACAATGCAACTAAGAAAAATAATGTAATAAATACACATACACATATATAAAACTTTTTCAAAAATGACATATGTTATATTCACATAAGTATAGCTCTTAATATTTTTTCCCACTTAGGCTGATGTAGCCTAATGCCCTCCCAAATTATAGACCGAACTGCGGAGCATACTGCAAAATGGCGGGAATTTTGAAGAAATGCTTATATACGTAAGTCCACACAACTAATTAACCATAACAAACTGCTCAAAATTTCGGTATAGAACATTAAAAAAGGATGAGCCCGTGGAATTAACATAACCTCTTTCATAACTTTACATCAATGGCCTGCAAATGCTGTCGTATTTTTTAATATGAGAGAATACCAAAATCATTTAAATAATTCCTTCTCCACTTATTGATTGGAGGTATTAACACACTATTGAAGCACATGTCATCAAAATTCGAAAAAGTTAGTGAACACTTCAGTTGCAAATGTGAGGTAACAAGATAAATGACACTTTGTGAAGCAGCATTTGCAGACATTTCATATAAAATGTTGTTGAACAATGTTGACATATTGGCAAAACTATAGTTAAAGAAAAAAGAATGATTCAGGGCCGTTTCAAGTATACGTGCAAAATTATTTCCCAGATTTAAAGGGTAATTTAAACGCTCTAAAAGTCAACGATGTTATTTATTTAGTATATCCAGTATCAGATAACAAAATAAAATAAATTAAAAGCACAGAACGCAACAGGGTGAGGGTGGGCCAAACACATTAGTGTTTGGCAAATGTAAGTTCTAAACAACAAGAAAAGCATAATCTAAAAGCATATGCACCAAAATAAATTTAAATTTTACAGAAGAGTCTCTTAAAAGCAAAATTAAAAAATTTGATTCTCACTGTAATTTTGAAATATTTTCTGTTAAAAGAATTAAAAAAAAAACAGTTTTAGATAAAGAAATCCGTTAAATGTCAAGCACACGTACGCATATTAGTTAGCCCTTACATATAAAGGACTATATTATGTTACAATTGTTTTAGATACGGTCACCAGTAAACAGTGCAATAGTAAAACATGGTGTTTAAATTGTGAAGGAGACCATAAACTACAAGACTGTATTACTGATAGATCAATTAAATGTTTCTACTGCAACTCTAACCACGCAACACATGAACTAAAAGAACCGAATTCACAAGACAAAAAAATATAAAACAAGCAAAGGCTCAGCAAAGTATAACCTACAAAGATGCGGAGAAAATATTCCGATAAATAGTTACGCTTTTGCCTTATCTAAGAGTATTATTACCTCTGATACCAATTTGAGCGATTTAGATTTTGTTTTTAACAGTTCTCAGCCTAAGCGATATTCTTTAAATAAGAATAACAAAACATCGGTTTTTACCCCCCAATACAAAAAAGACAAAGGCGCCCCCCCCCCCCCCCCCCCCCCCCCGGTCCCAATTCTTCAAGAACGCAATAATATTATATCTCAATTTGAGTTTTCCTAAAACGAAAGCTCTATACTAGATGACGCTGGATATCAAGCTAACGTATCTCGAAATTCTTGAAACACACAAATAAACACTAATAGTATTTTAATGCAATGGTTGAATTGGTTATATCAGTTTTTCTAAAAGAACAAAATACGTTTGATATTAAAAACTTAATTAATTCTAAATTAAAACAACCCAACTAATAAAGATTAGAAACAAAAAATTTAAAATGTTTATATTTTTTTGGACCATTCCTCAGAACTTTAAAAAAAATTCAAAACAATGAACAGAAAATTTAAATATTTGTCAATGGAACTGCCGATCGGCTATTGCAAACAAAAATAATTTAGAAAACCTCTTGGCCCAAAATACCATACACATTGCATTGCTTTCTGAAACATTACCCCAAAACTTACCTGCATTAAATATAACAAAAAATATACCACAAAATAGGTAACTAGGACCAATTTTATATATTCAAATATAGATATTATACTTATACTTTCCAACCACATTAATTAAAATAAAAGGGTAATATAAAGTACAAAAAAGCCGATGCAGTTGCCAATAAAAAAGAAGAAAAGAGAAAAAACTGTCGAAATTTTTGCTTATCTCTAAACAAAAACACTCCATCGAAAGTTATATAGCAAAAAGTCGACCGTTATCAGAACAATAAACAAGAAAATAGTATTCCCTCTAACTTAGAAGACCAGTGGGTGGAAGAATTTCATAAAAAATTGACTCTTTATTTTGTTGCTAATGAACATCTACAGAGCAAAAATTCCAAGAATGATGCAGACCACTTTTTAAATCAAGCATTTCAAATGGAGGAACTAAACAAAGGACTAGAAAATAACAACTCCGTTCCAGGGAAAGACAACATCCAGTACTCAATGATTTCGAAATTGCCAGTAGTTTCAAAGAAAATTTTATTAAGAATTCTTAATGCCATCTTCAATGGAAACCAACCAATCCCTACGGAATGGACCGAATATATTATAATTCCAATCCTGAAGCCAGGAAAAGCACAAGGTGCAGCATGATCATATCGACCTATTGCCCTAGCATCGTGTCTGTTAAAGACTGTTAAATCTTTTCGATCCAAATTTCGAATTGGAAAGATCCAAAAATATCCTTTGGCTCAGTATGGGTTTAGGCGAAGATACTCCTCACAAGAAGTTATCGCTAGTCTAGTCACGGATATTCAGTTGGGGTTTACGAAAACCCAGAGTACCTCTGCACTTTTTATGGATATCCAGGGAGCCTATGAAAACGTCAATTACGAAATACTTATAAGTAAACCTTGGAGTCACACAGAAAGTGGTTTATAATATATTTCGGATGTATAGCTTTCGTTTACTGTCCATAAGAATCGACGAGGGCCTTACTATATATAATATATACACGTTCGATCTGGAATCTTTATTTGATGATAACACAAAAATTATCCAGTTTGTATATGCACGATAGACAAGTCAATAGACTACTGTAATTATAAAATTAAAGAAGCATTTAATGAAACTTTACATTGATTAAACCAGAATGGGCCTAATGTATGTGTTGGAAAATCAGTCCTATCCCTTCACAAGCAAAAGAACAACTACTCCTAACACTATAACGATAGCAGACCATATTCACAATCTTATAAAAAGGGCTGAAAATAGAATAAATATACTATGTCGCTTTTATCTTGTATTAAGCATATGTGCGATCCATACTGGACCCTCGTACTTCTATGGTACAGCTGTCGACACTTATCTCCAAAAAATTTAGAGAATAAAAAATATAGCTTTTAGGCTCTGCGTAGGATTCATGAAAAAAAAAGTCCAGTTATTCATGGATAGCCCAAATAAAAGAAAACATTTATTCTTCATCAGCCCAGCCTACTTTTCAACTTAAAATATTCCAAAAATCATATTCAAATATGAAAATCAGGAACATCACATTTTAAAAAGTATGTTTATAGAAGATAGGTGAAGTGCTGAGCACATTTACACGGACGAATCTATACTCAATGGCAAAACAGGCTGTGCATTTTACCATAAAAATAAAAACTACTATAGAAAATTTACATTAACACTTTATATTCTGCTGAACTTTAAGCTATCTGGGAAACTACTATATTGCCAAGTGTATGGCGATAATAACACTTTTGTAATATTTACTTATAGTAAAAGTTCGCCTTTACTATCAGTAATTGCTAATTGCTAATTGTTCTAAAAATGACATTGAGAATTGTATTGTTAAAAAAATTATTAACATAATATGAACATAAAAAATAAAGATAAAGTTGTTATCAAGGTCTGAATTAAAGCTCATGTGTGAATTTTGGGCAATGAATATGTAGACCGCTTAGCTAAAGGGGCCACTGAAATGACTAATTTTTTAAAAAAATTATGTTCCGCATACAGTTATTTTTAGTGTTGCAAAAAATCAAATGTATAACAACTGCCAAAATTTATTTACTCAATCCGGTAATACATATAAAAATTAATTTCCTAAAATTAGCAAAATATCATAGTTTTTGGGAGAATTAAATAGTATATTTGTAAGAACAATGGTGTGTTTAAGAAGCAATCATGCACTATATCCCAAGCATATGAAAAAAAAATAGGGCTACAAGACACTGAAAACTGTGAGTGTGGAGAAATAGCGGAATTAGAACATTATGTAATAGGATGTCCTAGACATAGAGATCGTATTAACACACTGCCCATAGCATTGTTAACCTTGTTCCTGTTCCTTATAAGCACAACAATCTTATAAGCTTGATTTCGTCAGGAAAAATGGGAGTATATTATAAGTTGTACAAATATATTTCAATTGAAAACATTACATTTTAATTTAATAAAAAAACAGAAATAAATGAAAAAGAAAACAGAATTAAAAAAACAAAATAAGTTAAAAAAATATTTAAAAAAAGCTGAAAACAAAAAAGAAAACGAACAAACGTACACAATCATACCTTACATACCATAATACAGAAAAAAATTTTAAAAAATGAAAGATGCAACATATTCAGATAAAAATATTACCTAGATTGGGTAAAATACAAAAACAAAAACCCACAGAAAAGACAGATGGATGCTGGTCAGCCGGTTTATCCAGAACCATAAAATACAAATACACACACACACACAGTGATTACACAATGTCCATTTTTCAGATCAGTAAGAAAATGGTCTGTCTTCAAGTCACCTAGAAACATATCCCGCAAGAATTTTTTGGGTGGTCTTTCATTCAATATAAGGCAGTTTCAAGCCCACCGCGGTTTGCGTTTCGCAGTTATAGGCCTGATTTATAAAATTCGGATGCCTTGCTGGAAAAGTTAAAAAACTTCATTTTCCATTCCCTAATAAAACTCCAAACCATTAATGAAATTGTTTTTGCGTTGGTACTTAATATGCTTTTATATCATCCGTAGGCTTAAAGAAAAATGAATTTTTATCGGGATAGTTCAGAGAGGGATGAAAGGATCTCGTGACATTTTAATAACTGAATTTATTTTTTCGCTTTCGAGATATTTTGCCCTATAAAATAACAATAATTAGATTTGAATAAGGCTCGAGCGTAATGAATGTGACAATGCCAAAAAACAATATTTTATGTCAGCGTTTAAGGGAAATTGAAGAAATTTTAAAAAAGAATTTAAATATTATGAGGGAACGACTGAGGCGAGAATATGTCAACGATTTATATCAGAGAATACATTTTTGTCCACTAATTGTTTAAATTAGTTAAAATGAAAGTAGCAAATTACCCAATTTTTCGTTCTCATTTATATATGTTTATCGGACTTCAAAAATTGAGGAGGATCCCATTTCGACCCTATGTCTGTATTCTTATTACTTTCCTCGTAAAAGGGAAGTATTGTTAATCGGGAAAAAATAACCCTCCCAGATCTTCACGTTTTAGGGTCCCTAGATGCCAAAAAAACATGTTTTCTTAATTCTGTCGGTCTGTCTGTCCGTTCGCGCCATAGCTAAAAAACAACTTTCCCGATTGATTAACTGATATTTTGTTAAAAAATTAAGGGTCATATGGGAATGACCTAGTAACATTACTACTAAAAATTACTTATCCAATTTACCTGAAATGTTGAGCAAAAATCCAAGATGGCGAAACCAAATGTCGGCTTAATAAATTATTTAAAAACTCAACAAAATGGCGGCCAAATAAAATATTTGTAATCGTGAAAAAATCACCCTTCCAGGTTTTATATATCTTTACGTTTTAGCGTCCCTACATGCCAAAAAAGATGTTTTCTCAATTCCGTCGGTGTGTCTACCAATTCGCGGCATCGCTAAAAAACTACTTAATGATTGACTTCAAATTTTCGTCAAAAATTAAGGGTCATATGGGGATGGCCCGCTAACATTTTGGTAAAAATCCAATATGGCGGAACAAAATGGCGGCCTGTGAAATGTTAAAAAAATATTTCTAAAAACTGATTATCCAATTTACCTCAACTTTAAATCAAGAGTTATATAGAAATGAACTGGTAACATTTTGGTACGAATCCAATAGCGGACAAATAAAATAATTAAAAAACCAACTTAAAAAATCTTCTTATTCAACTGACTTCAAATTTTGCACAAAAATTACATGTGACATAGAGATAAACTGGTATGAATTTGAAATGAACAAAATTGCGATCTTTAAAAAAAATCAGTGTAAAAACTACTTATTCAATCTATTTTAAATTATGCCCAAAAATCAAGCGTGGCGTAGGTAGAAACTGATAAATTATATAAACATAAAATGAGGTCAAATAAAAATTGCGCGTTTCATCTTTTTTTCTTTTTACAGCCAAATATCAAGGCAGTAGACGACAAAAATAATCATTGCCAAACCAGTCTACAGGTCTATATACAGATTAGAACTTAATAATAACATACGTTTCTTTGACATAAGTTTATCGGAAAAACATATAGAAATACGTTAGTTCTGGATAATTTGTCTTTTGCTGACCATTAAAGCTTAAATGACATCGTTTTACTGAAAACTAAATTACTTATCACCTCTTGGGCTAAGTCACCCCATAAGACTGCCTACTACTCTAAACAAATAAAACTGCTAAAGTTAAAAGATGCCCACCACAATAAAATGAAAAGTTACCTTATTTTCGATAGGTAATCGAAATAGGTTAAATAAAAAGTAATTTTGACAAACAAAACGTTAGTAAGAAAAACAAAAATTGAGTACTTATGACAAAGAGATCAGAATAAAAAAAAACATTAAAAAAAGTATTAATAAAGACAGAAAATTAATTTTGTCTTGGATGATGATTATTTAAAAATATGGTTTTGAATACTATCGTGTATCCTTATATGAACAGCCATAATTTAACGGAAAAAGGGGCATCAATTAATTGGTTAGCTATTTCCATATAAACGATGACGTACACGTGGCTGATTCGAGGGCTGATCCTGATAATATTTACTATTTAATGCCCGATCAGAATAGTTCCATTAAAAATGATTAAGGCAAGATATTAGTTCCTCCATACTTGTCCAGCCATGTCTGACTGGCCCCATCCGAATGAATATCTCCTCAGCCAGACGTCGATATGATCTTTGCATTTTTATCTGCTATCCATCTCTTTCTTCTTCATAATGTGGTTTACGAAAGTGTTGAAATTTTCGACAGTCCTGCATATTGCCTCCCTCTCTTCTTGCCATTTTAAGCATAGGAACATGGTGTGTTCGGCATTGTCTTCGTCCCTGCAGTATACGTAACTTACTTCCCCATGTTTCCTTTCCACCCACATGTAAATGTCGGGAATCAGTATGTGAGTCCATCTACCCTTTTCCGATCTATTCCGCTCCTCCTGCCAGGTATTTAGAATGATTTCTGTCAGCGGCATTACGTCTTGGTTGTGGAAAAGTCTCGCTCTTTCCCTGGCGTGCAGGTGAAAGGGTACAAGGCTCGAAATGACCAGGGCTGCATCGGTCGAGATGATGCGGTATCCTGAGCATACCCTCAGGGCCATGATACGTTGGATCTTGTCCAAAGCTTTTCTGCATTTCTGGTTCTCGGCTGCACCGGCCCATATAGGGGCGCCGCACAGCACTATAGACTGCATAGCCAGAGCTAGGGCTCGTCTTTTGTGGGCAGAGGGTCCTCCTATATTTGGGAATAGTATTGAAAGGGATTTAAGCTCTTTTGAAGCTTTTTCGCAGGAATCCAGAACATGTACCGCCATCCTCATCGGTCGATCAATTGTCATACCCAGGTATCTTAAATTTTTGTAGTTGGGGTAATTACTCGATCGCCTAGGTGAAACGGGACGTGGTTCACCTTCCATTTGCAGCTGAGCAGTATTGCTTTTGTTTTCTCTGGGGCGATCTCGAGATGGTTTTCTTCCATCCATATTTTTATGGCTGCACAGCAAATAATATTTGCACCCTCTGGCATCTGGATTCTCATAACATTGTCGTAGGGATGTTCCAAAGAGTAGGGCTGATCACTGAGCCCTGTTATTAGTTAAGGAAGCAGAAAGAAAAACTATAAGAAACTGCACTCTTTTAAGTCTATTTTTTGCTACTAACGTAGTATTATCGCTCAAACTGTATTAAATCTCTTAAACCAGGCAGGAGCTATTTTAAGCTAATATGACAAAGACACCTCCTCTTACATAAGACAGCAGGGCGCCGATGTAACGTTTGGTTTTAAGAATAGGTTAAGTGGCCTGTTGAATGGAACACTATCATATTCATGTAGATAAGAGTTGCTTCTGCCTTGATAGTGTTTTGTCATTATATCTGTTGGCGACCTAGTTCTATAGGGAAACTAATACTCTTAAGAATTGCCTTCTTTTGAAAAGACTCGCATACTATGATGTGAATAGGGATGCATTTTTTGACAATGAGCGCAGTAAATATTTTTGTTAAATATCATTACAAGTGAAACTTATATCAACATCAACCATATTGTTATTTATACTTTAACTAAATCTGGAAGTTAATAACTGTAGGTTACTTGATAAACATTGAGTTTATAAAATAAAAATTTATCCGATCTTAAAAAAAAGATCGAGTGATATTTAGTTAGATCAATTTACGAATCCATACATAAATAGATACTAAAAATAATAATAAACCTAATAAATCACTGACAAAAGCGTTTGGCAGCATTAAATTAAAATTAAAATAAAATAATAATAAAATAAAATTGTTATGTTGCTCGACAACGAACCCTGAAGAGGTTTTTACCGCTGTCAAAAAATGTACCTTTTTTATTGATGTCAAAGTGACAAAACGCAATATTCAAATAGCCATTTTATTATAGGAGTGGATTGTGGATGTATCTTCTTCTTTGAGATTTTTATAGTTGACATTACACCAGAAATGTAATTGCTGTACTTTGAAATTCCAGCAGTTTGTATATTTATTACCATTAATCCGATGTTAAATAAAACACCCCTAATTTAAACTCGGAGGTCGTAGGTTCGAATCCTTCATGAGCCCTTATTTTTTTGGGTAATTTAAAAATATTAAGTAATTTTACAACTTAATTCAAAGTTTTACCTCTGAACAGAGGGGTTCTCAGTTTGACCCTATGTTTTTCTTATATATCTACACCTATTAGTCGGGGATGGTTTTGGCCATTCTGCATTTTTAGAAAGTATTCATAGTGAGATATTTTCCGCGATAACTGTAAAATGCTTATTGCCTTAAATTTTGATGGTGTAGGAAAGAGAAGAGAAGTTCCAAGCTTACAACATAATATAATAAAACGCGGATTCTAAATTAACTTGAACAACAAACTGTGGTAGGTACTAAATTACCCTGTTTATCTTAAGCTCGTTTAATTCCTATTTTATAATCTAATAATTTAAATGCTGTTCTAAATTAAGATATGCGGTATATTACTGTTTGGGATTTAGTGGCTGTATTTTTTTCCAGAAAATTGCCACAAAAAAAACCCTCGAATAAACCTTAAAATAACGGGCATATTTTTACTCATAATACTGGAGTTGTGTTTTAACCAAACTACCCGAACTTTTTTCAATATAGGTATAGTTTGTTCAGCAATTTGACATAATATATTTTTTTTGTAAATCGTATTTTGACATATATTTTTCTCTTCCCCAAAAAAAGTTTTTACTCCCCCGGAGGAGGCCTGACTTCAACACTGGTGAATTCAGACAGCAATAACACGTCGCAAAGGGCGGGCCAGGTTCGGACGAAATGTATTTTGTAACTTTTTAGCAGTATGGTTGTCAACATGGCGTAGTGACGAGATTTAATTTGAGAACAATCATTTTGGAATCCCAGGCATGAAGATCATAAAGACCGAAATGTTGTACATACATGATTCCTAAGTGCAAATCCAACGAAGTTTAAATATTAAGATAATAATAAACAAACTGAAAAAGAAAAAAACAAGCACTGATGGGAAAGTTGGTCATATCTTCCCGAAGTAATCCGTGCAAATAGAACCACAGTAATTAATATTACAGTGACTGCTCGTTTTTGATTGGCTGAGCTATGCGGTCGCTACTAAGACTTTTACTTTGTATTCTTATGGCGCTTAATGGTTTCACGAGTTTAAATGTTAAGTATATTTGTTGTTGTAGAAATTTGTAAAATATATTGGGTTTAAACATTGCTTATAGTATATAAAACAATAGAAATGAAATTTTCAAAGAATATTCAGTGGTCCCATAGCAAGCACATTGAAAAATATGCGAAAAATAATGGACCATTATACTGACAAGCCTTTAAGTGCTTTCTCCATCATCTCTACCGGCATAATTGATGACGTTTCGGCCTATATAGGGCTCATCAGGCCAATGCAGCCGTGTGGTAGAGATGATGGAAAACACTCAACGGTATGTTGAATATAAACGACGAAAATATTAGGCAGTGAGATATTATAACTCATAGGGTAAGAGTTGCCACCTATGGGAACAAATGCGAGGTTTGTAATTTATACCTCTAGTAATGTTTAAAAACATTAAACTAAGCGCCGACATACTCAGGCATTCATTGTTTTTTTGAAAATATAATGGTACATTATTTTTGGACCCTATACTTGAATAAGCTTACTACAGGCAGAATATTTTGTCCGAATGGCCGTTAATTTCTTTCTTATTTATGTATCTACGGACGTTAATACTTTTGTTTTTTATAAAATATTCTTTCAATTTTTTTTTCGTTTTTGGAAATCAGAATCTACTTTATTTTATTAAGCTGGTAAGTTTAATTGTTGTAAAGAATTAAAAAAAAGCTTTTTAAATAAATCACATTATCTAGTTCTGGTCTTTTTCCATATTTTTTATTAGGAATCTTGGTAAACCTGACATTCATTGCTGAATAGGTTGCACAACTCCAAACAATATAGCCATAAAAAGAACATTAGCATAAAACTACATTTTCTATCTGTTATATTTTTTTACTGAAGAATCAATAGCTTTCAAATAGAATGTTTTATTCCAAGACGCGGCTTCCCAAGTTATAATTTTTAAGAATATAAATAATTTTAAAAAAATGTGTAATATGTATCATTTTTTGTCAATTGGTCGCAGGACTTGAGTTTTGAAAGGGGCAAAAGAGGGAAAACATATTAGAGACTTTGATTATGAATAACTGAAAAACGGGGCTCCAAAATCTTCATAATCCGTAAAGGGATAAGTTTGTAAAAATTATCCCAAGAAATTCTAGGGATGCCGAAGCCTGTATATTTTTATATTTGCTACCGTACGGGAAATGACAACTATATAATACTAAATTACTAATCTTCTATATGGCATTTAAAAAACTTTTTAATAAAAGAGTAATGTCTTTTCTCTGCGTTCGTTTCGTGATTGAAAATTTCAAGATGGCAGCTTAGAGCCATTTAAAAAAAAATAACTCGAGAGGAAGGTCGAGTAGTACGTTTCTTGAAAAGTCTAGGCTCAATTTTTCTTTTAGCTGAAATGTGATATATTCACAAAATATATTTTCTTGGCTTTTATAAAACCTCCTGAATGCGGTAACTAAAAATTTTCTCTGCAGAAGGTCCCAATTTTTATTTTATTTATTTAATCTTTAGCTTTAGCTTTTCTTAACTGATATGTAATGCATTCACTATAATTTTTTTTGACTGCTATACAGCCTTCTGAATGAAAGATTTCCTGCGGAAACTCTTATTTTTTATTTTATTTATTTATTTACTTTTGAACTTTTTTTAGTTATTCACAATTTTCTTTTTAGTTTGTATAAAGCCTGATCGCGGTAATTAAATTTTTTCTCTGTGGAAACTCCCAATTTTTATTTGATTAGATATTTATTTTTTATCGTTTTCTTAACTAAAATGTGACACATTCACAACATATTTTTTTTACTTCTATAATGCCCTCTAAATGTAGAACTTTTATTTTTAGAGAAAGTGCCTAATTGCTATAATGACTCGGCAGTAAATATTCCACAACAAATTTTGGCAGCGCACCAGATACACCTTTGACATAATCTAAATATACAAAAAAGATAGTTTGTAAACTTTCGATAGGAGGGTGACAACGTCAACGGCGTAGTAAAAAATTAATTTATTTCTAAAAACGTAATATCTCATTTATCATTACCTCAAATTTAACGAAATTGTGCAGGCAGATGAAATAATATACACTATATATATAGTCTGTTCCTAGGCGGGGTGTCAAACGAGAGGGCGGAGTAAAAATTAATTTATTTTCAAAATGGCAATATTTCTTTAATTTTAACTAAAAAGTTAACGATTTTTTTAAATGGATGGATCAATACACCCTTAATATACAGTGTTTTGGTAGGTGGGGTTGCAAACAACAGGGGCGAAGTAAAAAATTAATTTAATTTCTAAAAATGCAACGCAATTTTTTATCATTATTTCAAGTTTAACGAAGTTTTGAGTAATATAAATTTAATATATAGTCTTTTCTTAGGTGAGGTGGCAAACGACAGGGGCGGGGTAAAAAATTAATTTATTTTCAAAAAAGGGAAAAACACGTTTTTAAAAATGCGATATGTTTTTTACTTTTTAATTAAGTTAACTTTTTTTTAATGGATGGACCAATATACCCTTCATATATAGTCTTTCGCTAGGTAGGGTGGCCAACGACAGAAATAATATGCACTTAATATATGATCTCTTCCTAGGCGGGGTATTTCTTTTATCATTATTTCAAATTTAACGAAATTTTGCAGACAGATGGAATAATATAAACTTAATGTATGATCTTTTCCTAGGTGGGGTGGCAAACGACAGGGGCCTGCTAAAATATTAATTTATTTTTAAAAATGCAATGTCTTTTATCATTTTGGGTTAATATCCACTTAATATATAGTTTTTACCGAGATAGGGTGGCAATCGACAGGAACAAAGAAAAAATTGACTTATTTTTAAAAATGGAAATATTTTAAAAAATACAATATCTTTTTTACCTTAACTTGAAAGTTAAAGCTTTTTTTAATGGATAGACCAATATACCCGTAATATATGCTGTTTCGCTAGGTAGGGTGGCAAACTAAAGTGGCGGGGAAAAAAATGAATTTATTTAAAAAAATGCAATATTTCTTTTATCATTACCTCAAATTGAACAAAACTTTGCAGACAGAGTAAGGAGTAATATACACTTTATATATGGTCTTTTACTAGGTGAGGTGGCAAACGATAGACGCGGAGAAAAAATTAATTTATTTTTAAAAATGCAATTTCTTTCTAACCTTAACTTGAAATTTAATGAAATTTTGCAGACAGATGGAGTAATATACACTTATATATGGTATTTTCCAAAGTGGTGTGGCAAACGACAGTAGCGGAGTAAAAATAATTTATTTTTAAAAATGCAATATATGTTTTACTGTAATTCGAAAGTTAACGAATTCTTTTAAATGGATGGACCAATATATCCTTAGTATATGGTCTTTCGCTAAGTGGGGTAGCAAAGGACAGTTACGGAGAAAAAAATAATTTATTTTTAAAAATGCAATATCGTTTGCCACCCCACCTAAGAAAAAATATATATTAAGTGTATATTACTCCATCTGTTTGAAAAATTTCGTTAAATTTCAGGTAGTGATAAAAGAAATATTGCATTTTTTAAAATAGATATTTTTTACTCCATCCCTGTTCTTTGCCAACCCACTTAGCAAAAGACCATATACTTATTACACGTATCATCTATTTAAAAAAAGACGTTACATTTCAATTTAAAAAAAAAATAAATTTTTAAAAATAAATTAATTTTTTTCTCCGCACTTGTCGTTTGCCAGCCCACCTAGGAGAAGATCACATATTAAGTTTATATTACTCCATCTGTCTGCAAAATTTGGTTAAATTTTAGGTAATTATGAAGGAATAATTGAATTTTTAAAAATAAATTAATTTTTTACTCAGCCCGTGTCATTTTCCACCTCACCTACCGAAAGACCATATATTAAAAGTGTATTGATCCAATCATTTAAAAAAATTACCTAACTTTCAAATTAAAATAAAAGAGATATTGCAATTTTGAAAATAAATAAATTTTCTACACCGTCCATGTCGTTTTCCACCCCACTTAAGAAAATACAACATATTAAGCCTATATTACTCCAAATGTCAGCAAAACTGAGTTAAATTTGAAGTAATGATAAAAGAAATATTGCATATTGCAAAGAAAAAAGATACATTTTTAAAAATAAACTTTTTTTCTCCGCCCTTGCCATTTTTACAAATAAATTAATTTGTTACTTCGCCTCTGGTGTTTGCAACCCCACCTACCGAAACACCATATATTAAGGGTATATGATCCATCCATTTAAAAAATCGTTAACTTTTTAGTTAAAATAAAAGAAATATCGCCATTTTGAAAATAAATTAATTTTTACTCCGCCCCTCTCGTTTGACACCCGGCCTAGGAAAAAACCATAAGCGTATATTAATCCATCTGCCTGCAAAATTTCGTTAAATTTGAGGTAATGATAAAATAAATATTGCATTTTAAAAATAAATTAAATTTTACTCAGCCCCTGTCATTTGCCACCCCACTTACCGAAAGACCATATTTTAAGTGTGTATTGATCCATCCATTTAAAAAAAATCGTTAATTTTCAAGTTAAAATAAAAAAGATTTTACAATTTTAAAAATAAATTAGGTAAATTTTTTTTCTGTCCCTGCCGTTTGCCACGCCACTCAGAAAAGGACCATATATTAAGTGTAAATTACATCATCTGTCTGCAAAATTCTGTTAAATTTGAGGCAATGATAAAAAGGATATTGTATTTTTTTAAATAAATAATTTTTTACCACAATCTTGTCATTTGTCACCCCACCGAGGAAAAGATCATATATTAAGTGTATATTACTCCATCTGTGTGCAGTATTTCGGTAAATTTCAAGTTAAGGTAAGAAAGATATTGCATTTTTGAAATTAATTTAATTTTTTAAAATTGATTAATTTTTTACTCCGCCCCTGTCGTTCGTCACTCCACTTACCGAAAGACCATATATTAAGGGTATATTGATGCATCAATTTAAAAAAATTCCTTAACTCTCAAGTTAAAGTAAAAAAGATATTGCATTTTTAAAAATAAATAAATTGTTTACTTCGACTTATCTGTCGTTTGCCACCCCTACCTAGAAAAAAAGCATATGTTAAGTGTGTATTAGTCCATCAATTTGCAAAATTTTGTTCAATTTAAGTTTTTGATAAAAAAAATATTGCGTTTTTTTAAATAAATAATTTTTTTACGCCACCTCTGTCATTTGACACCCCACCTACGAAAAGAGTGTAAATTATCTGTTTGCAGACTTTCCTTAAAGTTCAAGAGATTTGCATTTTTAGAAAAAAATTTATTTTTTACTACGCCATTGACGTCTGCCACTCCCCTATCGAAAGAGTTTGCAAAGTTTTGTTGCAATTAGATTTAACATAGAGAAGATATTTTTGCCCTTGGAAACATCCTGCAACCACTTTCTTGTATATTTATAATATATTAAAGGTCGATCTGGTTATTATTTGACAATAATAACGTGTTTTTATTTGTGTCTAGAAAGTTGTTAAGTAAAAATTAAAATGAGTGGACTTAAAAATGTTAAATATTAATGCAAAAATGTGAATAAACCGTCGCAAACCGACACTATACAGGCGCAAAACAGGCGCCCACTTTAGATATATTTTTTCATGTGCATATGAATTAAGATTTTTATTTTAAAGCAAAATGTAAAGTTTTATATTTAGATATATTATACAACGCGCATAAAAAATATAAAAAGAAGGGTGAAAAGTAGTGAATATTGAACATTTTTTTGGTGGAAAACTCAGAAACGAAACGTCGCCGAATTTTTTTTCCTGAACAGCGGCTTAAAATCTACCTGTGTACCAAAAATCACCAAAATTGGCGGTAGTAAGTGTAAGTAAATGATTAAGTTAAGAAAAAGATAAAAAATAACTAAATACTTAAATAAAATGAAAGTTTCCTTCTTAGAGAAATTTTTAAATTACCGCATTGAGGAGGCTTTATAGAAACCAAAATATATTTGGATAATAGCTATATCATATTTAAGCTAAAAAAAAGTTGCCTCAAAGTCTTTTCAACCTTAATTGATCCCCAAATATGTGTGCATTAAAATTACCCATTACACAATCGCATAGCTCTCCTTCTCATAAAAACATTTCAATTAAGAATCAGGTGTAGATTAAAATATTTGAGCTCTGTAAGTTTTCAAACATTTTTCTTCCCTCGTAAAAGAGAAGTATTTTAGCTTCTGGTACATTTACAAATGGCCGCCATTTTAGAATGAGTATATAGCTTATATTTCATTAAATAAATAAATTCCTTTGTTCTATGACTCTTAAGATGGGTTCATGTAACACATTTTAGTTTAATCTTTATTCTAGTAATAAGAACTCACCCTATTATTGGTTGTTTTTAGTCATCTGATCGAGATGTTTATTCTTAATGACTAAAGTTATTGCTAATACTAAATTTTGCTACATGAACCAAGTTCTAGTGCCTAATATTTGGTTATATTCGATCATAGTCAAATTTTAAATGATACTGAAATGAGAAATAGAAAATTATTGTGTATTATATCTTTTTTATTAAAAACTTACCATATCATTTAACAGCTCAAATACAATTTTCTGACAACACACATATCAATTAAACAAATATATTTTTTGTCCTTTACAAAAACTCGAGCAAAATCGTACTGTTGTGACCCCATTATTTTATAGTCATTTTATTTGTGAATAGTCTTAAGTATTATATATTCATTAGTCTAGAGATAGTTTGACACGTAAATGCAATATTTAGACATACATTATATTTTGGCGGAACCTTCCGACAAAAGCTGCTTTAATGGTCGTTTATTGCAAGGGAAATTCTAAGTAAACAATATGTATTTTAAATTCTACTTCAAATTCTATTTTATGCACGTTCTTCCGCCCCAAATATTATTATACCCGAAAAAACCTAAAGAAACCATTGTAGTACAGTAAGCAGTGGCGTAGCAAATACTCCCCAAATTACTTTTATAGACACCTTTTTTAATCAATTTTACAGATACGCCACTGCATCTCAAATTAGGGAATTCATATAAAAATAAGTTCTAGGTAGTCAGTATAGAGCAGGTCAGTCATTATGTCAGTACTATATTGTCAGTAGAATTAAGTCAGTAGACACAGTAAGAGTAAAGATTTGTTAGAAGCAAGAAGTGTCCCTCTTGTACAGAAGATAACAGAGAGATTTAAAACAAGTTGAAGTGTTTACATTTACTACCAGTGCTAATACAAAATACTAAAATTATTAAATCATAACAGTGGTGGCATTCGGCGAGTAATAAAAATATTAAAACATAACATTGGTGGCAGCGGATCTGGATATACTACCCCGTGTTTTCTGAAGGAGCGCCTAGAACGCAGCAGGAATCACACCAGTTAAACCACATCGGTATACCAAAGACAGGAAGTTTCAACAGACTTGGAGGAGAGCCCAGTACGCAACAAGTTTCGAGAAGAAGAAAGAAAACGAGGAAATTCGCCTTACGTTCCAGCTAACTAAGGATGAAGCTGTAAGTTTTTTTCTTTTATTTTCCTGTTGTGGTGACACTATTTGTTTTTTTTTTATATGTTATGCATTTTTGAAATTATATAGATATATTTATTTTGTGAAAGGTACTGCAAATACGTTGTGTGTTGAAAAAGTAATTGAATAATCGACCGTATAACTTATCTATATTTAAATTTTTACCCAAAATTTTTATTAGTATTTAATCTTTATAATTTTAACAAACAAAAAAATGGCTGAAGGAAAAGATGCAATTGATGTATTAAATTTAATAAATTCATTTGACGGCTACGGCGATGGAAATTCTCTTCAATTTTTTCTAAAAAACTGTGACGCAGTAATGCATATTGTGAAAGAAAATGAAAAAAATAAATTAGCTAAATTAATTTTTGGTACTAAATTAAAAGGTAAAGCTCAAGAGGTGACACAATATAAAGAATTTTTAAATTGGGACGAAATTAGAGATTTTCTTTTAGAACAGTTTACGGATAAAAGACCGCCTTCTCATTTTTTAACTCAAATAATGAATATAAAACAAAACTTTAGGGAAACCGTTACAGAATATGGAGATAGATTAAGATACCTGCATAATAAATATAAAGAAACTTGTCATTTAAATTATGAACATAATTCTGCTAAATTAATAGAAAATTTAGAGTCAATTTTAGTAAACACGTTTAGACAAGGGCTAAATGATGAAAAAATACAAATTCGAGTAATTGCTGAAAACACAACAGATTTAGACAGGGCATTATCATTAGCAATCGAAATGGAACTCGAAAACAACGTTAGAGCAAAAAATTCAAATTTTAAAAATGTAGGTTTTGTGGGTCAGGGAAATAGAAATTTTAATAACCAAAATCCTAAACTTTTGTGTATGTTCTGTCATAAAAATAATCATATAACTTCTCAATGTAGGCAACTTATACAATATGAACAAAATATGGGAAGAAATAATTTTAATAATCCTAATTATCAAAGCTTCAGTCCACAACAACATTTTAACGCAAATTCTTCAAATGGGCAAAATTATAACGGGGAACAACCTATTAATGCTAGAAGTAATTTTTCTTACAGGGGAAACGATAATCATAACTACAATCAAAATACAAATTCACGAAATTTTAACAATAATTATAATGGGAACAATTGTCAAAATTATACCAATCCCCGTAGTTCAAACAGACCTCAAATGCTTTCAGAGATCCCTCAACAACAGCGACGATACCGTCCTAACTATAATAATGAACCTGTCAATAATTCTCATCAAATACAAACTATAACGTCTCTACCCCCCAGTAGCCTCCAACACAATCTTAGTATTTCTCCTCCACAACCAACTACATCTGTCCAAGAATTTTCGGGAAACGACAACGAAGCCTTGGTTGTGAACAGCCAAGCGCTTCGTAAAAAGTTCAATCAGTATAAACAGTAGCTGTTCAAATAATAAGAATCCACTAGAACATATTAAAATTAAACCAACTCGTAATAATTCAAATAATATGTCTCCTAAGTCAGTATTATTCTCTAATAATTGTAAACAGTTAGATATAATTGAAATAACTCCATTGGGCACTAAAAAGTCAGAATTGCAAATTTTGTTAGATACAGGGGCTGATGTTTGTTTATTAAAGGAGTCGATTTTACAAGACTATTCAAAGCTAGATCAAAACTGTATTATTGAACTAAAAGGTATAAGTAAAGAACCGGTTTTTACGAAAGGTCTATATAATGTAACAATCCAATTAAAAGATAATAAAATATTAATTCATCCTTTTCATATCGTACCAGATAGCATTCCTATAAAAAATGACGGAATTTTAGGCCGCGATTTTTTGCAAAAATAAAAAACTAAAATTAATTATGAAGAAGAAACTGTTTATTTTGAGGACAATTGCTTTAAGATTTTGCCTTCAGAGACTTTAACGACTATACCCCCAAGATGTGAAATGATAACTTATGCTTTGGCCAACGTTTCAGGTACTGAAGGTATCGTAAAATCGAAACAACTTGCTGAAAATCTCTATATAGGTTCTTCTTTGACCAAAGTACATAATCATAAATGTTTAATTAGTATTTTAAATATATCTAATGAACCCTTAACAATTGCGTTACCCAGAGTTAACGTACAACCTATCACTAAAGGTGAATTTGACATTATAGAGCTTAGTCATAATAATAATAATATTGAAAATAACACGAATATAAATTACTTTGAACGTTTAGAAAAATTGAAACATTCTCTCAACTTAGAAGGATTAAATGTCGAGGAAACTAACTCACTTCTAGAAATTTGTGAAAATTTTATCGATATTTTTTATTTAGAAGGTGATAAACTCTCTTGTACAAACACAATAAAACATAAAATTTCTACAGACCCTACTAAGGGACCTATTAATTTTAAACCCTATAGATTACCTTTTCAACATCGGGAGGTTATAAAAGAATGGAATAATTTCTCCATCTTACAGTCCTTGGAATAGTCCCTTATTAGTAGTTCCTAAAAAAACTGATTCATCAGGTTTACCTAAATTTCGCGTGGTCGTAGATTTTAGAAAAATTAATGAAATAACTGCAGGGGATGCATTTCCATTACCTAATATTACAGATATTTTAGACCAATTAGGAAAATCGCATTATTTTACAACTTTAGATTTAGCCAATGGATTTCATCAGGTTCAAATGGACGAAAATGATAAAAATAAGACAGCTTTTAGTACTTCTACGTGGCATTTTGTTTACAATGGGATGCCTTTTGGCCTAAAAGGAGCTCCGGCAACCTTTCAGAGGTTAATGATTGCGGTCTTAGTGTGCATAAAATGTTTTATTTATTTAGATGATGTCCTAATTTATGCTAATAATTTAAAAGAACATAATGAAAGGTTAATTGAGGTATTTGAACGGTTTCGGGAGCATAATTTAAAGCTTCAACCATTAAAATGTGAATTTTTAAGAAAATAATGTTTGTATCTAGGTCACATTATAACAGATTATGGCATCAAACCTGATCCTTCAAAAGTAGAATGTGTTTTACAGTTTCCTCAACCAGTAAATCAAAAAGAGGTAAAATCATTTTTAGGGCTTGTCGGATATTATCGAAAATTTATAAAGGATTTTGCGAAAATTTCAAAACCTCTTACCAAATTGCTCAAGAAAGATACGGAATTTAAATGGGACCATGCTTGTGATATTTCATTTCAAACGCTTAAAAATAACATTACTTCTCCTCCTGTACTACAGTACCCAGATTTTTCAAAAGAATTCATTATAACTACCGACGCAAGTAATTATGCGATTGGTGCAATTTTATCACAAGGAAAAGTTAATAATGATCGACCTATAGCTTATGCTAGTAGAACTCTTAATAAAGCCGAACAAAACTACTCAACGACAGAGAAAGAATTAGCGGCAATTGTTTGGGCAGTTAGACATTTTCGACCATATGTTTTTGGAACAAATTTTAAGATAGTTACGGATCATAAACCTTTACTTTATGTATTTAACATAAAAGACCCTGGGTCGCGTCTTACAAGATTTAGGTTAAAATTGGAAGAATACAATTTCGAAATTATTTATAAGGCCGGAAAGTTAAATACAAATGCTGATGCCTTAAGTAGAATGATTAAAACGGTAAACGCTGACATGATAACAGATTATCAAAATTTTTTAAATTACCTGCAAACACATATTGTTATTAACACAAAATTAAAAGAAAACAACGCTAATTTATTTCAGATAAATAATTCAGATCCTATAATATTATTTTTTCCCAAATTTTTTAACAAAGAGCAATTTAATATTTTGGAACAAAATAATCAGATTAAACAATTTCCTGCATCATACAACGTTCAAAACGATTTAAAAATACCTTCCGTCTCTCAGTACCAAAACAACGACTGTAATATATTTTTACTCAATGATAATGAAAATATGTTAAATGACACAAATTATGAAAATATATGGTCTTGTCTACTAAAGTTAAAAAATCTTGTAAGTAACAAAAAACTTAAATTGTCATTTATTAAATATCATTACAACCCGTTAGTAAAATGGGAAATTATTTATCCCAGGATAAGATATATTTTTAAAAACTTTAATGTAGATATAACAGTTTACAATAATAATTTAATAAAACCCTCTGAATCTGAAAAGGAAACCTTATTAGAAGAATTCCACAACTCTCCTTTAGGCGGTCATCAAGGAATTGCCCGTACACATAAAAAATTATCCCAATTTTATACCTGGAGAAGCATGAAAAAAGACGTAAAAAGATTTATAAAAAAATGTGAATCTTGTCAAAAAAACAAATTATCGCGAAAAACTAAAATGCCAATGGTCATAACTTCAACCGCGACTAAACCTTTTGAAAGATGTTTTCTCGATATTGTTGGTCCCTTACCTGAAACGGAAGCAGGTAACAAATATATTCTTACCTTCCAAGATGACCTGACAATGTATAATATTAATGTCCTTATAAAAAATCAAGAAGCCTCAACAGTAGCTTATTACTTCGTAACGAAAATAATTTGTCTATATGGACTACCTGAAACTCTAATTACCGATCAAGGTTCAAATTTTTTAAGTGAAATCTTTAAAAATACTTGCAAACTTTTAAAAATAAAAAAGGTTCAAACTACTAGTTATCATCCAGAATCCAACGGAGCTTTAGAACCTTCTCATAGAGTCTTAGAGGAGTATTTAAGACATTTTATCAAAGATAGTCAGGAAGACTGGGATAGTTGGATTCCATTTGCAACATTTACTTATAATACAACTCCGCATACTGCAACCCACTTTTCACCTTTTGAACTTTTATTTGGCCATACCCCTAATTTACCTACTTCAATTATTCAACCTATGAAAACTCAATACACATATGATGATTTTGTTGCCAATCTTAAACCAAAATTACAATATTCTAGCCAATTGGCTAAAGAAAATCTATTGAAAAGTAAAAGCGTTTCAAAACAAAATTACGATAAAAATTGCAAAATTAGAGATTTTAAAATAGGTGATAAGGTGCTACTTTATGACGAATCAGTGCGAAGAGGCAGAAGCAAAAAACTCACATCGTTATGGATTGGACCTTATATAATAATAGATAAAACTTCTGACGTTAATTTTATAATACAGAAAGGCAAAAACAAACAATGCGTCCATGCCAATAGATTAAAACAGTTTTATGATTAACACAAAGCAAAAAAAAAAAAAAAAAAAAAACGTATAAATGTATTATAGAAAATAATTTAAAATATAAATGTATGTAGATAGTATTTTTAAATTTTATGTTTTCTCCTATTTCAGAATAATACTACTCAGTATCACTATATCTCTGAATACCTTTCGTTCTGATAATAGCGACGATTATAATGTCACATATTACGACCACAACCCAGGAATACACTTTGAAAAACTTGGAGAACTGCGACTCGATAATAACAAATGGAAGCTAATTACATATGTAGATTTTAACAACATTATAAATAAACTTCTTTCTCTAAAAAACTACAATAAAATAACCTCTGAATTATGTAATCATAAAAATTTTCAGTACCACTTATCCATTTGTGACACGTTTTTAAAGTCAACTAAATATAATTTTGATAAAATTAGCTCAGATTTAGAAACTTTACATCAATTGATAGGTTATAGTACTTTAAGTAGAAATAAACGAGGATGGTTCAATATTATCGGAAAGGCTACAAAAATTCTATTCGGTACTTTAGACGAAGAAGACGCGAAATATTATGATAGCAAAATATCAGATTTATCGCAAAATGAGGGTTCAGCATTAGCTCTTTTGAAAGAGCAAACTAAAGTTGTCAAGTCTACACTAACAAATTTCAACAATACTATTGGAACCTTAGATTTTAATGAAAACATTTTAAAAAATAATGTTAAAATTCTTTCCAAACAATTAGAAAAAGAACAAAAAGATATTAAATTTTTAGACTTAAAAGGCAATCTAGAAGAACACATTACGCTGACAAATATGATGTTACATCAACTACAACTCGAAGTAATGACTTTGATTAATGCAATTCTTATTGCCAAAAAGGGTTTATTACACCCAGCAATTTTAACACCAGTTCGCCTAATTGATGAACTAAAACAAGTTACGGATTCTCTTCCCCATGGTTTAGATTTTGCTGTGCCTCTTGATATAATGCATTCTAATCTTATATTAAAAACGATTGAACTAAAAGTTTACTTTGAAAATAATCATTTAATTTATATAATTAATATTCCTTTAGTTGAAGCACAATTATTCTACCTATATAAGGTATCGCCTTTTCCTAAGCTATTAGCCACTAATCAATTTGTTTTGATTCAACCATCTTCTAAATACATTGCAATAGACGAAACAAAACAGCAGTTCATAACTTTCTCTGATCTAGAATATAATAAATTTATAAAAATAACTGATGATAAAATGATTTGTCAGCAACAAAAACCAGTTTCATTGGCTCATTTAGTGGAAAACTGTGAAATGAAGTTACTTCAAGTAACAAATAAAATTCCAGAAGTATGCGAAAAACATATATTAAATTCTAATAGAGGTATCTTTATTCAGTTACTTACAACTAATACTTGGCTGTTTGCAGTGCCTTGCCCTGAATCATTAACCATTTCATGTATTAATCAAAATAAACCAGTAGACGTTATTTTAAAAAATTGCGGCAGTGTCACCATAGGAAAACAGTGTAAAGCGTATAGTGTTTCAACGATGCTCGTGCCTCACGGTAATGCCTTTCAGTCGAAAATATTTAGTGAGTTTGTTCCGCCATTAGAAATTAGTGAGGACTGTTGTGAAAAAATAAAAAATAATAACATTAACCTGACAGAAATTTTAATAAACGAAAATTATAAGACTCTTTCAAAGCACATTCCTGAACTGAACATCGCTAGCCATAAACTAGACGACATAGAAAAGCTAACAGAAAATCTTGAAAAAAATAATTTTTTGTCAACATATAATACTTCTGGTTCTGTTTTAGCTTACATTGTATCTGTTGTTGTATTATTATTTATTGTTTACAAAATATATTCAAAATGTATAAGAAAAAACTTCCTGTTGTGGAATAATACCAAATATTTGCGTAAGGGTAAATCAAACCATTGAACCATCCCCGAGAAGTAATAGATATATAGCTCAGTATACTAGTGAAACTTCTAATAGAATTAATAATGATGATCACCCTGAGGACGATCAACCAGGTATATCATACACGCCTCGCAGAGCTATTGGTCACACATCCTCAAGACGATCAATTAGATAAGTAATAATATTATGTTTTATTATAAGTAATAAATTTCTTTAGTAGAATCTAAGTAGATTTAGAATGCCTAATTATTATAAAAAAAAAACAGTTTTCAATATTATATAGGTTAGTATAATATAGAATAAGAACATGGTTCATAGCAAATTTTCTAAAATCATTTCGAACATAATACTTTTGTTAAATATTAGTATCAATTACAAGGATGTATATTTTGTATCATAATTTATATTTTAACTCAGGAACGAAATTTTCTAACAATTTCATTATTATAAAATCTCTCATCAGGGGGGAGGTGTTGTGACCCCATTATTTTATAGTCATTTTATTTGTGAATAGTCTTAAGTATTATATATTCATTAGTCTAGAGATAGTTTGACACGTAAATGCAATATTTAGACATACATTATATTTCGGCGGAACCTTCCGACAAAAGCTGCTTTAATGGTCGTTTATTGCAAGGGAAATTCTAAGTAAACAATATGTATTTTAAATTCTACTTCAAATTCTATTTTATGCACGTTCTTCCGCCCCAAATATTATTATACCCGAAAAAACCTATCATAAACTCATTTACACTATGTCGATAAAGCTTGGGAAGTGTCCCTCTTGTACAGAAGATAATAGAGAGATTTGAAACAAGTTGAAGTGTTTACATTTACTACCAGTGCTAATACAAAATACGAAAATTATTAAATCATAACAGTGGTGGCATTCGGCGACTAATAAAAATATTAAAACATAACAGTGCTTTATAAGGCCAGTTCAAATATTTACTTAGCGATCTTAGTTAACAAATTTCCCTTTCAAATGGTTCATGAAAATTCAAGTTAACTAAACCTACCTTTTCTATGTATCCTCTTTTCATCTCCCAAAAAAACGCTTGTTGTGTAATACTAACTTACAACATACAAATACAACTTCTAACTCGCCTTGCTTGACTTGTTTCCCATTTTTCTTAAAGTTGAGCTGAATCCAATGCCTTAGTATAATTTTTGTAAGTACACCTCGTTACACGACATCAATTTTACCCGATATTAAAGTTTCTCCGAACAAAAATGGGAAAATTATGGAAAAAAAATCGGCAAAATAGGAAAGAATCGGATCACAACATCTTCTGACAACGCGTCTTTTCTATTGACATTCCTTTGTTTGTTTGTTTACCATAGCTAGTTGGAATTCAGTCAAAAACACCTGCTTGATTTTATGAAAATCTAAAGGCCTATTCTCACCTAAGCTGTGCGCGCGACACGTTGCAGCATTTTTACATAGCTATTCCCGCATTTGATAGCAGCAGCACGCTTTAAAGCAGTAACCTCATTTTTGTTGGAGTAGTGTGATAATGACAAGATGTTACATATTATTATGCTGTTAAAAAATATCATTAGTACACTTACTCCGGGTTTCGTGGGGCGCCACCTTCTTACCCCCCGTGAGGGCTATGTCATGTTCATATATATATATATATATATATATATATATATATATATATATATATATATATATATACGTAGGAAGATTTTCTTTGGTTTTTTTGGCCTCAAGTTATTTTTTTGGAAAAATAAAACAAATTTACTTTTCGGCACTAATTTTCATTTTGTTTATTGCAAACGTTTCGGCTAAATGCCTTCATCAGTGCTGTTTGACTGAAACTAAAAACAGTACTATTTTATATTATGCGAAGTCAACATTTTTTTTTTTTTTTTTAAATGTAGAGACAAAATGTTACATACATATACTTATATACACATAATTAAAAATAACCTTTTTTTTTTTTATATAATAATAATTCGTTACGCTAACTAAAATTCCTAGTAATTTATACTTTCAAACTCACCCAAGAAGGTAACTTCCTGCATTCAGCAAACCAAAAAAGAATAAAATTTTTGTCACGTCACATTTAGTATACAGTATTAGACGCCAACAAACATGTAAAATTTTTATTTATAAAACTACGGTGGCATGTTAGTCTACCGATATATTTTGACTGGAATTGCACCTCGTTTTGAAGCAGTTGCTTGTCTTTCTGATTGTTTTTACTGAAGCAAAAAATTGTATATTGTGTTGTTGTTGTTTTGGTGTATAGCATGAGGGCCTTTAATTATACTATTTGTTATTATAATCAATTGGTAATTACTGTATTTTTTTTCCGTTTCACTTAACTAAGTAAAAAAAAATTTTTTTTTTTTTTCTTATTTATTAATCAAGGAGAAAATTTCGGAGCATGATAATTATTTTATTACGTTGTGATATATTTGGTTTAAATTTTTAATTTCAGTTCTATCGTTTATTGAATTTTTATTTTGCTTAATATAGAGCATTTCTAAGAATTCCCTTTTTCTTTGGTTGGTTTCCGTTTTTAATATTTTTGTGTGTTCATATTTGAATTTATGGGATGTTTCATTTTCGTGCTTAGTTAATGAAGTTTTATTTTTTTTGTCATATTTATGTCCATTTAGGCGGTTTTTAAGGTATTGAGTAGTTTGTCCGATGTATACTCCTAGGCAATCATTACATGGTATTTGATATATAGTGTGTGTTTTTTGACTGGTTGGGGTTGGTGTTTTAAGACAAGTAAAAAATTTCTTTTGAAAAGTGTTGTAGCTTTTGTGGCATACGGTTATGTTTTGGTGTTTGAAAATAGTTTGGATACTTTCTGAAAGACCCTGGATGTAAGGAATAGAGAGGAATTTTTTATCTTTAGTTTTTTCGTTTGGTACGTTTTGATTGGGATTGTTCATTTGCTGTAATCTGGAGTTAAATATTGAATTTATTAATTTTTTTGGGTAACTATTTTGAATTAAGATGTTTTTTGCCTTTTGTATTGCCTGGGATTGATAAGTTAAATTACTCAATTTTATTGCTCTATCGGCAAGACTGATTATTACCGACTTTTTTTGGTTCATTGGGTGTTGCGAAAAGTAATTTATGTATCTGCCAGACCACGTTTTTTTTGTGTACCATTGTGTTTCAATAATATTGTTTTTATTATATAATGTCATATCTAGGAAATTTATTTTTGAGTTGTTTTCAGTTTCGATGGTGAATTTAAGTTTTTCATGGAAGTTGTTAAAGGCATTTAGGATATATTTACATTTATCTTTTGGAATTAGAGTTATAATCATCATATGTAGAAAAATGGAAGTGATATGTCTAGTTGTCCGATTACATTGCTCTCTATTACTAGTTGTGCAACTACACTTGATATTGGGGGCTATATATATATATATATATATATATATATATATATATATATATATATATATATATATATATATATATATGTGCTTGTAGGTAACGGCCGTATACTACCAATAGTATAAAAAAATAACGGGGATTCGGGCCAAAAAGTCTATACTACATTTATTTTCTAATAACCAAGCTTTAGAAATAAGTCATTTCTTCTTCAGGGCTCTATAATAACATAATTATCAGTAAATTTAGGACTTTTTTGCAATTAAAAAATACTTACACTAATTAAAATGCAAAGACAATTTTGAAGGAATTTTCATAAAATATAAAATTGGATACATTTTAACTAATAAAATTTTAACATCATTTGACAAGAACTAAACAATTTAAAACCAATTGTTTTTCTACCAAATAATAATGACCGAAATAGGTTAAATATGTCAAATGTATAATATAAAAGAGGGGTATGTTCAAAAATGTTTTAAAACTAGACAATATGTTATATAGTATATGGAACAAACTATTGGAGGTAATTAGAAAAAGAAATATTTATGATTTTTAAGGAATTATTGGTCGTTTAAATTTAAAATATAAGAATAAATGGAACTTAAGTTTTCAATGTCGGTTTTTTATTCATTGTGAACTTTTCTTTATGTATTTCGATCATTTCTAAAAAAAAGCCTTTTTATATCAAAGGCACAGTTATCTGGCCGTTAACATTTTGGGACAATTTCATATAGAGTTATACAGGGTGTATAAAAAATATAGTTTATTTCATTTTATTGTTCATAACTCGGTTTTTTTAAATGGGACACATGTAAAATGGTATTAGGTGTTCCTATACCTATCTCTGATGTGTGATGAATTAAAAGTTAAATAAAAGAAAAATTGGACCATTTTATCTAGGGTCTTCCAGAATATGTGGGCATTCTCTCGAATTTGCCTAGTTTATAAAAAAAAGGGTATAAGTTTATATAGACTTTTTTATTAATGTACTCTTTAATGGAGATACAGGGTGTCAAAGTGTAAGTTTTATTTTTGTTTTTTGTAAATAACTTTTAAGATAATAAAGATATTTAATGATATTTGAATGAAAATTTGTATCTAGGTTTGTAAAATAAATATTCTAGTATATGTCAGAATATGTGTATTTTAGTGATATTATTTATTACGTTCTATGACTCGAAAAAACCAAAACCATGGTCGAAACGTTACCGAGGCATCAAATATATGTTTTAAAAGATACCTGTGTGTGAAAATATATTATTGAAAATGGGGAAAATAATACAAAAGCAATATATATATATATATATATATATATATATATATATATATATATATATATATATATGTATAAGAATCAAGTACTTTCTTGAGATTAGGTTCGTGGATTGAACAAAGAAACATTAATTGACGTTTCGCCTGTCCATTTCAGGCTTTTTCAAAATATTTAATTCTGCACATCTAAAAATTAAATACAAAAAGTGTATATATGCAAGTTAATAAATAAAAACAATTAGGTATAACGGCACGCACTAAAATTATTAAAACATTTATTTAAAATAGTACAGTACATACCTTGAGAAAGATGTTCTTTTAGCTTGCTTGGCGGTGTGGAGGTAAGTGATACACTGGTTAAAGAATTCTATTGTTTTTTTTTTATATATATCCTTTAGTTTTTTTGATTATATTTACAATGTAGAACTATTTGTGGATACGGGTTGTTTTAAAAGTATTTGTGTGAGTCTGACAGTATACAGTATGTATTTATGATTGATGGAAATAGTTTATAACAATTGAATTAAATTAGATTGTGATATATTTAGCTGAGATTGTCAATGTCTCTCCGATCGTTTACTGTATTTTTTTCTTTTTTTATCTCGACCATTTCTTTGTACCCGAAAAATCAAATTCATGTTTCATGTCTCTTTCATGTTTATGTAGTGCTGTGGAAGCATTTTTTGTATATATATGCCCATTTAGTCTATTTGATAGGTATTGTGTGGTCATGCCTATATATTTTTTGGGGCAGTTTAGGCAGGGAATGCTGTAAACTATGTTTGATTGTTTTTTAATTGGTGTCTGACTTTTTAGTGGTGTATATAAAGATTTAAGGGTATTGTTAGATTTGTGGCATACGGTTAAGTCGTGTTTACCGAGAATGTGTTTAATCTTTTCAGAAAGACCTTCAGTGTATGGCAAAGATATGTATGTAGTTGTTTTATTGTTGTCATGATTATTTACAATATGTTTTGTGGCATTGTATAATTTTTGGTTTCTTCGCTTTATAATTCGTTCGATGGCTTTTAATGGGAAATGATTTTTTAAGAGAGTATTTTTAACTTTATTTAGAATGTCAACTCGGTATATAGGTGATGTTAGTGTTAGTGCAAGATCAACTAATCCTATCATCACGGAGTTTTTTTGACATTTTGGGTGACTGGAATTATAGTTAAGGTAGCGGGAGGACCAGGTTTTTTTGGTGTACCACTTAGTTTTAATGCCATTTGTTTTGTGGTCTCTTATTAATGTTAAATCCAAAAAGTTTATAGCGCCATCATTTTCTATTTCGGAAGTAAACTGCAATTTTGGATGAAAATTGTGTTGAGAACAAATTTTTCGATGTCATTAATAATACTAAATTAAAAATACTAAATCTCCTAATTACAGAAACAACAAAATCTATTAATAACCTTAGTCAAAGTTTACAAAATGGCAAAAATAAAATAAAAAATATTCTACCACACAAAACTGTGGATACATTCCTAAAACTTGAACAACAAAAAGCAGAAACTATTTTCAAACGAGTCAAACAAAAAATAATAATAAATTTAATAATTTATATAAAACTATACAAACCAACAACGATAAAATCGATACCAATAACTGGCTAGAAAACATCTCAGATACGCATATCCCAAACGAAATTGCAGAAACACTAGCACTAGGTGAAAAATTTTCTCTACCTGTTGGTGAAGAATACAATTTACCAACAATAGATTACGTTGCTTCTATCGAGTCAGCTATTTACAATAAACCATCCGAACAAAAAGATAGTATCCGGTCAGAGATTGTTAATGTCATTACCAACCATAAAATTAAAATAAGACACAAAAAAATACAGCAAAACAAAACTCAAAAAAAACTATCAAAGCAAGCAAAAAAATGTAAATATTTTTTAAAAACAAATCCACAGATAACAGTCCTAAAGCCAGACAAAAGTAACAAGACTGTAATAATGAATACCATTGATTACAACAACAAAATTAATGCACTTCTTGATGACAAAAACACATATAAAAAAATGAGATTTGATTCGACGAAATCTCTTCAATCCAAAAATAACTCGTTCATAGAAAAACTGTTAAAACGTAATCACATATCCGAAAAAGAAGCCAAATCATTAAAAATACATAATTCTGTTCCACCAAAATTCTACGGAATGCCTAAACTTCACAAACCCGACATTCCTATGAGACCCATTGTTTCCTATATTCAGTCACCATTCTAGAAACTTTCAAGTTTTTTATCAAATTGCTTATCAAAAATTACAGGCAGAAATGATTATTACATTAAAGATTCGTTTGAATTTAAAAAGTTTATAGACACCCTTAAAATACCAAATAATTTCCAACTCATCTCTCTAGACGTAATATCCTTATATACAAACATTCCGACTAAACTTTTAAAACAAATCATTAAAGAAAAATGGAATCAGATAAAGAATCACACAACACTCACTTGCACAGAATCCATAGAAGGGATAGATCTCATTCTTTCACACAACTATTTCCAATACAAAGATGATTACTACCAACAACTTGACGGATGTGCAATGGGTTCACCCATCTCTTCCACCGCAGCCCAAATAGTAATGGAATATCTAGAAGAAACAGTGTTACAAAAAGCCAATGTACCAATATTATTTTTTAAAAGGTACGTGGATGATTGTTTATTAGCCATACCAAAAAATAAAACAACGGAAATTATCTCCCTCTTTAACAATTTTCATCCAAAATTGCAGTTTACTTCCGAAATAGAAAATGATGGCGCTATTAACTTTTTGGATTTAACATTAATAAGAGACCACAAAACAAATGGCATTAAAACTAAGTGGTACACCAAAAAAACCTGGTCCTCCCGCTACCTTAATTATAATTCCAGTCACCCAAAATGTCAAAAAAACTCCGTGATGATAGGATTAGTTGATCGTGAACTAACACTAACATCACCTATATACCGAGTTGACATTCTAAATAAAGTTAAAAATACTCTCTTAAAAAATCATTTCCCATTAAAAGCCATCGAACGAATTATAAAGCGAAGAACCCAAAAATTATACAATGCCACAAAACATATTGTAAATAATCATGACAACAATAAAACAACTACATACATATCTTTGCCATACACTGAAGGTCTTTCTGAAAAGATTAAACACATTCTCGGTAAACACGACATAACCGTATGCCACAAATCTAACAATACCCTTAAATCTTTATATACACCACTAAAAAGTCAGACACCAATTAAAAAACAATCAAACGTAGTTTACAGCATTCCCTGCCTAAACTGCCCCAAAAAATATATAGGCATAACCACACAATACCTATCAAATAGACTAAATGGGCATAAATATACAAAAAATGCTTCCACAGCACTACATAAACATGAAAGAGACATGAAACATGAATTTGATTTTTCGGGTACAACGGTCTTATCAAAAGAACAACATTACCATAAACTGACATTCAAAGAAATGGTCGAGATAAAAAAAGAAAAAAATACAGTAAACGATCGGAAAGACATTGACAATCTCAGCCAAATATATCACAATCTAATTTAATTCAATTGTTATAAACTATTTCCATCAATCATAAATACATACTGTATACTGTCAGACTCACACAAATACTTTTAAAACAACCCGTATCCACAAGTAGTTCTACATTGTAAATATAATCAAAAAAACTAAAGGATATATATAAAAAAGAAACAAAAGAATTCTTTAACCAGTGTATCACTTACCCCCACACCGCCAAGCAAGGTAAAAGAACATCTTTCTCAAGTACTCTGTACTATTTTAAATAAATGTTTTAATAATTTTAGTGCGTGCCGTTATACCTAATTGTTTTTATTTATTAACTTGCATATATACAGTTTTTGTATTTAATTTTTAGATGTGCAGAATTAAATATTTTGAAAAAGCCTGAAATGGACAGGCGAAACGTCAATTAATGTTTCTTTGTTCAATCCACGAACCTAATCCCAAGAAAGTACTTGATTTTTATAAATTGTAAGGTTCAAGAAGAGATATATATATATATATATATATATATATATGTATATATATATATTATATATATATATATATATATATATATATATATATATATATATATATATATATTAAAAAAATGAGTGACATAATCAAATCGTTATTACCAGAAGATCCGGAGTCGAATAACTCTATTTACGGGTAAAATAGTTTTTTCCAAATTAAGAACAGTATCCGAGTTATTGAGTTTATTCCAGTTAAATGTTCCATCTTGTATTAATTTTGTTACGCATAATGTGGCTAGGCGCTTTTGTGGAAGAACACCATATTCTTGTTGAAAAATTCTATATTAAATAAATAACTTGATCAACATAAAAATACAACTCTTTTACACTGACAATCGTAAATAACAATGTATATTGAAAAGTCATTTCTCTTGATATATCTCTAGACACCAGAGGACCATCTGTTATTATTGCCTAGCCGGAGGAAAAATAAGATATACTGTTCGTGTTAAGCTTTAAGGAAGGCACAATGGACCATCATTTGTTCTGATTAGCTTAAATATTGCGATAATGCACTTCTTTTGCTAAATTTTCATCCCCATTTTTAACTTTCTTTTAAACTAATGGTCATCATTTTTCGTGTTATTGCAGTGGTCGAATATAGATATGATAAGGTTTTTTGCCATTATTTGTAAATAATAGGTGTAGGTTTAACCGCCTGTGATTATTTTACAACTGACATTAATTATCTATAAAATGGGGATTTTGAACTGAAAATACTATCATTGTCGAAATTTTGAGCCAATGGAATAACTATTGGTATAAGACACTTGCTACGTTAAGTGGTTGCCGTAATTGTAGCTCGAAACGAAGGGTTCGATTCCCCGTTAAGTGTAAACACCCCAAATACTGTAACACCACCCCCACCAAAGAATTGACAAGAGTTCATATTGTCTTCATGGTATCTTTCGTTTGGGCTCCTCCACACTAGAATTAGCCCATTTAAGTTATACAGGGTAATTTTTGGCGGATTATTCGATGTTTTGGCCTCAATAGAGTACATTTCGCTCGACGTCTCCTAAAAAGTACTCCTTTAGATTGGAAGCCTATTAAAGGGATGCCGTGACTAAATCTCAAAAGAAGAGAAAAATTAAAACATTTTAGGTGTAAATTTTACATATTTTAAATTATTCTCGTAAAAAAGCGCCTTTTAATTGTGATATCTACTACTTGAGGTGTAAAATCTGTTCCTACACGCTCTCACCCAAGTAGCACTTTTAGTCATGAATACGTTATTGTTATCACAAGTATTTTCGATGAAGTAACCGGAACTTGGTGTCGCCACGTTCTGTTTAAGCTGAGACTACGTAGTCATTACCAAAATGGGGAACAATTTTAGGGTAACTATTTCGTGAATAACATGTAACTGTGACTGTGATAATTACGTAGATAGTACTGAATTGTGTGGTTCCATTTAAGTAGCCGAATAGTAATAATTCACACTATTTGTTACTTCCCTGTTTCCGTGTTTATTTAATCCGTTTTAAAAATATGTATGGTTCTTTTTAATACAAACAGAACAGTTATGGCGACTGCAAACACTCAAATTGGGAATGATAGTCGTAAAAAAATGACGCGCGTTTAAAATTTGTTAATTTTCAATGCATTTTGGTCAAATATATCGGCCAATTTAAATCTTATTATAAAGAGGGATTATTTTTTTAACGTGATGTTTAATTTGTATGTATTTTTAATCTTTATACTCACAAAAATAAACATCATAGCTAAATATTTATAGGGGAGATGAAAATAAAAAATGGCGTTCTGTTGGACTTTTATTTTAAAATTCGCTGCATTTCTTTACTGAGAAAATTACTTAACATCAAGTGCCTACAACTGCCCCCATACGCTTTTATAGTTTTGGATTCTTGAAATATGCAGCTGTCACATATACCCAATTACTTTGAAGTCTTAAACACTAATGTGGTACGAATAAAGTTACCTACTACTATAACCGTTTGTTTCGTTTTGTGTTTTGTTTCCTTAAAATACCGCTTCATGTTGTTTTGTTTAGATATGACATAACCAAGTTATGATATTTTTTAATTTTCCATAAAATGTGGACGAATGACGAAAGATCCTTTATTTTTCTTATGGGACCTAACGCCAGTGGCGCAACTAGACATCGACTTTTGGGCGGGCTCAAGCCCTGACACTTATAAGATAATATTGATTATAGGATAAAACCAATTTTAACCATTTTTTCGTACGGCTATGATTTAATTATATACTCCCGATATTGTCTAAGTTTTTATGTTTCGGGCTATATACAATTTGATTAATATCTATGACAGCTGTCAAAAAATATATATTTTTTTAATAAATTAGGACACTTAAAGTTACATAGAACGATGAAACTCGTATATAAAAATTTTAAGAAGTTCAAAGTTATCACTTCTCCTGCTTTACTGGACCTTTTAATAGGAAACCTGCCAAACTGCCTCCTCCTTTTTGGTCTACCCTGTATACCAGCCCAAGTAGCACAGATAATCATATATGGGCTAAAATGCTGTGATATTTGTTAATATCTCTGGCTAACTAGCTAAAATTGCTAGCCAAAATAACAGTTCTATTATAGTATAAAGACGGAAATATGGCTAGTGGGGAATAATAACTTGGCCATAATGGGGTAAAAATGGCCAATTGGACGACCCACTCTTTTGATTTTATCGTTGGGTTTATTAGCTACTTTTTGACTTTAAAATCGAGCTTTTTAAGCTGAATTCTGATTTGTTTTTTCACCGAAATTTGAGTAACATTTTTTTCGAAATTTACCTAAATAATTTCTCATTGCCTTTTCTTCATTTATGTTGTAAATCATCAATTGTTTCAAATTATGTAGAAATAGTATTAACGAAGCCAATCAGTGTAGGAATTTATGAGCCAAGAGGAAATGCAAACATAACAAATCATGGTTTCGTAGAAATACGTACACTATGACTTATTATGTAAAATATTCACTTGACGTTTGGTGGGGACAAAAAACACTTGCGTAGGAACTCTTACTGTTAAAATAATCTAAGATAGGCACATAAAACACGCGCCCCTTCTCGAAACTAAAAATTTCGTTTTCCACAATTTTTTTTTGGAGATGTAATTTACTAAGAAAATTCGTTAAAGAGTCCCTAACGTAAAAAAACATGCATGAAAATACGTTTTTATTGGTAGAAAGAATGTTTGTTTAGAGTGGTCAAGTAATGGTTGCTAGGAAATTAGTTTAATTTTAACTTCAATCATGGCGGATCATAAAAAGCTTTGGGTTATTTTTTAAGCAAATATTCCTTGAAGTTGGCCACCTTGTAAGCAAAATATTTATCAAATAGTAATAGTTTTCAAATGTAGCAACATTTACTAAAATTTTACCAATAAAAATGCCTACTTGGTTTGCCTTTGGTACTCGCTAAAAAATGGCTAATTTAAGACACAAAATTAAACGACGATTACCCAAGTCGGCGTTTTTCTATAATATGTGGTGAAATATTCATTCTTTTTATTAGACATGTTGTATGGTAAATAATTTATATTTTGTTTTTCTAAATATATCTTCAGTTTGGTTAAATATAGTTTTATAGGTTATAAACGTAAATTTGAAAATGTGTCATTTTTTGGCAATAATAAAGCAAAAATAAGCGAAATAAAACTACCCAATTTTAGAGTTTAATTTTGAAACAAAAATGTGATAATAAAAGCCATATTTTTTCCTCTCAATTTTTGTTGTCTTAAAATGTCATAATCTGGCGTTCTTATATACCTATTATTACTATAATTAAACTTACATACTTGCTAAAATATTTTTGGTTGGCATTTGGGAAAAATTTCTTTGATTAAAAATGCCATATTCTGGCATTTTAAACAGCTATGCTTACGATAATTTTACTTCAAAACTTACTAGAATATATGTGGTTATATTGTGGCAACAAAATTGACAGATATTTCTTCTTTTTGACCTTCCAATATTACAAAAAAAAAGCTGGAGGTTTAATTATCCTATAAAAGATATTTTTGGCCAAGTAATTATGCTATAGCCTATCTATCATTAAAAACTGCTACTTTTAGAGCCAAAAAATCTAATTTGAAGCGAGCTTTCATGGCTAGAAAACAAACCGAGAATCATTTGCCAAAATTTGACAAATCTCTGGTTTTTATGTGTTTTTTATGAATAACTGTTAGGCAAAAAAGCTCATCAGCTAATTTGTGCTACTTGGAAGTCTCGCCGTTTTTTGGAATATCACCTCAATTTTATTTTAAATACGTATAGTCGAGAAAGATTAAGTATCTACATCAATGACTTCCATGATTTTTCAATGTAAGAACATTTTCCCCACCTATCTCTGTTTTCAGTTTGCGTAAACAAAACATGATTTTTTTTACTCTTTTAAACCCCTTAAAAAATATTGCTTACACTTTTCACAATTTCTCAAACTTTTATGATCCATAAATTCAAAATAAGCGCGCCCTTATGTTTTTGTAAGCCCAGATAATGTCCAATTAAATTGGTCATAAGTATACAAGATGCTAAATGAGAAAAAACCTATGTTTATTTCTTAACTAAAAAACGGAAGATACAAGAGAAAAATAAACTATGCTACGGAAAAATACCTTCTTACCCATTTTTACAAACAAAATGGAGTTTAAGTGTTTTGGTTGGCCTTCGCCAATCGCCTGGCGGGGGGCTAATTTTGGGGTCGGGGGGAGCTAAGCTCCCCCTAGCACCCCCCTAGTTGCTCCACTGCCTAACGCCATTGCCATTTTAACTTGTTACTCGTAGACGATAACACAACACATACAGAATTAACTGAGATTGACAAATTCGGACTGAATATAATAGACTTTAATGGCTGTATACCAAATTACAGTGTCTTTATAAGGACGGTGGCGACAATAGGGTAATTTTTGATTAGTTCGTCCACATTGCTGCTAAAATCGTTTTGTTTACTTTTTGCCTACTTGGGTTTCTTATGAGGTTTGTTGTTTTATTGTATTATTTTAATAGTTTTTGTGATTATTGAAATGAATATTAATTCAAACAATAAGTTCTAACCCATTGGCCATATGGAGAAATGTGTTTAAGCCTGGTTCACCTGCGCCAGGTTTGTGATGAATTTGTAAATGACTATCGGCCGGTTGCAGAAAGCTTCATTAAAGTTTAGAATGTTTAACGTAATGTCAAATTTCTTAAGTAAATATCTTAAGTTTTAGTTTACTCTAAGAACAGTTATTAAATATTGCACATTATTATGTTTCGGTTTTATTTTGCTGTAAAACACAATATTGTTTCATGTCTTAGTGTATGTTTTACTTTATTCAGCACCCCAGTAGAAGCTCTCAAAGATTAGCATAAAAGAAAGTTTATTTTGTAGGCCTTCTTTAGTACATACTACATTACTAAATTCACTTGGGAGACAACTGTCATTAATTACTTGCACAAACATTGTTATTTGTTAAAAATCTAAATGAAAAAGTAAGTTTGCACTAGATAGTTCGCATAGATTATTAGAGTAAAGCATTAACAAATCCCTACATTTACAACTGTCGTTGACAGAGGTTCTCAGTGTAAAGTAAATTTCGATTTTTATCTGCGGCATATTACTCTTTGTAGACTGAAATTAATAATTTCATTAATTAACCTTTTAGTTGATCTAATTTTCTTATATTAATGTGTTAAAGTAGATTAATTTAGTTATATTTTGCGAAGAACTAACGATAATATGTGTGCGCCCGTTTAAATCTTTAGAAATTTAGCATCAATATGGCGGGTGAGTTTCTACTGTCGCCAGTGTCCTTATAGAGTCACTGTAGTCCGAATCTCGTACCAGCGCCACCTGTCTCCGGAACCTCAAGTACAAGAGGTAATAGTTTCCTTGTACTAAATAATTACTGTAATTCTTACTTCTAAGTTGCAACTGCAAGGTTCAGGAAGGTTCTGATACTTAAAATTTGTAATTTTGTAAACAGATTGGAAGTAGTAACTTTGAAAAATTACTATTATGTCACTGAAAAGAAATGACGACCTTGGAGTCAATTTCGTAAGTAGTTGCTTGGCAGTGGTAATTATATAATTACTCTACATGAGAAATTACTGTAAAGTATTATTGGAAGTAACAAATACATACATAATGCTTAAAAACGTGTAACCCTAAGTATTTATTAATATATAATAAGATTATTAGTAATAAATATGTAAAAACCCTTAAAGAGTAGTAGTGGAAACAGTTATAGTTACTTTAGCGCCAACTGGGCATGGTGATGATGACGTCACAATATTTTGGGGTATTATGCTGAAAGAGAGAACTGAATTCTTGATTTCACGAGTCACAATTACAGCCGCCACTTACCGCGACCAGTTAGGGTATATCCATCAAAATCTCCAGATTGTAACCCTACAGAGCATGTTTGATCGCGCCTCAAACTTGCCTTAAGCTTCAAGAAAGGCACAATGTACCTTAATTTGTTCTTATTAGCTTAAATATTAAGATAATGCACTTCTTTTACTAAGTTTTAACCTTCTTTTGGACTTTTATTGAAGTGGACGAATATTGACATAATAGTTTTTTGCCTTTATTCTTAAATAGTAGATGTAGGTGTAACCGTCTGTGCTTATTTTATTAATTATCTATCTATTTGAACTAGTTAAATTTTGTATATCAAGCAAGTCAGTCTTTGACAGGTTTGCGAAAACCCTAACAATTTTGTGAGTAGGTAATAAATACTCTGCAGAATTATAGAGCATCTAAAAGAACATATTCCACTTCATTTCTGGACAAATGATATACGTATTTATATAACGTATCAGGAATTTGCAAACTCATAAAATGGATGAGTTGCTCTAATCTCCTCCAGAAATTCCTTTTGAATTGAAATATAGCCAAAAGAAGTAAGTCTTTCTTGAGATATTGTATTTCTTAAATAAGTTTTTACACATTTGAAGCAAGAGAAACTTCTTTCCACTGAACCACTTGTCGACGGTATTGTCAAAATAAGGGAAAACAATTTATATGCTTCGGTAAAAATATATTTATTTTTATTAATTTTTCTGACTTGCTCTTGCAGCGATATGTTCCAATTACTCTCATTGGCAAAAATAAGACCAAGTTCATTTTTAAGTCATTGACTTTTTGAAAATATTTCCCCATATAACTGTAATAAATTTTCAAACGGGCCAGTCGGAAAACTTAAACTATATTGGAAAAATTTAGCAGAACCTGCCAAACATGAAAGATGTAAGTTGTCTTGAAATCTTAGTGTCATTTCCATTAAAATATGGTCCAATATTTCATAAAAAAGGGTTCTATACTTGCCCCTAATTTCTTCAGGTGAAAGCTTAGCTCACGTTTGTAATGATTTATTTCTGTAATGAATGTCAAGCGATTTTTTTTGAAGAACGTCAAATAGTATGTCCGTGATTGATAAAATGTCATTAAACACTAATGCCAGAAACGTGAATTCAAAATCGTTCATCTCACCTAAAAATCCTTTCGCAAGGCGGATTGATTTTTCATCAGTTTTGTCACAGTTTGTAATAAATTCAAAAGTCTCGAACAATCACAATTACTAACTTCGAATTTGAAGTTGTAACAACAGCATAAATAAATATAACACAAAACAGTCAAGTTAACTGCAAAGGAACTCACCGGCTGCAGCGAAATCCGCGAAAATAAAAGTAAACAACCACCGCAAACTGAACGACACGTGGGTGTAGTGTACTGCGCCTGCAGTTCACCGAGAGCGTTGTATGGCGCTGGGCTCGACGTCATCGGATACGCGTTGTCGTGGTAACATAGTAGGAAAATCGTAAACTAAACATAGCACCTCCAGCAAAGTCAAAGCGGTTTGCGCCTCTGTTATAGTTGTTATAATAAAGCTCGATTGAAAGTTTTAAAAAGACATACCACTAACGGTCAAGTAAAATATTTATTCGAGATGTACAGGGTTTTTTTTTATATATTGCCACCCCCCTTATCTTTTTTATTTGACATTTTAGAAAAATGTGTCCCAAATAAAAGTTTAATGGTTTCAAATGAATTTTTATGAAAACATTTTTTTTCATATACAGGGTATTACAGAAAGTCTGTGCGTGGTCCAAGTTTCTTATTTCAAATAGGTACCCCATTTTTTTATTGAATTTTCGGATTCTCCTGAGAATTTTACACATTTTTTATAAGGGATATTCTATACTTAAATCTAAAGCCTAAAGAGATATTGTTATTTTTTGAAAACTATTATGTAAAACAGGTAAACATTTTTCTGGTCGTAAACTGGTCATTGACGGTGATCTGTCGTTCTGTCAATTCATTGAAAAGATGCATTACACTGACGAAGAAAGATGTGATATTCTTCGCATTTTCTACAAGAATAATAATAATGCTTGCGCGGCAAGAAGAGAATATCAGCGGCTTTTCCCCATGCGAGCTATTCCATCTCGAAAAACTTTCAAAAATATTGAACTTGGCTTTCGAAATCGAATGACTGTTAAAAGAAAAAAACGTACTGCGGTTATTAATGAGGAGGAGGAATTAAATATTTTATTATTTTTTCAAGGTAGGTTAATAGAAATTACCCACAGGATATAAAGTAACTTACGCAAATATTATTTATTTTCAGAAAATCCAAATGCAGCCTTAAAAGACGCATCAATTTTTTTTAATAAATCTATTTTCAAAATTTATTCGACATTAAAAAAGCATGGATATTTCCCATACAAAATTTTACCCGTCCAGAAATTAACTGAAGATCAGAAAAACCAACGAACCATGTTTTGCCAGGAAATGTTGCTGATGAAAGATGAAGATAACAATATTTTTCAAAAAGTTTTATGGTCAGATGAATGCGCCTTTAGTACTGCCGGGATTCACAACCGGAAAAATGTTAGATTTTGGGCAACGGAAAACCCCTCGGGCCATGCGTGAAATTAAAACCCAAGGTCGGAAAACTTTAAATGTGTGGTGCGGGCTCCTTCACAACAAAATTATTGGACCGATTTTCATTGATGGATCTTTAAATGGAGAAAAATATCTAAATTTATTAAATAATGATCTGGAACCTATTTTGGATGACTTACCCCTCCGTCAATACAACCAAATTATTTGGCAACAAGATGGAGCCCCACCACACAATGTTTTTGCGGTCCTAAATTTTTTAAATCAAAATTTTGAAACGTGGATTGGTCGGACTGGACCGATTCGGTGGCCGCCCAATAGTCCCGACTTAACACCTCTTGACTCTTTTCTGTGGGGATTTTTGCAGAATAAAATATATGAAACTCCCACGGAAGATATAGAGGTGTTAAGAAGGAGAATAATTGAAGCCATTGAGGATTTAAACAATAATCATGCACAATTCATTATTAATGCGATTAATAAAATCGAAGCAGATTATACAAATTGTATTGAAATGAATGGTGGACATATTCAGCAATTATAATATTTATATTTCATTTCATTATTGAATTATTTGATAATATGTAGTTTTTTGTAATAAACACAGCGTCAAAAAACTTGGACCCCTTCATAAGACGCAATGCAAAAATGCTCTGTTTCAAGACCTTGTATCTTGAGTAATAAATGATCCAACCATGTGATTAAAAAAAGTGTATGTTAACGAATAGCAGGGCTGCCACTTTTAGCCACATGAAATATTCTATTGTAATTAGAACGCTCTACAGAGTGTTTAAAAGTTTCTCAACACAGGACCTAATGCTAATTAAATGGGAGGTCTGGCTAAAAAAAATTAAACTCTCCTTATTAGCTTGCTGATTACAATATGATGGCTCAGTTAACTAAAAGTGGTAGTCCCGCTATTCGTTGACATAATCATTTTTCAATCACTTCGTTGGTTCATTTATTACTGAAGATACGCGGTCTTGAGGAAAGCTTATTTGCATTGCGACTTATGAAACCAAGTTTTTTGACGCTGTGTGTAGTTTTTAAAATATTCTTTTCTGTTTTCGTTAATATTATACATATATTTTTTAAAAACATGTGTTGCCTTAATTAGATTCATATGCATATTTCCAAAATTCGATGTTTTTGGAATACCCCGTAGAAGGAAAAAAATCCACGTCTGATATTTCAAAAAATGTTTGTTTAGATGGCGATTCGTTGGAAGATGGTGATTTCTGTTCTGGTTGCCTGTGTATTTTCGTTATTCTCATAAGCTATGCGAAGGTTGTCGGATTTTTCCTCATCGGAAATGTGACATTTTATCCAGAAATTGACAGAAAGTCTACCAAACAGTAAAACAGTCACCGTCAATGACCAGTTTACGACCAGAAAAATGTTTACCTGTTTTACATAATAGTTTTCAAAAAATAACAATATCTCTTTAGGCTTTAGATTTAAGTATAGAATATCCCTTATAAAAAATGTGTGAAATTCTCAGGAGAATCCGAAAATTTAATAAAAAAATGGGGTACCTATTTGAAATAAGAAACTTGGACCACGCCCAGACTTTCTGTAACACCCTGTATATGAAAAAAAATGTTTTCATAAAAATTCATTTGAAACCATTAAACTTTTATTTGGGACACATTTTTCTAAAATGTCAAATAAAAAAGATAAGGGGGGTGGCAATATATAAAAAAAACCCTGTACAGTTTATTTTTTACCAATTAGATGACCTGGTAACATTTGGTAAATATCCAATACGGCGGAAGAAAATGGCGACCTAGCGAAGTGTTAAAAAAGTATTACTAAAAAATTAATTATAGAATTTACCTCAAATTGTGCTCAAAAATCAAGTGGCACATAGAAATAAACTGGTAACATTTAACAAATATTAAAACAAAAACCGCCCAAACCAATTTCAAAACGGCGGGCAAAAAAAATTCTTACTTAATTGACTACAAATGTTACAAAAAAATTAAATGTGATATAGGAATAACCTGGAAGAAATTCAACATGACGGAACAAAATTGCGTTGTTAAAAAAATCAGTGTAAAAACTACTTATTCAATTTATTTTAAGTTACACCCAAAAATTAAGTGTAGCATATGTAGAAACTGGTAAAACATTGGTACGAATCCAATATGGTGGAACAAAATGGGGCCCAATAAAATTGTTCCAAAAGACAGTATATGAATATGTGTTACTAAATGTCTATGTGCGGAACTAAATTGGGTCACACCTCAGTGTTCCTAATAAAAGGAAGGATTCATAACAAAGGAAGCTCGAGTAAAGGAAAGTTACTCATTTTTTCCATGTAAAAATTATAAAACAAATAAATGTTAAGTAGTGATAACACGTCAGCTTTAATTAGAAAAAAAAACTAAACTAAAGTAGCTTTTAAATACACTGACCGAAATGAATGACGTGCACATTAAAATATTAGATAATTGAAAACGTTTTCTACTGGGACGATTTTTACGGGTTTTAAACAATTTTGTACATAAATTGTTCAGCTTTTTAATCTGCATTTGAATTAAAGTCAAAAACTCGCATATGTCATATTATACAAGGGAAAACCAAATGTTGTTTTATTTGTCTTAGTTTAAAACGCCCAGTGGAGTTGTTTCACAGAGAAGTAAATTTAAGAAATTACTTTTCATAAAGCTACGTCTTTTCTCAACAATTGGTTTTTTATTCATGTTGGTAGCTTTTTACTGTAATTTTAATGCTCAACACGCCTGGGGTATCATTATTTTTGATAATGTCATTGCAAAGAAAATATGTACGTTTGTTTACAGTTGCTGTGGCAAAAAGTAATAAAGATGGTTTAAATTGCAGAAGTTGTGTCGGCCTATTCTGGCTTTAATTCAATATTGTAGAGACCAAAGTTTTGTCGCCAACAGAATTAGGTTCTACACGAGGTAAAGTGCAGCGTTTTACGCTAGCTTCGTCAAGACAGATTCATGCAGATTCATGCACCAGACGTCCAGGAATAAGACAGAACAGGCCTTTCCTTTTTCTGGTCTTTGGAAGCGACCTCATAAATTTTATTAATAACTCTGCAGAAAATATTTTCCTCATTTCTTATGCCGACGACACAAATGTTTCGATAGTTAACTGCTGAAGAAACATATACAAACATTTTAAAATAGTCTGAAAAAAACACATTTAATTTAAATAAAAATAAAACGACAATTGTTAATATTTCCCTTAAGAATTGTTTGAAGGTACGGATTTATATTTACGTTCAGCAGATCAATCTAAACTGCTGGGGGTCATTCTCAAGAAAGTTGTGTAGCTGCTGTTATGCACTTAAGTTTATGTCTATGCACTACAGTAAGGAAATACATTTATCTCTTTCTTTATTACGCCAACATCCACTCAAGAATTAGATATGGAATATTAAATTGGGGGATGAGTGCTAATGTCGATAGAGTTTTTGTATTGCAAAAGTATGCAGTTCGTATTGTCGCTGGCCTAAAATTCAGAGAATCATGTAGAACTGCTTTTAAGAAATTGAAAATTTTGATTGTAGCAGGTATATACTACGAGGTTTGCAACTTTGTCTATCAACATAGATCTGCTTTTCAGGAAGTAAGGTCAGACCACAATCATAATACCAGATTAAAAATCCTTCTATTGCCTGTGAATGATCGATCTGCTGTTTTTCAAAAATATATTTATTTTATCGGATGCAAATTTTTTAACAAGTTGGATGCAAATATTAGAGATGCCGTTAATGTAAACATTTTCAAAAGAACACTGAAAAACTACCTACTAAATAAAAAGTGTTATAGTTTTGACGAGTTTTATATGTAATGTTATTTTTTTTAAATATTGGTTTTATAACAGTTTTAGAAATAACACGACTTTTTCTTCAATTTTTGTAATTATTTATTTGCATTTTAATTGAAGAAATAAATGTTTTGAATTTTGAATTTTGAAGTCCCCGTAGGAGAAATTCCAAGCGAGATGATTGCTTCATTGTAAATTTGTCACTAGAAAATCGACGTTTGCCAGCAGTATAAAGACGTAACGAATTACACCACTTAAGGAACGAAACGTTAGTAAACGAACCGTTAGAAGAAGATTAAATGAAGCAAATCTTCTATCAAAAAGACCTACTATAGGACCCGATACAGTAAAAAAAAATTGGGTCGAAAATTATTGAAGGCGTGTATTATATAAATCAAGATTTTGCTTAAGTTCTCCAGACGGTAGGGAGAGAATATGGTGACGAACGGGAGAGCGTTATGCCGAATATACATTTAGTCCTAGAGTAAGCTTTCAAGGAGGATTAGTACTGATGTGAGCTGGATTCAACGGAATCAGGCACTGAGGTATATATTGTTCCCATCGGTGCTATCAATGCATAAAGGTACATAAATGAAATATTGGCCATTATGTTGTTCCACATGCCTAGGTAATTGGAGATGATTTTCCAGGGAGTACGAGAATAATGCTAACATTCCCTAGATGGAATGGCCACCACATAACCCATATCTCAGGAGTATATAGTAGTCATTTAGTGGAGAGTATGCCGAGAAAGATAGGTTCTGTTTCCAAGCTCGTGGTGGTAATACCCAATATTAGTAACTACTGGTTGTTTTAGTTTACTATTGTGTTGTGTATTTATTAATTTAACTACAAAATTTTTGGAAATCATTTTGAATAAAATAAAAAGTACAAAAAATGTTGTATTTGTTTGAAAATGGGTATCTCCAAAAGAATAGAGCTATCAAATTGAATCAAAAAACAAATTGGTAAGAAAATACATTTATTTGCGGTAAGTCATTATTAAATTTTCTACTCTATCAAACAACTCCACAGGGAGTTTTAAAATTAAACAAAAAAGTAACATTTTGTTTTTCCTTGTATAATATGTCATATGCGAGTTTCGCTTTTATTCAAATTCAGGTTAAAAAAGTGAACAATTTATATACAAATAGCTTTAAAAATCATAAAAAGTGCCCAGGAGAAAAAAAATTGAAACTTCCAAATTTCTTAAACTTTTAATGTGCCCGTTTTTCCTGTCGATCAGTGTGTATAGACTGCACTCTCTAATAATTTAGAAGCAGCTTAAAACTTTGTGCTGAGTAATCCATAACCGATTGAGCGCAATAATCAAATTTATTACACAGCTTGTACTTCCCAGTAAAAATTCTATTAACTTAAATCGAAAACATATTAATCCATTTACCCTATATTATACATGTTCCTATTAACATAGCATGTAGAGCACGGATTAAGCGGCGCTATCTCAATCTCATGTCTGAAAGCACTGCACTCCATCCACAATGAAATTTAATTATTGCAATTTTGATTGAATTACTGTCATAACTGGTATCATTCAAACCAGCAGCATCTCGAATGCATTACCATTAAATTGTTTAAATTGGATTTACTAACGAAGTTAGTATATGTCGCGTTGTACATACAACTATTTTTAAGAGACATTGATTTTCGTTTAAGTTAAAACATATATGTATAAATATATATATATATATATATATATATATATATATATATATATATATATATATATATATATATATATATATATATATATATATATATATATATATATATATATATATATATATATATATATATATATATATATATATATATATATATATATATATATATATATATATATATATATATATATATATATATATATATATATATATATATATATATATATATATATATATATATATATATATATATATATATATATATATATATATATATATATATATATATATATATATATATATATATATATATATATATATATATATATATATATATATATATATATATATATATATATATATATATATATATATATATATATATATATATATATATATATATATATATATATATATATATATATATATATATATGCTTTGGAGTATAAATAATATGTTTTAAGCACCATCCCGAACCTCTTCTTGAACGCGGCCTCGACCTCCTGTTTAACTAAGTTATGGTCTATTGTTGCAGCTTGATGTATTCCCAAATATTTATATCGCTCTTCGGGAGGCAATGGTGAAAATTCCGTTTCCTGGATTCTCCCGTCCTTTAAGGTTACATAGGCGCACTTCTCTAACCCAAATTCCATGTGGATAGCTCTGCTGAAGCTTTTGACCAGTTCAAGTTGGTCTTGAAGTTGTTGTTTATAAGCAGCATACAGCTTCAAATCATCTACATATAACAGGTGGTTGATTTTTTGCTTTGGTTTTCAGGACAATATATACCCATATCCACTGGTCTTGGCATGCCACTAAGAGGATGCAGTCCCAGGCAGAACCACAGTGGGCTGAGGCTGTTTCCCTGGAATATTCCTCTGGCCACCCTTAATGGGGCACTAGTGTATTTCAAGTCGCTAGTCTTCACGCACAAACAAGTGTTCCACCGCTCCATCATAGGTTTCAAGGATCTCGAGAGGCCAAGAGTGCGGCACGGAATCGAAAGCCTTACGGTAATCAATCCAAGCAACCGTCAGGGATCTCCTCCCCTTTTTTGCATGGTTGGTCACGATGGAATCCACGAGTAGCCAATCCTTACTTCCTCGAGCCTTTGGTCTACAGCCGTTTTATTGTATTGCCATTATATGGTTTTGTTTTAAATGGCCACTTATTTTGAGTTCTACCACTGCTGTCAATATTTTGTAGATTATTGGAAGACAAGTTATTGGTCTGTAGTTCTTAGGGTTCTGAATCTCTAGGTTTTTAGGCAATAAGTACGTGATTCCCTCGGTGAAGAAAGATGGCACTTTACTGGGATCTCTTAAAGCCTCATCAAACTGTACTGCCAATGTGCTGTTAATACCCGGAAAGTATTTCCACCAGTACGCCTGGACTCTATCAAGTCCTGCCGCCTTCCAATTGCTCAGTGAACCTACGGCATCTCTTACATCCTTCTCGATGATACTCACTTCTGGCATTTCCTCGACGTTTTGACTTCATTGGATTTCATCTTGTATCCAGTACGCATTCCCATCGTGAATCTTGGGATTACTCCAAATCTCTGACCAGTATGCATGTGTTTGTTCCTGGGTGGCAGGTTGCCTATCTGGGGATATATTTGAAGTATTAGTTAGGTTACGGTAGAAGAGTTGTTGATTTTCTTGAAACTGTTTGTTTTGTTGATACCTTTTAACTCTTTCGCTGTACCTTTTCATACGATTTGCTAACAATGCAAGTTTTGGTTTCAAGTTTCTGTGGAATTTCAAAAGCTCGTATCTTCTACAAAGATAACATTCCGTTTTACTTCGGTCTGGGAGTTCTGTTCTTATATTATTGTTACGCTGGTGTTCGTGCCGTATTGAATCATTAAACGGAAGGCCTAAGAGGCTTACAGCTGTTGCGGCCGCATAGTAGACAATATGGCGCTATTAGTTGCCTTTTCTCTGACATAAGAGTTCACCTCCCCAACTATCCGTTTTGCTACAGCCGAATGCCTCCCAGAGTTTTTGATATGAATTAATTTACTTCCGTGTAAAATTTTGAAGATTTTTCTACAAGCAAGACCATAACTTTTAAAACATATTAAACATGTCAAAAAGAGATTTGTTGTTGTATTAATTCTTGAGACATTAAAAAAGTATTTGTAAAGGGTAATTTTGGAGCTTATGTCTTTATACAGCGTGTGCGAAAAGTCTTTGTATGCGCTAATATCTCGAGTACTAGTAAAGGTAAAAATATAAAAAATTTGGAAGGTGCATATATTTGTATCATCAAATTAGCTTTTTTGATTGTTTAATAATTTTTCAAATCCTTCGAGAGGGTGTGGAACTTTTACGTTCTAAATGCAAACCCGTTTTTTTTTGTCTTTTAGAGGTCTCCAATAAAAGGTAAAATTCATTTTACCTCTAAAAGACAAAAAAACCGGAGGTCTTTCTCTCGACCCGTTTTCGAATGGTAAGGTATTGAAACAAGAATTCCAGTCGTATAGTTAAAATTGTTATTTTTAATTTTATTTGATAAAATGTTGAAAATGACAACCGTTAACTGCTTGGCATTAAGGAAGTCTACTTTCAAGTTGTCTTCTAACCTTTTGGAATAAGTTAAGGCAAACATCAGTAATTATTTCTTGTAGTTCTTGTAAATTATTGGTTTTTGTAAGCAACACTCGCTCTTTCAAGTATCCCCAAAAAAAATCAAGTAGAGCAAGGTCTGGCAACCGTGCTGTTATAAACTAAAATTAAAAGCAATGAAATTGATTTAAACTATACTCTCTGGAATTTTTGTTTCAATACCATAACCAACAGCTGCCACAATTATTGGTCTCTTCAACATAAGTATAAAATTCGATATGGGGTTGCATTTAAAACTCAAAAGTTCCACCCCCTCTCGCCGCCCTCAAAAGGATTGAAAAAAGATTAAACAACCAAAAAAGCATGTTCATTTGGTGAATCAAATATAACTTTTCTTCACAAAACCGCAATGTGTGATCAGGGGCGTCATGCACCTTCCAAATTTTAATATTTTTACCTTTACTAGTACTCGAGATAGCGTATACTAAGACTTTTTGTACACCTTGTATAAAGAAATAAGCTCCAAAATTACCCTTTAAAAATTATATTTTAATGTCTCAAAAATTAATACAACACCAAACCTCCTTTTAACATGTTTAATATGTTTTTCTAGTTGTCATTTTCATAATTCAAAAGTTTACATATTGAATTTTGCAGATCATAAAAATATAAATTATGGTTAATTATATAGGATGTTTTAAAAGTTATGTTCTCACTTGTAGAAAATCTTCATTATTTTAAAAGGGTGATAGTAAATTAATTTATATCAAAAACTGAGATAGCGAAGTAATGTATCTCATAAAAATATGAAAAATTGTATGCAGAGGAAATTATTTTAAAAAGATAACATCTTTATCTTGAATATAAATTTTGCGATTTATAAATTATGAATTTTTGTTTTATATTTTTTGTAGATGAAATAAATTAACTGCCAGAATTTTTTAAAACACTCAATACAGTTAATTAAAAGTTATATTTTTATGATATGCAAAACCGAAATGTATGGTAAGTATAAAAAATATAGGTGCACGTTTTAAAAAAAGGTTTGGTGTGTTGTTTTGCGACATCTATACTCTACACACCATTTTTAATTAACACCTAATGAAACATTAACACCTAATAAAACACCTCATATTTTTATAATCATGAGAAAATCATCCTTCGATATTTTGCAGATATGCGCAGCTCAAAAACTTATAAAGTTATTTTGATTGATCAAATTTTGGCCAAAAATCAAGGATCATATGGGGATGGAATCGTAGCAGTTGGTAGAAATCCAATGCGGTTGAGTAAAATGGCAGCCTCGTAAAATCATTATTAAGAAACTACTTATGAATGGACCACACATTTTGCTTCACGCAAACTGATAAAATTTTGGTGTGGCACCAAAAAATGTCTTATCCAATTCATTTAGAATTTTGCACAAAAATTAAGAAGAAGAAAAAGAAGCAGGGATAAACTGGTAAAATTTAAGTGCGTATCCTATAAAACAAAAACAAAATTTTATTATTAAACATTTTGTTACATCGGATATTATTACATTACGCTTTATACATTTTACATATCAAAAATGTTCAATATAAATTCTAATTTAAGTTTTAAACAAAACTGATAAGGCATCTTATCTAGGATTGGCTGCCTGTATTTAAGGTATTATACTATAAAGAACATAAGATTTCACTAGGTTAATAGGAGTCGAATTGGAGGAAAAGAGAGAGAAAAATACAGGGCGGGAGATAGACAGATGAAGTAATTAATATCGTTGCAACATAACAGAGCAAACGTCGTTATAATTTGTGTAAATGTGTTTTTTTACCATATTTTTAAATGTATTTATATGCCTTATTGCAGGAAGAAGAATAAGAGATTTCTTTAAGAAACGAGTTTTAGCGTCTTCTTTGAGACTGATCTAGTTCTTTCTATATTTGATATTAATGTTGTGCCGTGTCAGATTAATGTTTGGAAAATAAATTAAAGTGTTATAAATAAGTAAGCTCCGAATGTTAAGTATTTCAGTTTCTTTGTAGAGTAATGTTGTAGGATACAGCTGATCTTCATTAAACAATATCTTAATAATTTTATTTTGACATGTTTTGAGAATAGAGAGATCATTGTCATGACAGCCTCCCCATAAATAAACCGTTAATAGTAGTTTCTTATTTAATATAATTAATGAAATTATGTGATACATCTCATGAATTGATCTATAATTATGCCTAGATATTTTATTGATTTAACCTCGGATTTAACTTTTTCAATCTGCGAGCATTTGCAATTTGTTTCTTTACAATTTATGTCATAAATTCTGATCAAGTTGGGTCGTTGAGCAGGGGAAGTTTGTCTATACTAAAGCATAGCAAGTTTTGTTTTAACACATTTTGTACCATAAGAAGGTCGCCCTCCACTTCAGGATACAGGTTATTCCAGTTACAAACAGATAATACGATTGCCGTGTAATCTGTGTATGATATAATTTCCGCCTTGATCGGAAGATCACCAATGTCATTAATATGTATTAAGAACAGGATAAACAAATTAAAAAATTCAGTCTTTACCCACAATTTCCCTCGTACAGAAATCCACTACACACAGACAACACATTTTTATGAATTTACGGAATGAAGAATATGAATTTATAGTTCTTTGGCAATATCCTCGGTAATATATCTCGAAAAACTGCAAGTTAATATATAAAAAAACAAAAATTTTCAAAAAAAAGTTTTTTAAAAATATTTCAAAATTTCGGAAAACCTACCATATTGTTTTTTTGCTATTTAACTAAGGATTGTATTAATATAGCAAACAAAAATTAAAAGTTGTTTTTGTAAATTTTCGGAACAGTTCAAATTTTGTAAAATTTACATAGTCCTATTGTACCGGTTGTCCAATTAAGAATGATCTCCTAACTCCTAATCCATAACTCGGAAACCGTTGATCCCACAATTATGGCGAAAAAATATATATAGGTAAATTAGCCAAGAAAAAGCATAATTTTCAAGTTCGAAAAATGGCCGCTAGGGGCATAACAGCAACTCAAAAATGGAAATGCCGACTTTCTTTTGACTTTTCCTAATTAAGGTTTGTTGTTTTTGCTATTTATCATTTTTTGTTTATTTTCGATAATAAAGTGGTGGGGGAAGGTCAAACTTTTTTTCTTTCAAACGGTTATATCAATGTTTTGGATAAACCGATTAAATTGAACTTGGTGTCACAAAACGCGCTTTTTTTTGCTCTTTACGTAGTGCTATTAACTGTACTTTAATGATTCTATTAGTGGCGTTTTTCTGTAATTATTCAAATAATACGAGTTTTCTCAAAAAAAATCAAATGGTATGATATGACTTTTCCTCATAATTTAATTTAAGGTTATAAAAGATGTCGATGGAGTTTGTCCGTAATTCTTTAAATATTCCGAATTTTCTCAAAAATATCAAATAGTATCATATGACCTTTTTGTCATAATTTAATTTAAGGTTATAAAAGGTGTCGAACAGTGAAATACAAAATCCAGGTCCGTATTTAAATTAGAAAAGTTAAGCTCATAAAACCATTTTTTTTAAGTTTTTCTAAAATTGTAGGCTTGGTTGAAATGACAGATGAAAATGATTTTCACTTCATCAATGTCACTTTTTCTCCTCTTTTAATCCGACGTTTCGGATTCGAGCGACTATCATCAATTTTTTTAATTTAAATGCGAATCTGGATTTTTTACTTCAATTAAATTATGACCAAAAAGTCATATCGTACCATTTGATTTTTTTGAGAAAATCCGTCTTATTTGAAGAATTACGAAAAAACTCCATCTAGTGACCCCTAATAATCATTACGGTACAGTTAATAGCTCTAACAAAAAGGAAAAAGTTTGACCTTTCATACCACTTTATTATTGAAAACAGAAAAAAATGATAAATAGCAAAAGGTTGCATAATTGTCTGAAGAATACCATGCTTATATTATCGACAAACCTTAATTAGGAAAATTCAAAAGAAAATCGGTATTTCTATTTTTGAGTTGGTGTTACGCCCCCTAGTGGCCATTTTTCGAATTTGAAAATAGTTTCTAGCGATTTATCTTTAACTATTTTTCCTCATAATTATGTGATCAACGGTTACCGAATTATGGCCGGAAACCATTCTTAATTGGACACCCGGCACACCTGCTAAAAAGGACTTCCTAACTGAAGTAAGCTCTGCTCTACGTTTAAACCAGTTAAAACTCATTTATTTGTGAGATTAAGGAACTTAATTATCTAGGAAAGGGAAACAATCATAAGTGGGTGTCAAAATATAAATGAAAACCGTGTACCTAAAAATCTCTGGTTTATAGCTCTGTTTGGACGTTGCCATTTTTTTAATAAACTCCCTATATGAAAGTTTGGGGTAATTAATAACTCGGCGACGTAAATCTAACCAGAAAGCTTCGTTTTCGAAAACAACTTCTTTTACTCCGCTTTAACATTTTGGCTCTGAACACTTGGAATATTTATTGTTATTATGCTAGTTCTCTTTCCAACGGGGAAATGAATGTGTCCAATAAACTTAAGAAGCGTTTCACCCTCTATTACAATTTTATGGGCGGCATGCCTGGTCGCAGTTATTTGTGCAAACAAGCTTTTCAAGGCACCCGACCCATTTTTAATAAAGGAGGAAAATTAATGTTCTATGACTCGATTGTTGACTTAGGGTATTTATTAGGACAAGACTATAACAAAATGCGCCTCTTTACTTTGTTTTTATGCCCAGAAGAAAAATCATAGCCGTAGAAGATTTAAGACTATAATACAAACTGGATTGATTCGACCAATACTTGGAGGAAATCTATAACTAAGACTTATAGCACTGAATAAAAAAATCAATTTTTACCTAAAACTCTCACTAGATTAAGGAAAATAATCTCATGGCATATTTCGCCGACACTGTGGCTTCTTCAAATGATACAAATGGAATGAAGAAATAAAACCTTTAATATCTGATTTACAATGAATGTTTCATATTTTCCCGTATTTACCTATGTTAACAAATATTTATTAGAGGTGAATTGTTCGGGCTCTTTTGATCGTTAACCAATAGGCTTGTGTGTTTCTAAAGATTACAGTAATTTTAATTATGTGCCTTTATTATATTAGCGACTTGCCATATAATATTAGTAAAAAAATATAAAGCCGCTACAATAATTAAAAAAGATTTTTTAAAAGAAAGTAATCCAAAACATGAAATTAAATTGTCAATAGCATTAAAAATAAGTCTTCAGATACAATTTTTACAAAAGCCGATAAAGGTAATACTGTTGCGGCAAAAAAAATTGTGTACATCAATGAACATTAAAATTTTTCGGATCGAATAAATATAAAACATAAGAATAACCCTACTAATAACTTTCAAAACTGTATTAAACTAGCTATTCAAAATTGTACAAATTGTTTAGTGAAAAAGTTTCTAACAGATTAACATTAACGGCCTACAAGAAGAATTTGCTTTAGATTGTATCGTATCACAGGGTAATACCCTTCTGCGATCATGATTTCTAGCCCTCTACCTCATCAGGCAGAGTTGTACCCAGGGAAATCTCACATAACAGATTGCTCAGTATGACAAAATCGAAAACAAAACGTCTATAATACTGAAACAGTACTACATGCTAAATGTAACACGTAGCGCCACCCATTGGGGCTCCGGTGGTTTCCGGCTGCAGACCCATAGGTAATTTTGAAAGTATGCACTAGCACCATCATGCGGAAAGTAAATACTAAAAATCGATAAAAATGCGCTTTCACAATGGGTGGCGCTACGTGTTACACTTAGCATGTAGTACTGTTTCAGTATTATAGACGTTTTGTTTTCGATTTTGTCATATTGAGCAATCTGTTATGCCAGATTTCGCTAGGTACAAGCCTGCCTGATGAGGGTAGAGGCCCAGAAATCGCGATCTCAAAGGGTACCCTGTGACATAATTGAAAGCAATTCTTCTTGTAGGCCGTTTTGCATCTGCAGAAATTTTATGTTTCTGTTATTCTACAAAAATATATAGTTTAAACCTTCCATTTTTTAATTATAAATATATAACTTCCAATCCGGTAGTACTGGCTATATGTTACATAACATTACATAAGTGCTTAGACTTTTGCCTTATAATCATTCATAAAGGTCTATGGTTCCTTCTTTTTCCTTCCTTTCGTGTTACTAGGTATATAGCTTTAGAATATTTACGAAACGTTTCTGTAAATAAGAAATCGGTTTTGTTTCCTATTTATAGCAATAAAATACATGTATAGTAGTAAAACCTAGACATATGTAATAATAATGTTGATATTTCTGCGAAAGGTGGAATGTGGTTGACAAAACTATCGAATCTGTAACTTACAATCTCCACTTGATTGAAGGATGTCGCAAAACCAATTTTTCAACACGATTAACTCCCTAGAAATAGGATTCCGGTCAAACAATAATAATCGCTCGTAGGGACGTCGGAAATGTTTGGTAGCTGAGAAGAAGAAGGACAAAGTAACAAACTAAAATAATTTAGTCGAAATGTGTTAAAAACTTCTATTATGAAATAAGTATTATAAATTTATGGGACTTTTACATACACATACACACATACATAACCGAAAAAACAATAGCCTAACATTCCGAGTTATCTTTATAATTTTACTTTATTAAATTTTGAAAAAAAAAATTTATTGGTCACTAATAAACATACTCAATTTTAATCAATTCGATTTGAAAATTGAATCGTGTGTAGTTTTTGAACAACTAAAACCCTATTTGTTAATAAGTAATTCTATTTAATTTTTTAATTTAAAAAAATTGCAGTGCTAATTGACAACAAAAAGTATCTTTTTAAAGCCTTTTTATCAAAATTCATTCAACACAAGTACAATTTTGAAGAAAACTTGAAAATTATGACATGCGGTTTTTATTTTTCTCATAAGATGATATGTATAGAATTGCCAAAAAAATATTTTTCGGTAGTCATATAATACAAGATTCCGTTTCTCTGTGATACCACCAACATTTTCATAAAAAAAAACTCGATGGGAAGAATCGTTCTTTCTTCACGAAAATTTCCGTTAGATTAGCTTCATTAAAGCAAGAACGAGGTAAAATTTTAAACTTATTTTTAAACATTTTCTTAGGTTCATTGAATATTAAATTTTAAGTGCATTTTAATATATTAAATATTTTATATTTTTCTCTAAATTAGTGAATATTTTGTTGGCTAAGTTAAAAACCGGTTTGCAAATTAATTTCCACTAGGTTCGTCTCGGCAACATTATGAATATATTTTTTGTTGAATTTTCAGTACGTATAACGGAAGGGGGGGGCAGCACCTTTTTTAAGCCTCCCTGACCCATACTTTCGACGTGCCGGATCGTTTGTGAATCAAAAGGGCAGCCCGTTAAACGAAAATTCCGCGCTGACAGAACCACCTGCTGGGAGCTAATTTGAATTCCTGCATCAGATTGACACGCGCACCCCAGATCGATTTTGTCGCTTTGGTAATTAAGGACTAACTTTTAATTGTGATCAATTTTTAATTTTAAGCTTTTAGCGGTTTGGTCTCATCCAAATTTGTAATGCTAGTTTTAAATATTCGTTCGGTTTCACTTGTGAATTAGTTTTCTCACTCTGATAAAAAATGCATAGAATATTAAATATAGGACGAATTATGCATGTAGTTATAGGCTCAAATTCAAATATTTTTATTCGGCATACAGGTTTTTTAGAAAAGATAATAGGATGATCAATTTTATAAATTTTAAAAATTACGGAAGCAGTGTAGCGTAACTACTATATCGCGGGGTACTGCGACGCGGGGGGTGCATCTTTTCCAACTTTTTTCTTTATTAAAGAAATACATTTTTGGCAAGAAGTGGTGAAGTGGTTCATCGAAATTACCGTTGGCTAATTCGTCTTCACGGGTCATAGAGAGGATATTAATATGATTTATAAACGAAAATTTTCAACTCAGGTAATAGTTTGTCCAAATACGATTCCATTATGAAACAGTTAGTATTTGCGCCAAAAATACAAAATCATCATTGATACACTGCCATGCAAACAATCTGCAGGAACATTTAGTGGGAAAAATGAAAGAATATTACTTCTTCTCTATAACAATACGTTAGGTAGAACTAAAGAAAGATAAAGCATTCCATTACAAATCACCCTTACAGAAAGCTTCGTAGAATTAACAAACATCAAAACCAAATTGCAGAGGGCCGGGCGCCAGTAAATTAGACTCGCTGCAAAAACTGGGTTTAAACATCACAAACTGCAGAGGCCAAGGATATGGTGAGTAAGTTAAATGTGATAAGTAGAATTTACACTCTTGTAAAAAAAAAAGATTAACTTAGCCTAAAGTTTATTTGAATTCAAGATAGACTGCGTGTAAACAAGAGTTAGTATACGTGCAATACGCATTTCAATAAAGGTGGCCGTTTTTAGCAAACACTTAAAGGCGTCTTGCACGCACAATGACTTTTTTTTTACGTGCAATCTATCTTGAATTTGAGTAGATTATAGCCATAAAGATGCTTTATCGTGAATAAAGGAAGTTGCGGCTTTTTTCGTCATTTTGGGAAACTTATATACTTTTTCTGGTATAAAGGGTAGTAAATCTCACGAGGTGGACTGGATAGCACTGTCGTCAAAGGCAGTAAAACTGCGATATTTGGATATTGTTAAGGCCCTTATCAGACTTAATTTAACTTCCTTCAATAAAGAAGTCAAATATGATAGACATAAATATAACCCATTTATTATAAACACAACAAATCGATTTATTTAAGGCATACACATTTTTGGAATCATCTCAAAAGGTCAAAAAGCTTAGAAACATATTGGATTATATTAAATATATATATATATATATATATATATATATATATATATATATATATATATATATATATATATATATATATATATATATATATATATATATATATATATATATATATATAAATATATGTATAGCTTCGTCTTTTAGTTTAATATAATCCAATATGTTTCTAAGCTTTTTGACCTTTTGAGATGATTCTAAAAATGTGTATGCCTTAAATAAATCGATTTGTTGTGTTTATAATAAATAGGTATATATAAATATATATATATATATATATATATATATATATATATATATATATATTACAGGAATTACTGTATAAAAGGTAAAACTGCACTACTTGATGGTTGACTATTCAATACAGTTTTTTTTTTCATTCCTTCAGTTTCTTCGCTAACCCGCCAAATCGGTCTTGAGTTCTTTTGTTCCGTTAATACATTTTTATTATTTTCAGCTTTGAGAATAATCCCTCCCATGTCGCTACTGCTGTTTTGGGTACCAAAAATAATATTTTTGTACATTTGTATTCATACCCTTAAATCTGTTGCATATTTGGTTGAACCGTTGCCATCTATGTCAAATATTTTATAGAAAATTTTTAACCGAAAAAGACATTCTTCGATCCCGAACAACGAACACCAAAAATTATGAACCGGGAAGGCAACATATGTAAAGGGCAGAATAGACAGAATCGGCAGAATTCTTAGAAAACAAAACATACAATTATTACACAAGCCCCAAACAACCATAAGTAAACTACGTAAGAAATAAAAATATATACTACATAATTCATAAATTAATCTTAGTTTAAAAAAATGAAAAGGTCTGACAAAGTTATTTAGTTCGCCCCTGAAGTAAAACTGACAAACAGAAAACAAAAATTTTAAGTTATTTTAAGTTATCCACAAAGAACCAAAACAAATTAAAATTAAATTTTTTTTTTCAAAAAGATTCTTTAACATAGACGGAAAAATGTTGCAAAAAATGTATATTTTTTAGAAAAATAAATCAGATATTAAAAATTGAGAGACTGGTATTTAGATATTTAGAATATTTTGGATTTGTAAATTCTCGCTCTTGTAAAAAATTCTACTTTTGTTCTACCCCTCATACATGCCATATCAAAGCAACTCTTAAAAGACAGATCCCCAAAAATCTTAACAAAACATACGCCTACAAAATGCTAAAAACCTTTTGAAAATAACTCATTTTCTTTACAAGTTATGGCTATTTAAATTAAAGTTGATTTTTAGGAAATTGTACTTGAATTGCACAGCACTGTAGGTAATCAAAATTTTATAAAAAGGGGGTGTCCTGGTGAAAAAATAAAGCTGACATTAGAATGTATGTGGCGTTGTTTTTTCTGTTCTTAGAGCTTTTTTATATCAATTATCAAATATAAAAAGACTGTTTTCTTTAAGGTCGTTTTACAGTGTGAAATTCTATTTGCATGCAACTAATATTGCAGCAATTCTAGTTCCCGCAGTTGCGCAGATGGACCGTTTGCTGCAACGTTTCTTGCGCCTCCAGACTATTAATCCAGAGTTTATTTGGTGCAAGTTTTGATCATGAAAGTTGGGTTCCTTTTATAAGGAAAACATTTGACAAACATTTATTGTCATCTGGAGCACAACATCACCTATATTTTGCGATCTGCAAAAAATGGCCCTTTAATCTTTATAGAGTATCTAATTTATTCTTATTGTACTTAATGTACATGGGATTGTATTATACAAAATAATAAGCGTTGTACTTAGTGTTATTATTATTATTATTATTATTATTATTATTATTATTATCATTACCGTTGACAATCCATTTCTCAACAAATGTTCGGTTCCAAGCCCACCCCGGATGCATGCATCAAAAGGAGTGGGCTGGTTTCTATCAGATGTATGTGTTGTCCTGTAAGAATTGTCTCACTATGTGGCAAGTACTAAGCAGGACTGCCTTCTGGATGTCGATGAAGGTGTTAGCATGCAGTCCTATGATTTTCAGGTTCTGTTCTAGTGTTTTTGGGACTAGTCCAGTTGATGATACGATGATCGGTATCACATGAACCTTATTCAATCGCCACATCTGCAGTATCTCGGTGGCCAGCTCCGCATATTTGGCCTGTTTCTCCTGATATTTATCCAACGCGTTGTTATTGTTGGGTATAGCAACATCTACCAAATAAGCTGTCTTTGTTTCCTTATTTAACAGTACCACATCAGGCCGATTATTCGTCACCCACCTGTCGATGATAATTGCCCGGTCGTAGTACAGTTTGAAGGCATATTATTATCAAGAACTGAACTTGATTGGTATTTATAATAGGACACAAAGGTGTTCAGAAGCCTGTATTTATTGGCAAGCTTCTGGTGTATGATGTTATACACCTGGTTATATCGCTGGAGGTAGTCCGTGTTTGCTAGGTAAGTGAAGCCAGATGTTATATGCTGTGTATGCTCTGATCTCGCTACTTTTTCGACACTTATCGGATTTAACAGACCGGTCTTTGATGATGAATTTCATGTAATTTCGTGTGTTAATAACTTGGTGCTGTATTGCCATCACAAATCATTCTGTCTCTGGGCATAGTTGTCTATCCTTCAGTCTCCTGTTGGATGCTTCCTTATCTATGTGTGATGTCGGCTGTGCAGTGCCATTTGAGCCCATTGTTCTTGTTTGTCGGGGTCTGAAAGTGACTTTAGGATGATGTTGTAACTTGCGAAATTAAGTGGACAGTACGAGTTGTCACTTAAGGTCACTACGCGGTGGAGGCTTGGTCAAGTCAACAAGAGATCTTCCACCTCCTCTTCGTGGTAAGGTCATTCGGAGAGTTGATGACCTTAGGTGGTGTGACTTGTACTTGGTCATCATTAGGCGAGTAGTTCGTTGTAATCCCTCTAGCTCCGTGTTAGTCCATTTCAAGATTCCGAAACTGTAGGTCAACACGGGCACAGCATAGGTGTTAATTGATGTAATGAGATTTCCGGCGTTCAGTTCTGTCTTCAGAAGAGCTCGCGTTCTTTGGACGTACTAATCTTTCATCTTGGTCTTTCCTTGCTTATCATTCAGCAGTCTAGCTTGTTGGAATCCTAGGTATTTGTAGGTCTCTCCTTGGTTCATCGCTTGAACTATTTCTCCATTGGGTAAGGCTACATCACCATTAATGACTTTGCCTTTTTCGATGTTTAAGGCTTTACATTTTTCCATTCTAAATTCCATATGGATGTTTTTCGAGAAGGTGTATGTCACGTAAATAAGTTTTGTGAGTTGGTTGTGGTTTCCACCATAGAGCTTAATATCATCCATATACAGACGGTGGGATATGATTCGGGAATCGCCTCTATTGTCTTTGATGTTGAAGCCATGTCCTGTATTGTTGAGCAACGTGGAGAGGGGATTCATCGCTAAGCAGAACCAAACTGGACTTAACGAGTCTCCTGGGTAAATTCCCCTATTGATGTGTATCTCATTGGTGGTAAGAGATTGAACGCCATTATAGATCCTCAAGTTCTTTCTCCACTGGTGCTTGATAGTTGCCAGAAAATTGATGATCATAGGGTGAATTTTGTATATTCGTAGTACGGCTATGAGCCAGGAATGTTGTACACTGTTAAACGTCTTTTTATAGTCTATAAAAGCAGTGTGTATGCTGCGTTGTTTTTTCTGTGCCTGCTTAAGTACCACAGAGTCGATGATAAGTTGTTCTTTGCATCCTTCTGTTCATCGGCTAATAGGTTATGACTGTCAATATGATGATAGATACGATTTGCAATACATCCTGTTAGGATCTTGTACATGGTGGGCAAACAAGTGATGGGCCTATAGTGGGACGGGTGTTCTGTCCTATTGCTTTTGGGTAGCATAGTTGTAGTGCTTAGCATTATAAATGCGGGGGTTGTCTCCGGGTGATGCATTATTTTAGTAAAATGACGAGCCATAGATGGAGGAATATGGTCAACTCCTGGCGACTTCCAGTAGCTCGTTCCTTTAATAAAGTTGCTAACTTCCTCTTTGGTGATACAGTCAAATTCCATTTGTGGTGTTTGAATCTGATCACATTGAGACTATGTCTATGTAGCATTTCGGTTATGCTCTTTTAGTTTTTCCCAGATGTTTGACCAATAGTCGGTCAACTGCTCTTTGCTCGGCAGCATCTTCTCAGTATTGGATTGATCTTTGGTGTTATTGATAACCCGATAGAATTGTCTTTGATTTGTGTTGAAAAGCCAGTTGTGTCGTTTTCTCTGTGGGCATTTGTTGTATCTCTGCAGACGTTTCGCTTTAACTGCTAGTTTTTGCTTTAGTGTGCAATACTCATCTAGTTTCTGTTCAATGCGTCGGTAGTTGGTGCCACAAGGGGGGGTGGGGTTGTTGCAGTAGCCATACTCGACATCACGCTGCTTCCGTCGCTCGTCGAGGGAGACTGTAACTCACTTAACACACAGGATCCTCTACCTAAATCCTGAGCGCGACAAGAGGTTTTATGGTGGTACAATATCGATTCACCAGTTTACTTCGTAAATTGTACATTTTCATAAAAGTGTTGCATTTTACCTACTGCCAAGGATTTTTATACTCTGCGAACAAGGTTTACACCTCGGGGAGTTATAGGAAATATGAGGTAAGGGAAGAGTTGGGTTTTTGGGGACGATGAGGAAGTAAGAGGATAAAGGACAGCGGAGAGCTGGCTAGGATACCTCGGGAGCGCGAGCCTGTGCATAGAGAGATACAAAAGCATTTCTCTATACCCCTGAAGATTTATTATTATTATTATTATTATTATTATTATTATTATTATTATTATTATTATTATTATTGTTATTATTATTATTATTACATAAAAAATGTACTCTATAAATAATTTTTGATCCACGCCAACCGACATACAGTGGGAGACGGACTGCTGAGCATTTGAAATTGAACTTAAAAATATGGAGAAACTTTGAACAATACAATATTTTTTGGGCAATATACGATTTATTTCATACTTCTCCATCTAACTCGTACAAATAAACATTAATTTACTGCTAGAAACATTTTCGTCTAATCTAAATGCCGTAGTAACTAAGTTTTCTAAACTTATGACAGGTCGCGACAGCTAAAACCGCAACTTTAGGAAAGCAATTTGTACTTTGACCACTCAGTTACAAATTCCATTTTGGTTAATTTTGTTCCAGGTTCTGCAATTCTATTAAATATACCATATAATGAGATGTTGGGGTGTTGGAGAAAACTGCCAGCAAACTTCGGTTTTAGTTTAATTAATCATGGCAAGCCTACAAAAAGGCTGTGTGGCCGTCGTTTGCGGAAGGAGTGTATCAGGGTTGCCAAATTGGACTACAATTAGGTAGTTGCACTTCTATGCTTTTTGATGGTGGGCAAAGGAATTGTCCCCCCCCCCCATGATTTGGACTTGATTTTAAAACTAAAAATACTAGTCAGTTTGCAGCATGGAATTCTCATGAAATATTCAGTTTAGTTGTAACCTGGAGTTAAACCGAACTGTATATAACTCACCCTTACTATATAGAGATGACCTGGTAAAAAGATGGTAAGAATTCAAGATGGCAGAACAAAATGGCGGTCAAACAAAATGTTTGTTACCGTGAAAAAATCAGTCTTCCAGGTTTTTAAAGATCTTCACATTTTAGGGTCCGTAAATGCCACAAGAAAAACATGTCTTCTCAATTTCGTCTCCCCGCCTGTCGGTCTGTGTGACTGTCAGTCCTCGGCATATCTAAAAAACTACTAGCCCGATAGACTTCAGATTTTAGTCAAAAATTAAGGGTCATATGCGGATGACCTGGTAATATTGTGGTAATTTTTACCAGTGAACGGAACTAAATGACGGCCTAGTAAAATATTTAAAAAAAAATTACTAAAAAACGAATTATCCAGTTAGCAGAAATATCAACTGTTACTTAAGAATAAACTGGTAACATTGGTACGAATACTATATGGCAAAACAAAATAGCGGCCTAATAAGATATAAAAAAAGCAGCGTAAAAAAGTTACTTATTAGATTGATTTCAAATTTCATGTCATAATTGAGTGTACTATAGAGATACACTGATAAAAATGTGGTACGAATTCAAGATAGCGGAACAAAACGCGGCTTAATAATTTTTTTTATTCAACGTAAAAAACCTTATTAAATTGACTTTTGCACAAAAATTAGATGTGATTTAGAGATAAAGTGGTAACATTTTGGCACGAATTCAACATGATATAAGTACAGTTTATAAGTATTACTAAAGCTGGGTTTATACAGAAAATAAAATAAAATAAGGAGATCAATGCATGAAACTCCCATACGGCGTTTTTAATTTTTATTTTCTGTATAAACAACCTCCGAATCCTTATTTCTTATTATATTTTATTCTATTTCCTAATTATCCCCACTTTATGACCATATGCGGAACTAAAATTGATTACACTTCACTATTTCACAGGAAATATTCATAACAAGGGAAATTTTGGGTAAAGGAAATTTAGCGATTTTTTTTATCTATTTGCGCTAATAATTAATCACACATGGAGCCAATGCAATCATTATTCTGCATTTTGAGCAAGCAACAAGAAGTAACAAATATGTAGTATTTTTTCTGCAGATACTCTTACGTAAATAACTGTATTACCGACTAACAACACCACATGTATCTGAATCCGTTCCTGAAATTATCTTTAAGATACATACGAGTATATGACCTTTTTGCAAGGCTTTAGAGCAATTGGAGATGGCCGCTCATCAAATAATCCATGCTGTAGCAGGGGAAGATATTACCACAGAGAATATAGCTGTGCTTTAGCTATTTTTTCTGATATTACCGGATAATTCAAATGGAAATCGAAATATTTTTAAAAGCTTCTCTGTCTATACTCCAGTTACTAGTTTCCTTCAAGAACAGACAAAGCCAGACGCGTAACCAGAAATTCAGATCGCGGTGGGGGGTCCAAACTACAAATTTATTAAGGGTGGTCCAAATTACAAATTTATTTCGGGGGGGGGGGGGGGGTGATGCGGGTCCAAACGATTAAACCACAGTGAAATAATCATATTTACGAGAAGCTTTTTTTAACAAACTGCAAATCAAATTGGCTCTTAGCATTTTTTAATTCTGCAGATTTATCCTCGTAAAAATTATTGTTTATGATTTAGAATGTTTTTCTACTAATAACAATTAATTCGGCAAGAAGCATCAAAAACTATAAGACTAGTAAATGCCCTTCCTTCTGCCATCTGTTGATTTTTTAGCAAACTATTATATATAAAAATCTTTCAGTTAACTATATGAAACAGCACATTTGCCATAAACATAAAATAACACCAAGTAAAATGATGTTTGTTTTTAGTTTTAGAACTACTGGTGACATCTAACGGATTGTTTTTAGACGAAGCTGTGGTTTGTGTCAAGTTTCCTTTTCTATATTTTCAAATTATTCCAAAATAGCCATATTTTTACACTCTATTATCTAAAAGGAATAAAATTTATCTTGTCATCTGAACTTAGTAATAAGTTTTATGAAAAATAGTTAAAAAAACGTGGTTTGTGGGTCTAGAACGTGTTAAAAATGGAAATACTTTCCGACGTTTCGCCTTCGATCTCAAGAGGCATCTTTAAGTTAAAACAAGTTCTTTTATGCACTTTATATTCCAGTTTTCTCTATTTTTTTAATATGATGCAAAATATACAAGATGTTAAGAACGTTTCTTTATATATCATTGTGCAATTGATTCTTCCAAATTAAAAATATTTCAAATACCTGCTGTTCTAGTTATAAGAAACATAAATGTATAAATTGTTTCACAACATTTCGAATTATAATTTAACGATCTCCAATGGTTTTCAAGTGCTTACACTTTTATTAAATTGATCAGTTTTTTGCCTTAAAAAACAAATTTTAATAAATTTCGTTTTGAATTGGATATCTGTAAATACTGCATATTTATTTATTTATTTCAATAGTAACACCATATTTACAAGCTTATTAATCTACACTTAATATAATGATGGCTTGAGTGATTGATTACATTGATCCAAATGTAAGATAAGACCACGTTTAAAAATCTAAGACATAAGTAGAAATATAGTTTTATTATATTTTAAATGAAATGAAAAAGTAAGAGATATTCTTATAAAAACAAAACTATTAATCTTAAATAAACATTCTTCATGAATTCTAAATACTCGTTCTGTCGTCTTCTTCTGCACTGTTGCAGCACGTTTAAACTTATTGTCTTTCTGATGTATCCCCCCCTCCACGGCCTCAGCAGCATGCACAGTTTCGAACAATTCTCTGTCCATTTACATATTTTCACTTCAGACGTCCCTTGACCGTTTTCTAGGAGATATTTAATGTTTTTCAATTGTTTTCCTTTTATTTGCCGGGTCTCTTGAATTTTTTGTAGTTTAATTTGTTCAGATCTCATTGTACCCAATCCAAATTTCTTTTCTTCTGGTATATTTTAAAATGTATATAATTTTTTGAAATAGTTTTGAAACAAACATGTACAATTGATACAAAAAAACGGATTTTGCTGCCAATGGAAATAATGTAATGAAACAAACATTATGCATTTAAAACCGTGTTATAATTTGAATGCCCATGTTTGCACTTAATTTTAAATAAGAGAAAGAGATATTGCATTTTGATTCAAACCACATAATTCCCCGCACTTTAAGGTATCTAGCGCTATCTATAACTTTAATGTCGAAGTTTGGTCGAAAACTGCGTTTTGATTTGAGGTTCCTCATATATATTTAACGTATTGACCGTCAGCGTCCATTTGAAATGAGGATAATCAACGAGACCTTGTTTTTTTTTTAATATTGGTTATGTCCACTAGCTTTCGAGGTTTACAGAATTTATTGCCACATTGTAAAATTAATCTTCACAATATAAGATGAGACAGTGACACATTTACATTGCGAATGTCACAGTCTCATTAGCAGCTAGGAGGCCACTAAGAGGAATAGGCGTCGCCCCCTCAATATCTTGAGAAGTTCACTAAGTTGTGGGTGAGTCGGCTAGTTGCCAAATAAGAGATACATTTACAAACAAGCAGAACCGGGAATGCGCGTCTATCAACCCGCTATCTATTAAGCTTAATTTAGAAGACGATAGGCGAAATTACTGTAATACAGAAGCATGTCATCTTTGATTCTAATTGGTTAAATTTTAGTAAATCATCCATTCCTTTTTAAGAGACCTGTTTCTTGAATTAACTAGTAAACCAATACTAAGTATCAGTCTCAGCTATATGTTCGGTTACCCGTGTTTCGACCGATCGGGCTTCATAAGACCTAGCAGAAAAATATAAAACCTAATTACTAACTAAATGAAAATAAAATGAAAAAACAGGTCACATATAAAGTACAATAAACAAATAACAATCACATAGAACGGAAGCTTTCATGACTTTGGTCGATTAAGAAATCATGTTTCTTGGGATTAGACCGTGTCAAATTGGAAATACTATCCGATGTTTCGCCTTCGATGAATTCAGTGTTCGGATCTCGTGGAGTAAAGATATCTGAAAACGCCTCGTGCAATCGGAGCATTTGACACGGTCTAATTCTAAGAACCATGATTTCTTAAATCACAATCACATTACATGCCTCGACGTTCAACCTCCCTCAGTATTAGTCGAGCGATGTAATGTGCAGTGGCGGCTATTCAGGTGAAGTGCTACTTCACCAGGAAAAATAAACAAGCAAACACCTATTTATATTTATTATATATCTCTTAAAATTTTAGTTTTTACATTCATTTATTCACCTAATTGGTAAAAAATAAAGTGTACATCTCGAATAAATATTTTTCTTGACCGTTGGCGGCATGTCTTTTTAAAACTTTCAGACGAACTTTATTATAACAACTATAACAGTGGCGCAAACCGCTTTGACTTTGCTGGAGGTGCTATGTTTAGTTTACGATTTGCAGTGAATTGCAGGCGCAGTATATTACACTCACGTTATTTTCGCGGATTTCGCTGCAACCGGTGAGTTCCTTTGCAGTTAACTTGACTGTTTTGCGTCATATTTATTTATGGTGTTGTTACAATTCAAATTCGAAGTTAGTAAATGTGATTGTTCAAGACTGGAATAAATTAAAAGACGTCTTTGAATTTATTACAAACTGTCACAAATCTCATGAAAAATCAATCCGCCTTGCGAAAGGATTTTTGTGTGAGATGAACGAGTTTGAATTCACGTTTCTGGCATTAGTGTTTAATGACATTTTCTCAATTACGGACATATTATTTGACGTTCTTCAAAAAAAATCGCTTGACATTCATTTGTGCATATCCAATATAAAACGCTGTCGTGAGGCGCTTTGTAAAAAAAGAAATGACCATTTTTTTAATACCATGTTTGATAAAGCAAATTTTCTTACAGAAATAAATCATTACACACGTGAGCTAAGCTTTCACCTGAAGAAATTAGGGCTAAGTCTAGAACCTTTTTTTATGAAATATTGGACCATATTTTAATGGAAATGACACTAAGATTTCAAGACTTACATTTTCATGTTTGGCAGGTTCTGCTAAATTTTCCGAATATAGTTTAAATTTTCCGACTGGCCCGCTTGAAAATGTGTTACAGTTATATGGAGAAATATTTTCAAAAAGTCAACTACTTAAAAATGAGCTTGTTCTTATTTTTGCCAAATATTGGAATATATCTGCAAGAGCAAGTGAAAAAAATTAATAAAAATAAATATATTTTAACCGAAGCATGTAAATTGTTTTCCTTTATTTTGAGAATACCGTCGACAAGTGCTTCAGTGGAAAGAAGTTTTTCTTGCTTCAAATGTGTAAAAACTTATTTAAGAAATACAATATCTCAAGAAAGACTTACTTCTCTTGGCAATATTTCAATTCAAAAGGAATTTCTGGAGGAGATTAGGGCAACTCATCCATTGTATGAGAATGTTATAAATAAATTTGCTGCTATGAAGGATAGGAGAATTGATTTAGTATACAAAATTTAGGTAAGTCGTAAAAAAATATTCTACCCCCTCCACATATAAAAAAATTCTGGAAAAAAAATTATTGATATTTTTTTGTTTCATTTGCACTTCACTTACTTTTTCACCGGCGAGCCGCCACTGGCAATGTGATACTTTATGTGTGACGTGTTTTTCAATTTTCTAGGTCCGATGATGTCCGATCAGGAGCAACACGTGTAATTAATTATCTTATAAAACATATGACTGAGACCGAGACTTAGTATCTGTTTACTTCTAGTGGGTTGTTGTGTTGTTACAAATACAAAAGTGAGAACCTTTTTTTTTCGTCAATCGGCTTTTCTGCGAGCCCGCCCTTCTTCCCAACAAGGGTCAAGGCGCCCCTGCTCATTAGTCAAATAATCCATTTTAGGAGAGCCCTGACCTTCCATTGCCAGTTTAGAGGAAGTCCCCCTAGACGGCGTCACCTTCACCTATCTCGTAAGGCATGTTGTAATAACGTAGCCCGAAAAATTATAGTGTTCATAATACACAAGAGACTATAAATAAGGAAGAATCCAAAGTAATACAATTTTAAACTGGTACTATTGTTAAAATTATAACATAGATGTTTGATATACATACGACAGAAACAATAAAAATATATGTACTTAAGTAATAGATCTGGCTTCTTTAGTACCTCACAGAAAAAAATAGGCGAAAGACCGTAATCGATACCGAAATCTTTACTTAATGCTTTACTATTTACTTTAAACAGACTTACTGCCATTGAAGTCGCTCTTCTTTTCTGGACATCAAACTTTGAACAGAGTGCGGAAAGCTACTGCTGACAGGGGAAATAGTCGGACGAGAAATTGTATATTAACTTTTAATTAAAAAATTCAAAACATAATGTATGTAAACGTTAAAAAAAATGCTCATATAGACACCCGCCATCTTAAGCTAGACATTGACCAAGTCTGTCATAAAAACCTACTGTGACAGAAAGCCGGAAATTTCCCCGACAACAATTCAACGAATGAAAAATTTCCTAACAATAATAAACTTCGAAATCACTTTTAATTTTTTATTGGTTAGTTCCTGCTCTCGACGAGAAATTGATTGCGCTGGACTATTATTACGCACGCTCTGACGAACGGCCTCGATATTTTTAACGGAACTGAGAATACGTTGACGACCTCTCTGATCACTAACTGACCCAGTATTTTCAAATTTTCTTATTAAACGGCGAATTGTACGCTCTGTTGGACGATTAATTTGATACATTTTGATAAAACAATTTCACAATTTGTACGGGCTGTGGAATTGTATATCTCACCACGAAAATTTGTTAGAACGAACTGCAAACACACGCAAAATATGATAACATTATCGCCACGAATTTGACCACACTGCGCAGTTAAAAAGAGGACATTCTTATTAAACTTAAAATGTACAAAAATAAAATTATAATTGTTCACTAAAAGAATGTGTGAAACTCTATAACAGCCTACCTGTCGAATTAACATGTGTCGACATCCTTTGCGAACATACTATGTGTATAGATTATTAAAATAGAATTACACCTTGTATATAAATCTTATCGAATGGTCAGGAGATTGCTAGTGCATTTGTTGAACATGTTGGCTCTGTTTAAGTAAAGAGAACTTTTAATTACGTAGACATTTCAAGGGGGGAACACGTTGACCTAGCTGATTTAAATATTTTAACATTTAATATTAGTATACTGCAAATTTTGGAGAGCATAAATAACATCGACATCCCTGGAGTAATGGTTTGACAGCTAATTTCTTAAAGAATTGTTCATTTTCACTTTCCCGTGCCCTTTAGCTAGTGATATTTATCCAAATTACTGAAAGCTATCTTATGTAGTCAGTGCTATTTTCAAGGATACATGTAAAAAATATAATGTTATGGATTACAGATCTATTTCCAAAATATCACTTATACCCAAACTAATGGAATCATTGATCACTGCATTTTTGGGAGAGTGTTTCAAAAACATAATTATCACAAATCAACTTGGTTTTGCTGGTGAAAGATAAATAACAACAAATTTTCTTATATATGCACAATATATCTTTAGAAATCTGGAAACTGGGAATGCTGTTGATTCCATCTATACAGCTTTCTCAAAAGCTTTTGACACACTGGATCACGAAATTCTACTTAGCAATTTGTTGATATGGTATTTAGGGTCCTCTTTTGGAATGGTTAAGCTCTTACCTCTGTGGCACAAAACAAATGGATAGAATTAATAACTTTATCTCCATAGCAATAACTGTTCATTCAGGAGTTCCTCAAGGTGCACACCTTGCACCACTCTTATTTAATAAATATACATAAATGATGCTTTTACGTGTTTTTTGCACTCAAATTATCTACTGTATGCTGATGACTTTAAAATATTTTTAAAAAAATAGTAGTTTCAGGCTAATATATTTGAATTACAAAGTGATATTGACAGATTTTATACATGGTGTTGTGACAACAGGTTATTGTTAAATGTAAAAAAATGCAAACACATACAGTTTTCTAAGCCATCTTGCAATGTAGTGCATAGTTATGTAATTGATGGATTACTAATACTGTAAAACTCATTAGGGATTTAGGAGTTTTCTTTGACACCTACGAAATTTGTTCACAATCATGGATGTACAGAAACCTTTATGTCACCTTCTATTAAGACTTCAAAACCTTCCAAAAATAAACCTTGGTTTTCAAAATCCTGCGATAATGCCAGACTAGAGAAAATCCGAATTCACAACAATTTTCTTAAGTATCCTACTTCAGATAATCTGAAGGCTAAAAACGAGGCACGAAATAGATACAATTGCATAATTCTCAATGACAAAAATGCCTTCAATACACGCATAAAAGACAAAGTTCTTTCTTGCCAAAATGGGAACCAATCCTCGCTTGCCAAAAATATTAATTAAAACTTATGCTCAAGCTCCTTTCCACCCCTAATTTCTGGTGATGAAATCGTCTCCACATCTTTAATCCCTTCACTTCATTTACCCCTTCCATCAGTACCAGCTTTGTCATACAATATGCACGAAGTTACCTTCAGGGTTAAAAAGGTACGACGCATTCTCAAAACACATAATACCAAAAAGTCCTCTGGTCTTGATAGTATTCCGGCCATAGTCCTAAAAAAGTGCGCTTCTAATTTACCCTCTATTCTTACTCCAAATCTCATATGACAAGGACATTTTTCCTAAAAACCGGAAATCTGCTCGTGTGCAGCCTGTTCCCAACAAATGATCCAAAACCCATAGCCCTCCTCCCAATTATGAGTAAAATAATGGAGAAATATGTCAACATGGTGATCTTTTAAATTACCTTGAAAGTTATAAACTTATCCACGACAGTATGGCTTCCGCCACCAAAGATCCATGGCAGATCTTCTTATCTTCATAACCCACAACTGGAAAAAGTCCATCGACTTCTATGTAAAAGCTCACGTTTGTACCTTCACAATATCCAAGCATTTGATCACGTCTGGCATGACGCACTTTTTAACAAACTTCACGCCTCTCTTCCTCCAAAATTTTGTACTTGGATTGCCAGTTTTCCTTTGAATAGAAGTATTTACTGTAGTGGTTGATGGCCATTCATCAAACTTTCACCAAATCAACGCAGGCGTACCACAGGGTTCAGTGTTGACACCTAGCCTATTCCTCCTGCACATCAATGATCTGCTTTAAATCAGACCCTGCCTTGAGTATTGCTCGTACATACAGCCTCTCCTTCAATCCTTAATATCCCTGACTGTCCAAAGAAGGACTATTTACCTGATCGATGATCCAAACATCACAAGGAAGCTTGCATCACTAGACCATCATTGAATTGTGGGCGATCTGTCTGTGGTTTTACAGCTACTACCATGGATTCTGTTCTGATAAATTATCCATTATGCCCTCCTTCATTATACCTGACAGGGAGACACAAGCAACGACCCATCTCACACTTTGTTTGCTCCTTTATTTCTAGTGTCCTGATTAAGGAATGTGTTACCAACAAATGCCTTTCCCTATTCTCCTAATCTGCAAGTTTTTAAATCCCACTTCAATAAACTTTCCTTGTCTATTATTTAAGACAACCATGACACCTAGTACTTAGGTCTTTGTGGTCTGCTCATAGATAAAAAATAACATTTGGACATGTTGAAAGTTGTCATAATACAGCAATAAAAATGTTGTGTGTTATAAAAAGAAATGTGTGGATTTTATTAATATAAATGCAATTAAAATTTTATATACTTCACTTGTGAGATCACAATTAAAGTGTTCTACCAGTGTTTGGAATCCATACTATCAAATTTATATTGATAAATTTGATTCTGTTCAAATACAATTCCTAAGATTTATTGTTTTTAGTACATCCCTAAAGACTAAATAGTCTAAATAAACGTCTTGAAAACAATGGCATCCCGTTTTGTAAAAAAAAATTCAATGGACAAATTAACAGTCCAGAACTCTTGGGAGCATTTTTAATTTGTATATGCCTCCTAGACTACTAAGAAATCATAAAATATTTAAACTTGTTCAACTTTGTATGGAACAAACTCCCTAATAGAATAACGAAAAATGGAAATGTTTTAAGAAGATATCTTTAATATTTCTCTAACATCCCACAAATTTCAGCTTAGAAACAGCCTATTCTGTTTTATACTTGGTAGCCAAAGTTTATTTTATTTGCAATTATTCATATTATGTTGGTATAATTTCTTTTGTATTATAGGCATAATTAACTCTGTAGTTTTTAATTTAGTGTACTCTTTGTAAAATACATGAATCCGTTTGTCCCGTACACGAATAAATAAATAAATAAGAACACAAACAAAGGTAAAAACACGTGACGCATATCTATTATTTATAATAAAAAAAAGTACAATAATCATAATGGTATAAATATACAATGAAACTGAGGTCATATCATGTCTCTAACACAATCCGTATCAAGATCTTGAATGAGACATCGCAAAAAAGCCATCTCCTTACGGGCATTGTCGAACATGGTACGAGGATCACTAGCCATGCAACGTAAGCAGTTGGGGGCGAAAACCATCGCTAAATTCGAGGCATCCATTTTGGTATGCTGTATAACTTCAGGTTTATTAAAGGTCTGCAAAAACCGAATTAAATAACAGAGTACTAATCTATGTAAAGTAGGTAAACGCAAAACTAAATCACACGCCCGACGTGACGTCATCGGTTCCGCTACACATTCGGGATAGAGGGAGTCGGGGATTAAGGGTTCATACAGTTCTCTTAACCATAACTTAAGCAAATTTGCAGGAACATGCGCATCACTGGGTTCACTGAGCTCCCATCGATCCATTTGCGCTTTCAGTCTATTAACTTCATCCACATCAGCTGACACTCGAAAAATTCCCTCAGTTTGAAGCCCCTGTAGCTTCAAAACTTGCATGGATAGTTCTACCTGGGGCCAGGGTAATCTTCTGCTGGGCCATCGACTTGATTGTAGCTGCATAACTTCTCTTAAAGTGTTTCCGAACAGGCTAGCTTGGAATATTTGTTTTCTAGCTGATTCTATATCATCCATTTGAGGTCTTTTAGCCGTACGCTTACCTCCTGCACCTATTCTTTCTAGCCTCTGGCATGCCACTGTAGCATAGTGATTAACCTAAGACAAAAAAAAGGTTAGAGTGTATAAGTTGTATGTTTAGAGTATAACGTATGTTTCATATGTTTTGTCTCAAAATAAGAAGTCAAATATTTTTAAAGCAGCAAATTTTTATTTAAACTACTTTTTTTTGTAAAAAAAGTGGAGTATTTGATAAATTCATTTATTTATTAAATTATATGTAGCAGTCCATAATGCTTCACGAGGCGCAATTTTCTTAGGACATCTCTCATAAGGGTTTGGGAACTTATTCAAAATCCTAAGGCGTAATTGATCGACATTTTCATGTTAAAAGAGTCCAAAAATCATCAATGAGACGTGTCTGCGGCATGTTTGAGGGGTTATCATTTTTTGGTACAAATAGAATGTTATTTTCTCAGCCAATTTGTATTTCTCTTACATAATGGAAAGACGCCAAGTCGGGCCAACCATCATCTCCAACATGATATTCTTCAATAAAATCAACAAGTTTTGTCAGGAAATTGTCAATATACCGTCTGCTGCCCAGTTCTTCCCCCTGTACAAGACCCACATAAGGTTACAGCTCTTAAAGAAATTGCACACCGAACTAAAATTTTGTCAGCAAATTTTGCTTTTTCTTTGAATCTCATATTATCGGGCATTCGTCTCTATATTATCCGTATAGAATCCATCATTACCTTTGATTTCTGAATTCCCCAACGTCAAGTACTTCTCATCGTCAATGATAATCGACTTGTTAGCAAAATGAACACGACGAAGATTCCGGTAACATCGGGGTATTCGGGCTAGCAGGTGGAGGGTGTATTGTGGACATTTTTGTCTTTTGCGGAAGTTTTGACCACTTCTGAACAAAATTATAAAAACTGTGGTGCCAGAAGTCCCGATACTTACACCAACCCAACTTTTAGTTCTTCTAACCACTCTTCTACACTGCTGAGGGATGCAAAGCCTTGTCTTCCACTTTTTGGAAGGTTCATACAAGGGATAGCCTATTTACATTTCTCTATAGTTCGATATATGGTCCTAGCTGATATATTCTGATTTGGGAAAAGTGCACTATTTCGCCTTAGGCATTTGCCCAACAAAATTATAAATACTTTTGCGAATTTCCAGTTTGTAGGACGTTTCTTGCAAAGTGACCTAAAATATCGATATGTGAAACTGGCTCCCAGGAAACAAACCTTATATTTCCAAAGCAATCCCGAAAAGTTGCATATGTATCTCATTAGAGATCCTTGAACTTTATGGTAAAACATATAAAACACACTTTAAAAGAGTCCGCTATTTTTCAAATTCATTTATTAGCTGTTATCCTACAGTTATCATACAACTTTCGATACTTAAACTAAAGACGCGCAATTAGATAATAGTATAAAATATATATACCACAAAGTTCACATAATACATAAATCTCACTGGTTAGAACATATGAATGAAAAATTTTCCTAAGTTGTAAAATGCGTTCTCTTGCAGTACACTCTTTAATTTGGTTTTGAAAAAGTTAATTGTCAGTGCATTCTTTACCCGACTAGATATGTGGTTGTATATCCGTGTGCAGGCAGCGATTTTTTATATGGAGCAGTTCTGTGCTTTGGGATGATGCGATCTTCCTTAGATCTTGTGGAATATGAATGATTTTTCTTGTTTTGTCTAAATTTTGATCTATTATTTGATGAGCCAAGATTACTTCACATTATAAACAGGTTTGGTCCTAACGTTGTCAGATCTGTATTTTATTGAGTGTTGCTATAGAAAACAATAATGAAAAATTGAAATAAAATAGGTAGCCACAAATATTGTGTCAAAATATAATATCGCATATATTTTATCTATAATATTTAGAACAATAAGTACCTACTAAATTCAAACTCATAAAAAAGAAATTATACAAGCGAAATGTGACAATGCCTAGCCTCACGAAAAAAGGTAGTAAGAGTTTGTAACAGTAAATATTTGAAATTTGTAAATGTGAGTAATTAAAAGTTCTATTTAGTGTGTTTTAAGTGATTTCTCTTTTGTGTTATAATTAATAAAAATTTTATTTTTTAATGTCATCATGGTTCCTTAGTATGTGATGTGCAAAAGTTTGTTGATAATTTTGCCAACCTTACATTCTATGGGTAAGCATAAACGAAACCACGTTAGAATCAATTTCGAACATCTTCGTATTCATTCATAACCTCGCGGAACGGAAAGTAATACACAGGTTATAAACACCGAGACCCATCCACTGTCGGTTACCATTGAACAATTTGCCTCAGTCAATGGAGTTAGAATAAAAGAAAAATATATTATATTATTAGAACTTTAATTGTGATAGTAAATTCGAATCTGCTCTCCAGAAGGGACATTGTAATAGTAAAAGGAGAAAGAGGGACTAAAAGTCCAGTCAACCTTCTTGTATAAAAATTTATTAAATTCCTACGCGTTTCGATCACAGGGGATCATCATCAGGGTACAACTGATTGTCTGTAAGTATAAAAAAATTCGAAATAGTGTGGAAAAATCCGAAGTTGGATAGAAAAAAAAATTAAATAAGTTAAAATTAAAAGTACTTACAGGAAACAGGACAAAAAACTTTTCACATTAGATAAAGTTTCGCACAAAACAGTTATGTACACAAATAAGTTTAACTATAACAAAGGAACGTAAAACAATTATGTGGAAATGCATACACTAATTATTATTCATTTACACAAACACATGTTAAAATCGACTGTTATCCGAGGAAACGAAATTTGCTACCAATCTAAAAAGGACGAAAGATTTAAATAATGAATGAAAAAGTAGTTAATTTAATATTTTTATGTTAGCCAAATGTCAAGGACAGGAAGTTGCGGTGCGTTTTGTTCCACTTTCCCGTCCTTGACTCTGACCCAATTTGGCTAACAAATATTAAATTAACTACTTTTTCATTCATTATTTAAACCTTTCGTCCTTTTTAAGTTGGCAGCAAATTTCGTTTCCTCGGATGACAGTCGATTTTAACATATGTTTGTGTAAATGAATAATAATTAGTGTATGTATTTCCACATAATTGTTTTACGTTCCTTTGTTATAGTTAAACTTATTTGTGTACATAACTATTTTGTGCGAAACTTTATCTAATGTGAAAAGTTTTCTGTCCTGTTTCCTGTATGTACTTTTAATTTAACTTATTTAATTTTTTTTTCTATCCAACTTCGGATTTTTCCACACTATTTCGAATTTTTTTATACTTACAGACATCAGTTATACCCTGATGTTGATCCCCTAGAATCGAAACGCGTATGAATTTAATAAATTTTGATACAAGAAGGTTGACTGGGCTTTTAGTTCCTCTTTCTCCTTTTACTATTTTAATTGCGATGATGAACAGGAAGAAACAAAGGATAATTAATTGTAATGGATATGGCGTGTTCAGGGATATTAAGGAAGTGTTGCAAAACTTGAAAAAATATATATATATATATATATATATATATATATATATATATATATATATATATATATATATATATATATATATATATATATATATATATATATATATATATATATATATATATATATATATATATATATATATATATATATATATATATATATATATATATATATATATATATATATATATATATATATATATATATATATATATATATATATATATATATATATATATATATATATATATATATATATATATATATATATATATATATATCTATATATATATATATATATATATATATATATATATATGTATATATATTTATATATATATATATATATATATATATATATATATATATATATATATATATATATATATATATATATATATATATATATATATATATATATATATATATATATATATATATATATATATATATATATATATATATATATATATATATATATATATATATATATATATATATATATATATATATATATATATATATATATATATATATATATATATATATATATATATATATATATATATATATATATATATATATATATATATATATATATATATATATATATATATATATATATATATATATATATATATATATATATATATATATATATATATATATATATATATATATATATATATATATATATATATATATATATATATATATATATATATATATATATATATATATATATATATATATATATATATATATATATATATATATATATATATATATATATATATATATATATATATATATATATATATATATATATATATATATATATATATATATATATATATATATATATATATATATATATATATATATATATATATATATATATATATATATATATATATATATATATATATATATATATATATATATATATATATATATATATATATATATATATATATATATATATATATATATATATATATATATATATATATGGGTGTTTTCTAACTTGATGCATTCCTTTTAGGAGGCGATAGGGGACTTCAAATGGAATCAAAATAACCCCATATTGGGCCATACAAAAGTTTTTAGTTTTCTAGATATTTTCGATTTTTTTAAATATTGCAAAAAGTCAGAAAATTATGGTTAAAAATGCATTTAAAAAACAACTATAAACTCCGTTGAGGTAAGTTAAATTTAATTTATTAGCCAATACATTGATAATGTAATATTAATAGCATTTGTAGTAATAAACCTAAATTCTAATAAATCACAATCAAAAGTTTGCATCGAAAATAACAATAAAATTTGCCTAGTTCAACTTTAAGACGGTTTCTTGAAGAAAATTGTTTATACATGAAGCGTACAAATTGAAGCAAAAACATCCTCGTTTAATTAGCTTTACAACGAGATATAACTCTTTTAAAAATATTAACAACCTCTAACAAAAAGTGTGTTGTGCAATTATTTTCGGTTATTTGTTAAATAAAAATTTGTCATTTATTGATCTTGGCATAGCGTCTAGGGAAGTGTACAACTAAAGTAAAGGTAAAAGATCCAAAAGATCTAGCAGGTCTTGAAACAATCACTTCTTCGATGACATATCCTTGTTTATTAAAACAATTTGACAGTTTTTCGAAAGTTGTTTGAAAGTGTGTATTTGATTTTTTTTTGTTAAAAAATTCCGTTCATTTCTACGTTTTTTTCTACTTTTACGTTATTATGGCATCTTTTAGTAATTCCGAATATGCTGACATCGTTTATTGTTACGGTTTTTGCGACGGTAATTCGGCGGAGGCACGTAGAGAATATCAACGTCGTTTTCTAAACAGAAGACTTCCACATGTCCGTGTGTTCAACGATGTATATCGACGACTTTGTGAAACGGGTAGTGTGCACAAGCCTCGAAACGAAGGTGGAAGGCCAAATATATACTCTGTAGAAGTACAGGAACTCATCCTAGAACATTTTCGTGCGTATCCTGAAGCCTCTACAAAAGAAGTTGCGCGCCTGTTTGATGTTTCAGGCTATAAAGTCTGGTCTACCGTTAATAAATCTGGACGTTATCCATATCACTATACTCCTGTACAAGTGCTGCAGGAAGACGATCCTCGAAGAAGAATGGAGTTCTGCAGTTTTATGCTTAGTTTTATTTAGTCAGGACGGGGTGGTTAATTACCACAATTTACATTATTGGGCACCCAAGATAGAAAAGAATCCATGCCAAATTAGACCCACATCGTCTCAAAGGCGGTGTTCGCTGAATGTTTGGATGGGGGTAATTGAAAACTTTGTGATTGGTCCATATTTTTTGCCGGATAACCTTAATGCAGTCCATTATGAAGCTTTTTTGCGAAATCACTTAATGGTTCTGTTGGAAGACTTACCACTAGCAACTCGACGAGATATGATATTTCAACATGACGGCTGTCCCGCTTACTACCTCTTAACAGTACGGGAGTGGTTAAACCATCAGTTTCCAAATCGCTGGATTGGAAGAGGCGGGCCTATGCCTTGGCCACCGAGGTCTCCTGACCTCACACCATCAGATTTCTATATTTGGGGCCATATGAAGGCATTAGTTTATGCTTCCCCCGTACCTTCGCTTCAAGTGTTACGGCAAAGGATTATCGATGCGGCCCAGCAAATTAGAACCAATTTTTCTTCGAGAATTACAAAGAGTGAAGTAAGAAAACGTGTTCGAGCCTGCATTAGAAGCAGAGGGGCACAATTTGAAGGAAATCTTTAATTATAAACCCGGCTTATGTCGACTTTTCATTCTGATTTTAACAATTAATTATTAGCTTTTTCGTTTTGTACCATAGTGAGTTTTGATGAGGATGTTTTCGCTTCAATTTGTACGCTTCATGTATTAACAATTTTCTTCAAGAAAACGTCTTAAAATTAAAGTAAGCAAATTTTATTGTTATTTTCCATGCAAACTTTTGATTGTGATTTATTAGAATTTAGGTTTATTACTACAAATGCTATTAATATTACATCATCAATGTATTGGCTAATAAATAAAATTTAACTTACCTCAACAGGGTTTATAGTTTTTTTTAAATACATTTTTTAACCATAATTTTCTGGCTTTTTGCAATATTTTAGAAAATCGAAAATATCTAGAAAACTAAAAACTTTTGTATGGCTCAATATGGGGTTATTTTGATTCCATGTGAAGTCCCCTATCACCTCCTAAAAGGAATGCATCAAGTTAGAAAACACCCTGTATATATATATATATATATATATATATATATATATATATGTATGTATGTATATATATATATATATATATATATATATATATATATATATATATATATATGTATGTATATATATATATATATATATATATATATATATATATATATATACAGGGTATAATAGTGCGTTATATATATATATATTATATATATATATACATAAAAAAAGTTCATATATATATAGTTAGAACAATATATATATATATATTATATATTTATACAGGGTGTCTAAAATATGTATAATAAAGTTGTTTTTTCTTATATATATATATTTTTGCATATTTAGATTCTGCTATATTCTACACATTTTGTATAACATATATATGTCTAAATCTATATTTTTCTAATATATTTTGTAAAAAATTATGAATTGCATATTTTTGATATAGGATTATATTTTTGGCATAACATTATATGGGTTGATTTCATAATAAAATTTGTCGGCGTTGTACAGGGGGTTCTATATATAGGAGAAATTAAAAAAATTAAAAACATCATATATATATATATATATATATATATATATATATTTATATATCTTTCGTTATATATATGTCCTATATATTTGTATATATATATATATTTATATATATATATATATATATATATATATATATCCAAAAATGTATTAATATTTATTTATTTATTTATCAACAGTACACATTACAGGCAGAGCCCAAATAGTGCTACAAATCATTGTTAAATTTAATTCTATCCAATACTAAACTATGATTAAGGTTAAAACAATTTTGAAAGTAAAAATGTTAAAGTAAAATAGTCATGTGGAAATATATAAAAATACTAGAACATTGTCAATGGTAATTACAAACATAGCAAAACATAAAACATTTCAAGGTCACAGCAAGTTTAGAACCTTTTCTTAAAGTTACATGGACTAGTGTCAAAGTTAATATCTGTGGGCAGGGAATTGAAAAGCCTCATCAGATTATTAATTGGAGATTTTTGCCGACGTCTGTACGCGCATAATTAAGAGCAAATCGGTCACTATTTCTCATAATACGCGATGGAACTTTTTAATAGCTGTTAGTAAGTCGTTGCAGTCAATATATAACTTAGCAATTTATGACCAAAACACAATGCAAGAATCATATATATATATATATTTAAATAACAATATATATATATATACAAATCTGACTTGTCAATATATTATATATATATATTTACGATTTGTATGTATATAAGCTTTTAATGTGATATATATATATATCATACAACAATATATATATTATATATAAATATATATAGAGATTTCAAAGCCTCAGTGTTCTTAAAGTTCCAACACTGCCTCTTTATAAAACCTAATAATTTAAAAGCTTTAGCGACCACATTATCAATATGAATGATAAACCGAAACTCAGAATCGAAGACAACCCCTAAATCATTTACCATGCTAACCCGTTCCATTTCTATGCCATTAATCATATATGTGTGTTGGATTGGATGCTTTTTCCTTAATTTTACATTTTGTGATGTTCAGGTCCATATGATTTTCTTGACACCATGAATAGATTTTGTCTATATTCAGTTGTAAAGTAGAGTTCATAAGACTGAAGATTTTTAGATCATCAGCAAACATTAGGTGGTGACAATCAGCAAGCTTCAATGATAGGTCATTGACAAAAATCAAAAATTATTGGTCCCAAGTGGGACCCTTGAGCAACGCCAGATGAAACTTTGATGATTTCAGAAATGGAATTATCTATTTTAACAACTTGAGTCCGATCATGCAAGTAGCTATGAACCCATGAAAGTAAGGGATCAGATATTCCATATGACTTTAACTTGGATATAAGCAAGTTCTTCAACCCGATCGAAGGCTTTTCTAAAATCAAAATAAACGGCATACTTGACAACCTTGGTCAATAGCAGAGCTGATAAAGTCAGAATACACCATTAAGTTTGTTTGGCAAGAGCTGCCAGTAAGAAAGCCATGTTGTTGTGGTGATAATTCCACGAAATGCTGAAATAAAGTTATCCGTTACAATTGACTTACTTTACCCGCGCATGACAAACCTGAGATTTTAGTTAGTTATATCGGACCGGTTACCACATTTGAAAAGAGGAGTAACAATTTTCAATTCTGGAAATGTGCCAGAATCCAGTGATAAAGAATAAAGACAGCTCAAGGGGTAAGACAGTGATGGGCTACAATTTTTCAGGAAAACCGGAGGAATGCCATCCAGGCCCGGGCCCTTACTGACATCAAGATTTATAAGTTTATGAAACACAGTATCAGAAGATACAGGTATATAATTAAGAAATATATTTGACATTAAGCAAGAATTACATGTGGCGTGAGTATTCAATGGTTGGGGAAAAATACAGGGTGTTCCATTTAAAATAACAAAGTTGATATCCGAGGGACACTTTTGTATTTCAACTTTTTCTCTGTTATTAAAAATAAAGGAATTAAGGGGGGTGGCAAATCTCCGTTAATCACCCTGTACATTAATACACAGTAAAAAATGCAAAATTAAAAATTCAGTCTACTATTTTTCTTTATGTAAAAAGGCAAATAAATATTTTAATTAAAGAGACAGAACAGAGAAGAGAAGTCCTACAATCATTTGATTAAATGTTCAATAGGACCACCATTTCTTTCAACAGACACTTGTAGCCGATTCACAAAGGAATTGTTAACTCTATTCAGCATCGCGGCATTGATATTTGTACATGTATTTCTAATTCTCATTTTCATATTCTCTATGGTAGTGGGTGGCGTTTGGTAAACTTGCTCTTTAACAAAACCCCACGAGAAAAAATCTAAATTTGTGAGGTCCGGAGACCTTGCCGGCCATGATACTGGACCCCCCCTACCAATCCATTTATTTTCATAATTCGCGTCTAAAAATTGCCTCACCTGCCTGCTAAAATGTGCCGGAGCGCCATCTAGTTGCAACCACATCCGCCTCACTAGATTCAAAGGTAATTCGTCAATCCACTCCTGCAAACTGTTTTGCAGTAAATTTAGGAAAGTGTCTCCATTAACTCTATTTTCGAAAAAATAAGGTCCAATAATACCGTTACCGATTATACCAGCCCATACATTAAGAGACCATCTATGCTGGTGATCCAAGGGGATAATGAATTTGGGTTTTCAGAACTATAATAGTGAAAATTATGTCAGTTGACGTATCCATTTTTATGAAATGTCGCTTCGTCAGTAAATAAAATATTATTGAAAAAATCATGTTCTTCTCTATTTGTTGCTAATGCCTAAGTACAAAATTCAAGTCTTCGATTGAAATCGTCTTGATCCAGCTCTTGTACCAGTTGAATATGGTATGGGTGAAATTTATGTTTTCTAATTATTCTATTTGCCATAGATTTAGCAACACCTCTCTCCTTTTCTAACTGCCTACATGAAATATGAGGATTTTCAAATAAAGTTTGCATAACAAGATATTCAGTTTCTTTATTTCCGGCTCTTTTCTGCCTTTCCAATTTTTGTTCGTAATCGACACATCCAGTTCTTTCAAATCGTTCTTTGAGTCTGACAAATGATACCTCATGAGGATGACGTTCGGCATTGCTAAACCGTTGCGCATAAACTCTACTTGCTAAAAAACAATTTTGATCACTTGCGCCCAAAACATAAATCATGTTAATCAATTCTTCTTTAGAAAAATTCATTTTGAATCAATTTGAACACCGTTACTACACAAATACAAGAGTTTGACATGACAACATTTTCCCCGTTTTCATTTGTTTTTACTTTAGGATTGTCTAAGGCATCTTCGTACATTAAGTTCTAACTAAATGTTGACACTACCTACACTTTCATAATAGCCAAAATAGTAAATATTTAAGAATAGTTGGTAAAATATCCGTTCTAAGTCTTTAGGTCGCGATTCTTAGCACAATATTATGAGCTGAATTTTTAATTTTGCGTCACTTGTAGTGTATTATAATTAGAAAATTCTATAATAAAGCAAATTCTAAGGCGATTGCCATTGAAAACCAAATAATAAATACAAAAATGTCAAAATCTCGGAAACTATGACAAATAGGTATAGGACATATTTATAACGAAAGATAGGGTTTTGGGTCACGAATAGTCTAAAATATTAAAATACTATACATTCCATTTAAAAAAATGAAGATATGATGTTTTTAATTTTTTTAATTTCTCCTACTTATCTGGGACCCCCTGTACAACGCCGACAAATTTTGTTGACGTTGAAAGTCAACCCATACTTTTGTTAATGTTCCTGCCAAAAATCATAATCCTATATCAAAAAGCCAACGGCCCACGTCGTTTGAAAAAAGGCACTGCAATTCATAATTTTTTACAAATTGGCGGATATTAGAAAAACTATCAGATTTAGACATAGGACATGTTATACAAAAAATGTGTAGAATCACGAGCAGAATCTAAATATGCAAAAATATACAGGGTGTCCCATAAGAAAAAACACAACTTTGCTTCGCTACAGATTTTTGAGACACCCTGTATAAATGAAAATAATTTTAGGTTATGTAGCCCGTATTGTTCTACAACTTTTGCGTTTGAACTTCTTTTATATCGCTATCTGTTATCAAGATAACAACCGAGAACGCACTATATATATATATATATATATATATTATATATATATATATATATATATATATATATATATATATATATATATATATATATATATATATATATATATATATATATATATATATATATATATATATATATATATATATATATATATATATATATATATATATATATATATATATATATATATATAATATATATGTATATATAAATAAGTGGCCTTAGCCAAGGAAGCCTGCCATTGTCAATGATGAAAGACTACTTATCTGATGATTCCGACCGTGCCCAATATCGCTGCTTTTTGCATCCATAGGATTGCTGTGTCGGGCAGGTCCAGCTCCCTCAGGTGTCGGATCGTGTCGACGTGCACGAGCCCATTCGTGCTGATAATAAGAGGCATAATTTTGACATTATCCAGGTTCCACATGGCTTTCATTTCCCTGGACAGGGCGGTGTAATTGTTAATTTTTGTGGCATATGTTTGAGACATGTTGCGGTCCAGGGGCACTGGAAAGTCAATAATCACTGCGGTTTTTTCTTCCCTATTCCACAATACCACATCTGGTCAGTTATGCTCTATTGCCCTATCCGTGACAATGGGAACGTACCAGTAGATCTTAGCCATGTCGTTCTCAATCACAGCTTGTGGGGCATATATATGGTATGCTGTGAAATCCGGTATGATTCCCCACTTGAGTCCAAGTAGCTGGTGAACGACCTTCCCC